>JAVJIX010000258.1:267500-367500 GCA_036785185.1 Paratrypauchen microcephalus
AGTCCGGGGATCACATGGGCGTCTGTGAAATGGAACAGGTCCAGCCTCAGCTCAATGAGCCGGGTGGTCTGCTCCTTGTTCCCTAAAGACAAAAATATTATTCTATTGCGACTAGTAACACTTGGAATTGGGACATGGCCAATGTTCCCCCTAATTTTTTAGGTGTCTGAGCAAACACACTAACTCCCTGAGCGCTCCTTGGATCCCTGTGCGCGACATCCTGGCTTAGTCCTAAACCAGGACTAAGCCAGGACTAAACTGGGACTAAACCAGGACTAAACCAAGACTAAACCAGGACTAAGGTGTGTGTGTGTGTACATGTGTGATAACATATATCCTGTGTATTATTGAATTATTGAATGATTATATGGACTTTTTGTTATAAAAGCATTTCCATTTTAACAAAGTACCTTCTAATTCTGCCCTGCCCTGAAACACCACAGTGATGTCGGTGATGGGGGAGGGCTTAGCTTAATGTCCCCCCTGGTTTCATTTTACAACTCGACTACTGTCGCGTTTTTTTTTCTTCAAAACATTTTTTTTTTCAAATTTTTTTTTTAATTTTTTTTTTTTTATAGTGTAACATTTTTTTTATAGTGTAACATTATGTTCTGCATCCTGATTGGCTAAGAGACTAGAACCAGGACTAAACGTGGACTAAACAGGTCTGACCAGAACTAAACCAGGTCTAAACCTGGACTGGCCCTGGACTAAACTAGGACTGGACCATGTCTAGACCTGGACTAAACCAGGATTAAATCACTCCGTGTGGCTCTTGCGTTTGTTTGTGCGTGTTTGATTTGTGGCTCAGGCTGAGAGGACACAGTCCGGGCGCCGCGGTTCGATCTCGTGCTCGCAGCCCCGTTGTACGCGCGACACGTGCTGCTCTGTCACGGATTTGTCCACGATGAACCCCTCATCGTGGACAAATCCGTGACAGAACAGCACGTGTAGCGCACTTCTCCAAGGGGTTGGTGCGCGTCGCGTCCATGCGTCCGGCGGGGCTCCCGGAGCCGTGTCCCCCCACGCGCCACTATTAATACATTTTGTTGAAAATCTATAAAAGTTTGAGTGTTTAAACTAGAGACAAATGTGAGAAAATGTTATTACCAGTCTGAGAAAAGTGTATAATGTGTGTGGTGAGGCATTTACAGCCTTAAAACATGTAGAATAATTGTAAAATATAAAGTATAAATATACTTCGCGGATTTCTCTTATTGCGGGTTATTTCTGGAACCTAACCCCCGCGATAAACGAGGGATTACTGTGCACAGCTTCAAATATACAGAGAATACAAATAATTGTCCGTGTAAATTACTCATGGCTCACATGACCCCCAGAACCCGCGAAACTGGATGACCGGCGTGGATGTGTCCGGACCATCGCACCACGGGAGGAGGCGGCAGCGCGGGGGTGAGTAAATTATCGGGTTTAGCGCGATTTGGATGGGCAAAACTAACGCTTCTTGCAGCCTTGCTCACGGCAGAACACACTGGAGAGGTGATGGGAATTAGTTGATAATGAAAATGGTTCGGCCCGTGGAGCAGCAGATACGGAAACGGGCTCGCGCGTCTCCACGTGCTCTCCCCAGGGACAAGACGGACCCGCACGGCAAATTTAAAATGCGTGCGCGTTGAATTGCCGCTCATAGTTAATTGCGTTAATTTTTATAACGCGTTAATTAGCAGTGTAATTAATTAATCTAATTAACACGTTATTTGGACCTTCCCACACTTCATCAGTCCTTCGGTTTCTTTTACACTTTTACTGTAATGTCCTTTGGTAAGATCTTCAGTGGGACGTTGGTGTAGGCGGATAAATATGGACGTACCCACTCGGTGAAAGTCTCTGTGAACGTGTGCAGGTTAGTGTTTGTGTCGGGGTCACTGAAGATCACTGTTCCTCTGTCGAAGTCCAGGCTCACCCTGAGTCTCTGCAGACCCCTCCTCCCAGACAGAGCTGTAACTGTGTCGAGATGAGAAATGGCTTTGTATTTATCATTTAAGAACTCTATACACCAAACTCTGTACGCCTTCTTCTCTGCTCTCAGAACATATCCACACACACCTACACTCCAGTGTTTATTATCCCGGACCTCCACGTCCCAGCTGTGAGTTCCCGATCTAAATACTTCACATCCTGCTACAGTGTGCCCTATACGTCTCTCTGGATTCTGTGGAAGCCTCCGTCTCTCTCCTGCCCTCACTGAGCTCAGATCTTCACACAGGATGAGCTCATGGCCTGTTGTGTTTGGATCCACAGTGACAGGGTAGAACCTCACCATTCTCTCCATGTTCCTCCAGATGTGGAAGCCCAGGTTGCCCAGATGTTGGACCTGGTCTATTAAAGCTCCGTGTTCCATCTCCTGCTCCTCCCCCAGGGGGCAGCACTGCACTCTCTCTACTGTAGACTTGTACTGTAGCAGGAAGGAGGTGTCTGTGGCCTTCAGCTGCTCCTCTGCCTCTCTGATGGTTTTGGACAGAGTCTCCATGTCTCTGCTCACGGCGGACAGCTTGTCCTTCATGCTCTGAGTCTTCTGCTCCTCCTCCTCCCTCAGAGCAGTCATCCTGGTCTCTTCATCCTTCAGCAGAAACAGGCGCAGTTTCTGAAACTGTTGCCGGATCTGCGCCTCTGTCTGCTGAGTCTGGGCTGTGATATGAGCTGCAGCGTCTTCGAGCTGCTTTTTCCTCTCGCTCAGAACCTGCACAAAGAGTGAATCAGAGAGAGTCAGAGTGAATCACAGAGAGTCAGAGTGAATCACAAAGAGTCAGAGTCAACCAGAGAGAGTCAGAGTGAATCAGAGAGAGTCAGAGTCAATCAGAGAGAGTCAGAGTCAATCAGAGAGAGTCAGAGTGAATCAGAGAGAGTCAGAGTGAATCACAGAGAGTCAGAGTGAATCACAGAGAGTCAGAGTGAATCAGAGAGAGTCAGAGTGAATCAGAGAGAGTCAGAGTGAATCAGAGAGTCAGAGTGAATCACAAAGAGTCAGAGTGAATCAGAGAGAGTCAGAGTGAATCAGAGAGTCAGAGTGAATCACAGAGAGTCAGAGTGAAGCAGAGAGAGTCAAAGTGAATCACAGAGAGTCAGAGTGAATCAGAGAGAGTCAGAGTGAATCACAGAGAGTCAGAGTGAATCACAGAGAGTCAGAGTGAATCACAGAGAGAGTCAGAGTGAATCACAGAGAGAGTCAGAGTGAATCACAGAGAGTCAGAGTGAATCAGAGAGAGTCAGAGTGAATCAGAGAGTGTCAGAGTGAATCAGAGAGAGTCAGAGTGAATCAGAGAGTCAGAGTGAATCAAAGAGAGTCAGAGTGAATCACAGAGAGTCAGAGTGAATCACAGAGAGTCAGAGTGAATCACAGAGAGTCAGAGTGAATCACAGAGAGTCAGAGTGAATCAGAGAGTGTCAGAGTGAATCAGAGAGAGTCAGAGTGAATCACAGAGAGTCAGAGTGAATCACAGAGAGTCAGAGTGAATCAGAGAGAGTCAGAGTGTATCAGAGAGAGTCAGAGTGAATCAGAGAGAGTCAGAGTGAATCAGAGAGAGTCAGAGTGAATCAGAAGTCAGAGTGAATCACAGAGAGTCAGAGTGAATCAGAGAGAGTCAGAGTGAATCAGAGAGAGTCAGAGTGTATCAGAGAGAGTCAGAGTGAATCAGAGAGAGTCAGAGTGAAGCAGAGAGAGTCAGAGTGAATCAGAGAGAGTCAGAGTGAATCAGAGAGAGTCAGAGTGAATCAGAGAGAGTCAGAGTGAATCAGAGAGTCAGAGTGAATCACAGAGAGTCAGAGTGAATCAAAGAGAGTCAGAGTGAATCACAGAGAGTCAGAGTGAATCAGAGAGAGTCAGAGTGAATCAGAGAGAGTCAGAGTGAATCACAGAGAGTCAGAGTGAATCAGAGAGAGTCAGAGTGTATCAGAGAGAGTCAGAGTGAATCAGAGAGAGTCAGAGTGAATCACAGAGAGTCAGAGTGAATCACAGAGAGTCAGAGTGAATCACAGAGAGTCAGAGTGAATCAGAGAGAGTCAGAGTGAATCAGAGAGAGTCAGAGTGAATCACAGAGAGTCAGAGTGAATCAGAGAGAGTCAGAGTGAATCAGAGAGTCAGAGTGAATCAGAGAGAGTCAGAGTGAATCAGAGAGAGTCAGAGTGAATCAGAGAGTGTCAGAGTGAATCAGAGAGAGTCAGAGTGAATCACAGAGAGTCAGAGTGAATCAGAGAGAGTCAGAGTGAATCACAGAGAGTCAGAGTGAATCACAGAGAGTCAGAGTGAATCACAGAGAGTCAGAGTGAATCAGAGAGAGTCAGAGTGAATCAGAGAGAGTCAGAGTGAATCAGAGAGTGTCAGAGTGAATCAGAGAGAGTCAGAGTGAATCAGAGAGAGTCAGAGTGAATCAGAGAGAGTCAGAGTGTCTCAGAGAGAGTCAGAGTGAATCAGAGAGAGTCAGAGTGAATCACAGAGAGTCAGAGTGAATCACAGAGAGTCAGAGTGAATCAGAGAGAGTCAGAGTGAATCACAGAGAGTCAGAGTGAATCACAGAGAGTCAGAGTGAATCACAGAGAGTCAGAGTGAATCACAGAGAGTCAGAGTGAATCAGAGAGAGTCAGAGTGAATCACAGAGAGTCAGAGTGAATCACAGAGAGTCAGAGTGAATCAGAGAGAGTCAGAGTGAATCACAGAGAGTCAGAGTGAATCACAGAGAGTCAGAGTGAATCAGAGAGAGCAGCCCTCTGACACATCAGTGTGACGGAAGTGAGCGAACACAGTTTGATTACAGTGGTCCCTCGCTCTATCGCGGTTCACTGTTCGCGGCCTCGCTGTTTCGCAATTTATTATTATTATTTTTTTTTATAGTGTAACTTTTTTTTATTTTTTATAGTGTAACATTGTGTTCTGCGTCCTGATTGGCTAAGAGACTGTAGACCTTTGCCGATTGATAGATGGGGGACGTGGGGGGACCGGGACTAGACCAGGACTAAACGTGGACTAAACCAGGTCTAGATCAGAACTAAACCAGGTCTAGACCAGGTCTAAACCTGGACTGGTCTTGGACTAAACCAGGACTGGACCACGTCTAAACCTGGACTGGTCTTGGACTAAACCAGGACTGGACCAGGTCTAAATGGTAAATGGTCACATCTTTATATAACGCTTTTCCACCTTCAAGGCACCCAAAGTGCTTTACAACAAGGAACCACTCACCCATTCACACACCAGTGTACGCAGACACTGGGGGCCAGGTGGGTTAAGTGTCTTGCCCAAGGACACAAAGGCAGCACTCATCTGTGGGAGCTGGAATACTGGAATACAGGCTGTACCAACCTGTGGGTCAGTGGATCTGACTGCTCAACCACTGATGTTTCTTATGTCAAGAGATTTGAACGGCCAAGCTTTGGATCAGTGAACAAACTACCAACTGAGCTACTGCCGCCCTAGACCTGGACTAAACCGGGACTAGACCAGGTCTAAACCAGGATTAAATCACCCCGTGCGGCTCTTTGCTGGTTTCGTGCGGCTCATGCGTTTGTTTGTGCGTGTTCGCTTTGTGGCTCGGGCTGCAAGGACGCGGTCCTGATGGGGAGGCATGGCCCGGGCGCCAGTCGTGCTGCTCTGTCACCGATTTGACCACGTGCACTTCTCCACTGGGTTGGTGCGGATCCAGTGACTCATGTCTCCGCTCCCCTCGCGCGTCCGGCGGGGCTCCCGGAGCTGTGTCTCCGCCCACGCTTCACTATTAATACATTTTGTTGAAAATCTACGAAAGTTTGAGTGTTTAAACGAGAGAGAAATGTGAGAAAACGTTAATTCCAGTGTTTTAAGGCGTTTACAGCCTTAAAACATGTAGAATAATTGTAAAATATAAAGTTGTCCTACTTCGCGGGTTTCACTCATTACAGGTTATTTCTGGAACCTAACCCCCGCGATAAACGAGGGACCACTGTATTATAAATCAAACTTGAGACTAAAAGAAAACATGAAGTTAAGTGAGTGAGCCCAGCCTCTGGTGCAGCAGTCTGAGTCTGACAGTGTCTGTGTGAGCTGAGGGCCACAGGGTTCTAAAGGCTGTGAGAACACGAGGCTCCACAGGGTCAAACTGTGGCTGAGTGGTTAGTGCTCCCTCCACTTAACAAGAGGGTCCTGGGACTGATTCCCGGACGGAGCATTTCAGAGTGGAGTTTGCATGTTCTCCCTGTGTCTGTGTGTTTGGTTGTATCTGCATTTATAATAAAAAAACTTAACTTAAGCACAGTTACTGAGGTGAAGAGCCTGTACCTGCAGTTTGTCCTGCAGAGGCCTGAGGGACGTCCTCAGATGTTCTCTCTGGTCGTCACCCGCCTCCTCGATGGGACTGAACCTGTGATCTTTGTGAGTCCTGGAGTCTCTGCAGACCAGACACACCGGCTGTTGATGGTCCAGACAGAAGAGCCGGAGCTTCTCTGAGTGAAGGCTGCACAGAGGAGGCTCTGGAGGGCTCTCCTCTCTCTGTTCTGAAGAGGTCTGCTCTCTCTGTTCTTTAAACGTCTGCACCAGGTTCCTCAGGGCCAGGTTGAGGAGAGGTCCTTCTGGGCTTCTCTTACATCTTTTCTTACACACTGCACAGGTCTTTGTGGGTTTGTCCTTCCACCAGTTCTCCAGACAGACTTTACAGAAGCTGTGGCTGCAGGGCAGAAGCAAAGGATCTCTGAAGAAGTCACGGCAGATGGGACAGGTCAGGTCCTGCTCCAGCCTAGACGCCATTTTGTCTCTACAAATAAAACCACAAAGAGACCCAAAAAGATGAGACACACCTTTTTATGTCCAAAGTTGAAGATTAAATGTGGTAAAGTCTGCTGTCAGGAAGGATGCACTTCCTAACTCAATTTACTTGGATCGTTAAAAGTGGAGCCCACAGCAGGTGATCGGTCAGAATCTCTGCGATGCTTCACTTGGTTGAAGAATCTTTATTCAATTCTGTCTGATTGAGTATGTGCGTGTGTGTGTGGTTGGAATAATCCACGGTGGCCGAGGGGAGCAAACGTAGCAAAACCGAAAATGCACACAAGACCACGGAAGTGCTCCAAACCTGAAGAGGGCACTCTCAGTGTGACATTGATCAAAGATCAATGATCAAGGTTCAACATCAAAGTTCAATGATCAAAGATCAAAGATCAAAGTCAGCCACTATCAGATCCCATGACATGGTACTTCTGGATGCTTTTATATGGCGCCTTAATGGTTCCCTAATACTGTAAATGAATCCTTCTTTAAAATCAAGCCTCAGTGCATGAGAGAGCCTCATGAACACAGTCAGAGTCATAAATATGTCTCTGAAACACTTTATTATGGCGTTGTTGCTTGAATGCAAATGAATGCTTCGCACTGCAGAACAGTTACTATGGTGACACTATATATATCAATGGAAAGAGCTCGGGTCCAGTAACGCACCCGTAGGGTCCATTGTCAATGACCAATTGACCTCATTGATTACTCATTTGCCCAATACACATTTTTGGCGTTTACGATGGTTAACAATTACAATAATGCCGCTTACGCGGTAATGGGCAGTGCCAGTCTGTGCTATTGGATGCCATGAGTGTCACTATAGTGTGGCACTGAGTGTTTAGAAACAGAAGAGCGCTTCGCGCTCTGGTTTTGTGGGTGCACATGACATCGTGCACTGTGTGCACAAAACAATTATAATTTTTCCTCTGTCATGGCTACGGGCGGGGCCACTGTGCCATGTCAGCAGGCACAAGTCACTGACATGAGTGCTTCACACTGCAGAACAATTACAATAGGCCCTACGCTTAAGAGCTTGGGCCTAATTAATAATAATAATAATAATAATAATAATAATAATAATAATAATAATAATAATAATAATAATAATAATAATACATAAGTTGTTAATAATTGTATGGAATAGGGAATTGTATTTATTTTATTATAATTATTATTATTTTTAGATTTTATTAAAATATTGTGAGCTATAGTTTTGTTAAAATGTATTACTAAAATACTATACTAACACTATTAAAAATAAACAAGTAAATAAATAAAACTCAAAACTTAACATTGTGATGATGTATTAATATAACAAGTTGATGAAAAAACCTGTTAAATTGTTTACATTAAAACTTCATGATAATAACTTCATTCAAATGTCATTTTTGTTTTGAAAGGACATCATTTAATTTGGTAAGTAAAATGTAAAATTTGTAAAAAGTGCCTTGCCCAATGGTTTGTATCCAGGAACAGAGCAAACCAACTGCCAAGGGCCCCAAGCTGCGAAGGGCCCCAAGCTGCGAAGGGCCCCGTGGACATAATGTTTCTTAAACACAAGGACTAGAAAAATACTGCTATTATTATTATTTATTTATTTATTTATTTATTTATTTATTTATTTATTTATTTATTTATTTATTTATTTATTTATTTATTTATTTATTTATTTATTTATTTATTTTTAATTTAAAATCAACAACAATTTCTTACCAAGTGGCCCCCAGACTTCCTTTTGCCTGGGGCCCCATGTAGTAGTAGTAGTAGAAGTACTAGTAGTAGTAGTAGTAGTAGTAGTAGAAGTACTAGTAGTAGTAGAAGTAGTAGAAGTATGAAATATTTCATGTACTTTAATGAAATAACTGAACAAAATATTATTATAAATCCAAAAGAGATGCTTAGTCAATTTTCTAGAACGTTAAATAAATATTCCGCTTAGATTTGAATCATTTATTTGATACTTTTGACTTTTATGTGACTCGTTTGATAAAGAAATTAAAGGTTTGGACTTTATCGTTCCCATTGCGAGATAGGTCCAGAGCCTTGGTGGAGGTCTGGTTCCTTTTGAACGTTTTATTCCACATCTGTCATTATGTAACAGAGTGTTTTCCTGCCTCCTGGGATTTCCTGATTAAAATGCAAATTTCAGGAACAAAAAGCAAAAGAGATAATTAGCCCCAAATGAAAGACGCGACGCCGCACGGGGACCAGAGCCACTCCAACGCTTTGATTTTGATTTTTTACATGAACTCCACTTCTGTTCATTAAGAATAAAACTAAATGAAAACTGAATTAAAACTTATTAAACAACTTCTGTACAATTTATTTGAGAAAACAGCGCGGATATTTCATAGTTCTGGAAGTGAAGATGGGCGTGCTACTGTGCTCGAAAAACAGAAGAAAAAGAGGAGAAAAAGAGGGGAAAAAGAGGGGGAAAAGAGAAGAAAAAGAGGGGAAAAAGTGAGATAAAGAGAAAAAGAGGGGGAAAAGAGGAGAAAAAGAGGAGAAAAAGAGGGGGAAAAGAGAAGAAAAAGAGGGGAAAAAGAGGAGAAAAAGATGAGAAAAAGAGGGGAAAAAGAGGAGAAAAAGATGGGAAAAAGAGGAGAAAAAGAGGGGAAAAAGAGAAGAAAAAGAGGGGGAAAAGAGAAGAAAAAGAGGAGAAAAAGATGAGAAAAAGAGGGGAAAAAGAGGAGAAAAAGATGGGAAAAAGAGGAGAAAAAGAGGGGAAAAAGAGAAGAAAAAGAGGGGGAAAAGAGAAGAAAAAGAGGGGGAAAAGAGAAGAAAAAGATGGGAAAAAGAGGAGAAAAAGAGGGGAAAAAGAGAAGAAAAAGAGGGGGAAAAGAGAAGAAAAAGAGGGGAAAAAGAGGAGAAAAAGATGAGAAAAAGAGGGGAAAAAGAGGAGAAAAAGAGGGGAAAAAGAGGAGAAAAAGAGGGGAAAAAGAGAAGAAAAAGAGGGGGGAAAGAGAAGAAAAAGAGGGGAAAAAGTGAGATAAAGAGAAAAAGAGGGGGAAAAGAGGAGAAAAAGAGGAGAAAAAGAGGAGAAAAAGAGGGGAAAAAGAGAAGAAAAAGAGGGGGAAAAGAGGAGAAAAAGATGAGAAAAAGAGGGGGAAAAGAGGAGAAAAAGATGGGGAAAACAGGAGAAAAAGAAGAAAAAGAGGGGAAAAGAGGAGAAAAAGAGGGGATAAAGAGAAGAAAAAGAGGGGGAAAAGAGGAGAAAAAGAGGAGAAAAAGAGAAGAAAAAGAAAAGAAAAAGAGAAGGAAAAGAAAAGAAAAAGAGGGGAAAAAGAGAAGAAAAAGAGGAGAAAAAGAGAAGAAAAAGAGAAGAAAAAGAGGAGAAAAAGAAAAGAAAAAGGGAAGAAAAAGAGGGGAAAAAGAGAAGAAAAAAAATTTGAATTAAGAATTAAGTTTTATCATGATTTGAGTAAATTTCATTTGACGAGTAAAAATTGAACAAAATCAATTTGTAAACGACAAAATATTTGATTGGAAGTGCCTTTAGACGGTGACAGCGTTTTGGGGGCTTAAAAATGCAAAAAACTGAAACCGCCCTCCAAAGTGAAAAACTTGAATTCGCTCCGCCGTAGCGTTTTCGTCTACACTGCCCAAGACGCAAAACTCTGGTCGGGTGCGAGCGAGTGAACTATTTTTCTCAAGGAGCGGGGGGGAAGGGGGGGTGGGGGTGGGGTGTGTGTGTGTGTGTGGGGGGGGGGGCTGGATGTGACTTGAATTGCGTAACTAAATTTCAGCGTGAGAAATGCCATGTGTGGTGTGTGAGTGTGTGAACAAGTCCAATTGCGTGTGTCACACTCTCAATGCGTGAGACTTGAGTCTCACTTGCGTATAGTATAGTATAAGTATTGCACATACAGGGGGTCCTCGGGTTACGACGGTCTCGGGTTACGACGTTTCGTGGTTACGAACGCGCCCCCATTAAAAAAAATATGTATATATTACGCGTCATTCCGTCTTACGCGGTTTAGCGTGGTAGGAGATGTAAACAAACGCGAACGGCGCGCGGCGCACGGCAGAAGAATACGCTCTGTTGTGGTTGTAGGGAGAAGAAGACGGCCTCGTGTGCGTGCCCAATGTGGGCGGAAGTACCTGATGTGGGCTCTGATCTGCTCCTATGAAAGCGACAGTGATAACCAAGCAGCGTAGTGGTCTAATTATTGAGATGGAAAGGTTATTGGTGCTTTGGTTGGAAGATCAAAGGCAAAATTACGACGAAATTCGGGTTACGACGCGTCTTAAGAACGGATCAACGTCGTAACCCGAGGACCCCCTGTAGTATAGTATAGTACAGTGATACCTCACCTTACGAAAGTTCCAGAAGTGGTTTCGTAACGTGAATTTTTCGTAAGTTGAGCAGCCGTTCAAAGTTTTTTTTTTTTTTAAATAGTGTAACTTTTTTTTATAGTGTAACACTGTGTTCTGGGTCCTGAGACTGTAGGCCCAGCACTAAACGTGGACTAAACCAGGTCTAAACAAGGTCTATTCCTGGACTGGACCAGGACTAAACCTGGACTAAACCAGGACTGGACACCAGGATTAAAGCGCCGCGTGCGGGTCTATTTCCTGGTTTCGTGCTAGCTCTGCTATTAGCAGCAGCACCGGTGTACCTCACGAGTCACGGCTGAGGCGAGCAGCGAGGAGGGGATGTGCCTTCCATCGAGACCGCAGGCAGTCCGAGCGCATGAACGAACGCAGGCAAGAGTCGCGGTGGTTTAATCCTGGTTTAGATCTGGTTTACACCTGGTCTAGAGGAGGCACGGTTTGAGCACGGGTCTGGTCCTCGCAGCCCCGCACCGGGTCATGCTGCGCCATCACACACGTGTCCGTGCGCACACTTCTCCGCCCTCCCCCTTCCCCCCACACTTCACTATTAATACATTTTGGTGAAAATCTATGAAAGTTTGAGTGTTTAAACGAGAGACAAATGTAAGAAAAGTTTAAATCCAGTCTGAGAAAAGCGTATAATGTGTGTGGCTGAGCGCGCATTATTAGAATTTTTGAGATTTCGCGTTTCGTAACTTGAATTTTCTTTCGTATCTAGAGACCAAAATTTAACGTGAAGGTGTAACTTGGAATTTTCGTTTGTTGTGTCTTTCGTAAGGTGAGGTACCACTGTATAAGTATTGCACATAGTATAGTTGAGTATAAGTATTGCACATAGTATAGTTGAGTATACATATTGCACGTGGTTTATGAAGCAGGTTATTGATGGGAGACATACATTTAATTAGCAAAAATATAATTTACATTTAATTAGCAAATATTATCCAGAAGATTCCATTTTGCATATTTTATTTTCTCGCTGGGAGAAATGAGTCTGTAGGGGTCGGTTTAAGTTAATGAGAGAAAAAAACATCCACGAGCCTGAGACCTGAACTGGGGAGGAGAGAGAGAAGAGGAAGAGACAGAAGAGAGAGAAGAGGAAGAGACAGAAGAGAGAGAAGACAGAAGAGGATGAAGAGAGAGAATGGTGAGATATCTGAAAAAAAAGGAACAGTAACAGGATCCAAAATGGCCGACAACATGAAGTCCCAGAGGACAGGGGCATTATGGGATATGTGTCTGTCATGTGACAAAGAGACGAGAGAAGGAGAGAGGGAGGAGGGAGAGAGGGAGAGAGGGAGAGAGGGAGGGAGGGAGAGAGGGAGAGAAGGAGGGAGAGAGGGAGGGAGAGAAGGAGGGAGAGAGGGAGAGAGGGAGGAGGGAGAGAGAGAGAGGGAGAGGGGGAGAGAAGGAGGAGGGAGAGAGGGAGGAAGGAGAGAGGGAGAGAAGGAGAGAGGGAGAGAGGGAGCGATGGAGTGAAGGAGAGAGGGAGAGGGAGAGAGGGAGGGAGGGAGAGAGAGGAGGGAAAGAAGGAGGAGGGGGAGAGAGAGGGAGAGAGGGAGGAGGGAGGGAGAGAGATAGGAGGGAGAGAGGGAGGAGGGAGAGAGGGGGAGAGAAGGAGGAGGGAGAGAGGGAGGAAGGAGAGAGGGAGGAATGGAGGAGGGAGAGAAGGAGAGAGGGAGAGAAGAAGGAGGGAGAGAAAGAGAGAGGGAGAAAGGGAGGATGGAGAGAGGGAGGAAGGGAGGAGGGAAACAGGGAGTGATGGAGTGAAGGAGAGAGGGAGAGAGGGAGTGATGGAGTGAAGGAGAAAGGGAGAGAGGGAGGAGGGAGAGAGGGAGAGAAGGAGAGAAGGAGGAGGGAGAGAAGGAGGAGGGAGAGAGGGAGAGAATGAGGCAGGAGGGAGAGAAGGAGAGAAGGAGGGAGGAAGGGAGGAGGGAGAGACGGAGTGAAGGAGAGAAGGAGGGGCAGAGAGGGAGAGAAGGACGAGGAGAGAAGGAGGGAGAGAGGTAGGGAGGGAGGAAGCGAGGAGGGAGAGAGGGAGTGAAGGAGAGAAGGAGGAGGGAGAAAGGGAGAGAAGGAGGAGGGGGAGAGGGAGAGGAGGAGGGTAAAGGAGGAGGAGGAGGATAAAGGAGGAGGAGGAGAGAAGGAGAGAGGGAGGAGGGATAGAGGGAGGAAGGGAGGAGGGAGAGAGAGGAGGAGGGAGAGAGAGGAGAAGGGTAAAGGAGGGAGGAGGACGGGGTGTCATGGTAACACGGGACAGGCCCAAAAATGTGTCTAATCCTGAACTCGGGAAGAGTGTTTGGAGAATGAAAGAGTTTAAAGTGGGACAGGAAGTCAGGAGGGACAATCCTGGACTCAACTAAACTCACTTACTAGAAAAGAAAACAAAGTAAAATAAATAAGAAAAATGAACAATGCAGAAGAGGAATAAATCCTATAACAAAAACACTTTAAATATTTGTCTAATTATTCCCAAACTAAAAAGTCAATAAAAAAGAACAGATTTATAACAAATGTTTGAGTTTGAGTCTTTTCATGTGGAGTTTGCATGTTCTCCCTGTGTCTGTGTCTACTGCAGTAGTACAGTAGTGTAGTATTACAGTAGTGTAGTATTACAGTAGTATTGCAGTAGTATAGTAATGCAGTAGTATAGTATTGCAGTAGTGTAGTAGTATAGTAATGCAGTAGTATAGTATTGCAGTAGTATGGTAATGCAGTAATATAGTAGTAGGGCCTACAGTAGTATAGTATTGCAGTAGTATAGTAATGCAGTAGTATAGTAATGCAGTAGTATAGTAATGCAGTAGTATAGTAATGCAGTAGTATAGTATTGCAGTAGTATAGTAATGCAGTAGTATAGTAATGCAGTAGTATAGTTTTCGCGGCCTCTCTGTATTGCGTTTTTTTTTTTTTTCAATTTGCGTGAAAAGTCCCTCAGTCGTCCCTCAGTCTTTTTTTCAATTTGTTTTTTTTTCTTCAATTTTTTCTATGGTGTATCAGCGGAGACATGAGTCACTGGATCCGTAGGAGTCCCAGACCAGGACTAGACCGGGACTAGACCAGGACTAGACCAGGACTAGACCAGGACTAGACCAGGACTAGACCAGGACTAGATCAGGACTAGACCAGGTCTAAACCTGGGATGGTCTCACAGGGATGGTAGGGACAGAGTCTCTGATGTCCTTCACGAGAGCGCCTGGGTGACAGGAAGTGTGGCCTTTGTTTACTTGCACGAGCCGGACCATGGAAGAGCCAAGAATCAACACGGACGGGCCTGGCCCGGACGCCGCGGCCGAGGGAGCCGCGGCAGAGGGAGCCGCGGCAGAGGGAGCCGCAGCAGAGGGAGCCGCGGCAGAGGGAGCCGCAGCAGAGGGAGCCGCAGTGGGCGGGACAGTCGCGCGCGGCCGAGGGGACAGTGGGTCTTCCGCCGTCACGCCTATGTGGGGAGATGGGAGAGAGGAAAAGAAGACTAAAGATGGAGGGAATGGAGAGAGGGAGAGAGAAAGAGAGAGAGGAAGACATGGAACAACAAAAAACAACTTAATCATTGAAATAAAATTAAAACATAACTTTAACACTTTTGATATTAAATATATATATATATATATATATATATATATATATATATATATATATATATATATATATATATATATATATATATATATATATTAGGGCTGTCAAACGATTAATTTTCTTGATCGCAACTAATCTCAGAAATTTCATAGTTAATCGCGATTAATCGTGATTTATTTTGCATGTTTAAAATTGATATCTTGCAGTAAGACCGTTCGAATCTAAAGTTAAACTCACAATGCAAAGTATTTCTCACCATTTTTTTTATTTCAAAAAAGTGCAGAGAAAGGAAAAAGTAACAATGAACCAGTAATAGTGCTTACTTTGAGAAATTGTAAATAAATGATTGAAGCCCGCTCGAGCTGCCTACGGATGCGTAGAAGGAACAAAATACTAGCAAACTCAAAATAGCGCGTTTAACCGACAATGAGTTTAATTAATACAACCAAATGAGCTGCATATGGATGGTAGAATTGCGGAAAATGCTGGCAAACTCTGATCGCGATTAAAAAAATTGTTCGCGATTAAAACTCTATCGCGATTAATCGCGATTAACGCGTTAATATTCCCAGCCCTAATATATATATATATATATATATTCATTTAAGATAATAAGATATATATATATAGTCTTAAGATAATAAGACTATATATATATATATATATATATATATATATATATATATATATATATATATATATATATATATATATATATATATATATAGTCTTATTATCTTAAGACTATATATATATCTTATTATCTTAAATGAAATAAAAACGATGAATTGTGTATTAAAAAGTGCTTCTCTGAAGTGTGGAGTGTGGACACGTCTTTAAGAGAACGAGAGAAAATAATGAAGAGTCTGAGTCCCCAGGGGCCAATCACACACTCCATATGGGCCCCAGTATATACAGAGGAGGGGACACAGGGGAGGAGACGAGAGGAGACGAGAGGAGACAAGAGGAGATGAGAGGAGACACGGGGAGATGAGAGGAGACACGAGGAGACAAGAGGAGATGAGAGGAGATGAGAGGAGATGAGAGGAGACACGAGGAGATGAGAGGAGAGACAAGAGGAGACAAGAGAGGAGACGAGAGGAGATGAGAGGAGACACGAGGAGATGAGAGGAGAGACAAGAGGAGACAAGAGAGGAGACGAGAGGAGATGAGAGGAGACACGAGGAGATGAGAGGAGACACGAGGAGACGAGAGGAGATGAGAGGAGACACGAGGAGATGAGAGGAGAGACAAGAGGAGACACAAGAGGAGACAAGAGGAGATGAGAGGAGACACGAGGAGACGAGAGGAGACGAGAGGAGACACGAGGAGACGAGAGGAGACGAGAGAAGACGAGAGGAGACGAGAGGAGAGACAAGAGGAGACAAGAGGAGATGAGAGGAGACACGGGGAGATGAGAGGAGACACGAGGAGACAAGAGGAGAGACAAGAGGAGACAAGAGAGGAGACACAAGAGGAGACAAGAGGAGAGACAAGAGGAGACAAGAGGAGGAAACTGGAAACAAGAGGAGACAAGAGGAGAGACAAGAGGAGAGACAAGAGAGGCGACAAGAGAGGAGACACAAGAGGAGACAAGAGGAGACGAGAGGAGAGACAAGAGGAGACGAGAGGAGACAAGAGGAGACAAGAGAGGAGACACAAGATGAGACAAGAAGAGACAAGAGGAGACAAGGGGAGACAAGAGAGGAGACACAAGATGAGACAAGAAGAGACAAGAGGAGACAAGAAGAGACAAGAGGAGACAAGAAGAGACAAGAGGAGACAAGAGGAGACAAGAGGAGACGAGAGGAGACGAGAGGAGATGAGAAGAGACAAGAGGAGACAAGAGGAGATGAGAAGAGACGAGAGGAGACGAGAGGAGACAAGAGGAGGAAACAGGAGACAAGAGGAGGAAACAGGAGACAAGAGGAGACACGAGGAGACGAGGGGAGAGAAGAGGAGAGACAAGAGGAGACACAAGGAGGGGGGACAAAAAAAAAGAGACATAAGAGGAGACAAGAGGAGACAAGAGGAGACACGAGGAGACGAGAGGAGACAAGAGGAGACAAGAGGAGAGAGTGAGAGTGAAGACAATAAACAGATGGGACATTGAGGAAGAGAGAGAAGGGAGGATGAAGGGATAGAGAAGGGGAGCAAGAGAAGGAAAGATGACGAGAGAAGGGAGGATAGGGAAGAAAGAAGAAGGAAGAAAAGCAGAGAGAGAGCGATAGATAGAGAGAGGGAGAGAGCGAGAGACAAAGAAAGAGGTAGAAAGAGAGAAGAAAAATAGATGGAGGGGTGGCGAGAGACTTTGGACGTTTAACAAGAGATTTATTATTTGTGAATTAAAATGCATAAAAGAGAGGGAGCGTGAGGAGGGAGAGAGAGGAGGAGGAGCAGGGAGAGAGAGAGTGAAAGAGAGAAAAAAGAGAGAGAAAGGGAAAAGAAAGGGGGTAAGATGGAGAGAGGAGAAGAGGAGAACAGGTGATGGAGAGGAGAAGTGTAATCCTGATTGATGAAGAGACTGATGGATGGAGGAGAGCTGTCAGGTTTGGAGAAAGAAAGAGCGAAGGAAGGAGAGAACGAGGGAGGAGGGGAGGAGGGGTGAATAATGAACACGTGGAGTTAATGTTTTATTTTTAACGATTCTTGTTTAAAAAGATAAACGAGAGAAATAAACGACGTGATTGGAAAAAGAAAATAAATGGAAAATACAATTGTAAAGCCAAAATCTATTTAGATCAATAAAAAAAAGAATTATTAGACAAAAGAAAAAGTCCTCAAAAAAAAAAATAAAAAAAATAAAAAAAATAAAATAATAATAATAATAATAATAATAATAATAATAATAATAATAATAATAATAATAATAATAATAATAATAATAATAATAATAATAATAATAATAAGGACTAAATCAGGACTCAACCAGACTAAACCAGGATTAAACCAGGACTAAACCAGGACTCAACAAAGACTAAACCAGGACTCATCAGGACTAAACCAGGACTAAACCAGGATTAAACCAGGATTAAACCAGGACTAACCAAGGACTCAACCACGACTAAACCAGGACTAAACCGGGACTAAATGAGGACTCAACCAGAATAAACCAGCATTAAACCAGGACTAAACAAGGACTAAACCAAGACTAAATCAGGACTCAACCAGGATTAAACTGGGATTAAACCAGGACTAACCAAGAACTAAACCAGGACTAAACCAGGACTAAACCAAGACTAAACCAGGACTAAACCAAATATAATAATAAAACAAATTAGAATGAAAATCCAGAAAATAATATCCAAATTATAAAATACATAAATGTTTATAAAAGAGCCCATATTAGAATTAGAATTATTAGACAAAAGAAAAAGTAATAATAATAATAAAAATACATTAGAATAAAAAAACTATTAAAATTTAAATCCAGAAAATATCTTAATTATTATATTATGTAAGTCTTTATAAATGTTTAAATTAGAGCTTTGAAAGTGCCTCTTTTATATGTGAATGTTTTTTATTCACTGTTGTGTTTTTTATACATTTTTTTTCATTTCATTTCATTTCATTTCTTTATTTTATTTTATTTTATTTTATTTTTTTTATTTATTTTATTTATTTTATTTTATTTTATTATTTTATTTTATTTTATTTTATTTTATTTTATTTTATTTTATTTTATTTATTTTATTTTATTTTATTTTATTTTATTTTATTTTATTTTATTATTTTATTTTATTTTATTTTATTTTATTATTTTATTTTATTTTATTTTATTTTATTTTATTTTATTTATTTTATTTTATTTTATTATTTAATTTATTTTATTTTATTATTTTATTTTATTTTATTTTATTTTATTTTATTTTATTATTTTATTTTATTTTATTTTATGTAATGTAATGTAATGTAATGTAAAACACCTTCACTGGAATCATTTGGATCATTCCAGTCCTGGATTTGTCAATCTCCAATGAACTAAAAGGAGCTGTTCACTTGAAAACTGCCACTTCATGACATCACAAGGTGGAACAGAGCGTTTTGAGGTTTGGAGATGTAACAGATGAATAATAAAGAGTTCCTCAAACATGTGAATGAAACAAAACACAACTCCAGGTCTGTTTTTGAAGACTTTTAAGACTCATTTCGAGCAGAACTCGAGAGAAACTCGTCCCAGGCCGGTCCGGGTCCGGGTCCGGGCTCAGACGGACCGGGTCGAGAATGCTTCATAAAACAGATGCATTATGGGTAAAAATGACACGTCCAACTGAAAGAAATGATGATGCATGAAGTGTCTGAGGAGAGAGAGGAGAGGGAGGAGAGAAGGAGAGGAGGAGAGAGGGAGGAGAGAAGGAGGAGAGAAGGAGAGAGGGAGGAAGAGGAGGAGAGGGGGAGAGAGGGGGGAAGAGAGGAGGAGAAGAGGGAGGAGAGATGAGAGAGAGGGAGGAGAAAGGGGAGAGAGGGTGAGAGGGAAGGAAGAGGAAGGGAAAGGAAGGAGAAAGGGAGGAAGAAGAGAAGAGGAGGGAGAAGGAAGGAGAGAGGGGTGAAGAGGAGAGGAAGGAGAGAGGAAGGAGAGAGAGAGAGAGAGAGAGAGAAAGAGAAAGAAGAGAGGGAGGAGAGAGGGAGGAAGAGTAGGGGAGAGGGAGGAAGAGAAGAGGAGGGGAGAGGAAGGAGAAAGGGGTGAAGAGGAGGAGAGAGGAGGGAGAGAGGGAGGAAGAGGAGAAGAGAGGAAGGAGATAGAGGTGAAGAGGAGAGGAAGGAGAGAGGGAGGAGAGAGGAAGAAGAGGGGAGAGGGAGGAGGAGAGAGGGAGGAAGAGAGGAAGTAGGGAGAGAGGAAGGAGAGAGGAAGGAAGAGGAAGGAGAGAGGAAGGAGAGAGAGAGGAAGATGAAGGAGAGAGGAAAGAGAGAGGGATAGAGAAAGGAGAGAGGGAGGAGAGAAGAAGCAGAAGGAGAGAGAAAGGAAGAGGAAGGAGAGAGGAAGGAGAGAGAGGGGAAGACGAAGGAAAGAGGAAAGAGAGAGAGAGAGAGAAAGGAGAGAGGGAGGAGAGAAGAAGCAGAAGGAGAGAGAGAGAGGGAGGAGAGGGGGAGAGAAGAGAGAGAGGGAGGAGAGGGGGAGGAGAGAGGGAGGAGAGAGAGCGGAGAGAGGGAGGAGAGAGAGGGGAGAGAGGGAGGAGAGAGAGCGGAGAGAGGGAGGAGAGAGAGCGGAGAGAGGGAGGAGAGAGGGAGGAGAGAGGAAGCAGAAGGAGAGAGGAAGGAGAGATATAGAGGAAGGAGAGAGGAAGGAGAGAGGAAGGAGAGAGAGATAGAGGGAGGAGAGAGGGAGGAGAGAGGGAGGAGAGAGGAAGCGGAAGGAGAGAGGGAGGAAGGAGAGAGAGATAGAGGAAGGAGAGAGAGAGGAGAGAGGCAGGAGAGAGGGAGGAGAGAGGGAGGATAGAGGGAGGATAGAGGGAGGAAGAGGAGGGCAGATCTTTATATATGGGCTCCTGGTCTACAGTAAGGACACGGACAATGAAGATGACTGTCCTGTCAGGAGGAGATGGATGGAGAGAGAGAAAAAAGCGAAAAAAGAGAGAGGGAGAAAAAGGAGGAGTGACGACGACTAAACTGGAGAAGATGGAGGACAGATTTATTCTATTTTGGGATATTTTAGGAGAAAGCCAGAATTTACTGTTTAAAGCTGTTAAAAACTTGAAAACTGCCACTTCATGACATCACAAGGTGGAACAGAGCGTTTTGAGGTTTGGAGATTTATTCAAACATGTGAATGAAACAAACACAATTCCAGGTGTGTTTTTGAGGAGGAAACGACATTAGAACACGACTTAAAGCTCACAAGAGTCAGTTTTGCATAATATAAGATCTTTAAGTGGACAGTGCAGATAAATAAAACATATTAAGATTAATATATTTTTTCAGTATTTAGGCAAAATACAAATACATTATTATTAGAATTACACAAAAGCTGAAATGTTCATTAAGAGTGAGTCTGTTTTATTCCAGTTTAACTCCTCTGTTCATTTGCAGTTCTTTATTTCTGCGTTTGCTTCATTAAAGGGATAGTTCTTTTTTTTAAAATGTGAATCTGTACGGCGTCCCCTTCAGCAGTGTCGTGCATTAACACTCTCTGCGTGCACATGGTAGAATCGGATTGGATTTCTCCAAATCCAATCCCGTTACTCGGCAGGTGTTCTGTCCTATAATCCAAGTGCACATAAAGCTTGTGTAATCGGATAATGGTCAGGGACCTGGCTGGCTCCGCTACGCTATGTGGCGCTGTCGTCCAGCTACTTCCGGGTGATGGCTACTCAATAAAAACACAACAAACTATGTGGCGTATACAAAGACGGCGCTCGAGGAGTTTGACGGAGCAGCATTGGTGTACGTGTTGTGCATTCTTTCTTCGCAGCCATGATTTCGTCTGACTTTTCCGGCAACAATTGCTACTTATGACGGCGTCGGCGCCTCCTGCCACTTCCGGGTGAAATCCCTGGCGAAAATTCCCGCGCATGCGCAGTACGCCAATCCGATCCGATATCGTGCACAAGGCGGCACCAAGAGGATTACTATCGGCCTAAGCCAGGGGTTCCAATCGGATTTGAGAAACCAATCCCTATACGATCCTTAGCCTGTGCACATGAATTCAATACGATCCCAATCCGTTTGCAGTCGGATTACACTCGTCCATGTGCACGCAGTGACTGACCCACCCCTGACAGTGTCCTCTGAGCCGAGTTCTACCACGGTTCTGACGCTGACGAAAGTAGTTCCGGTAAGTTAGCCGGGACAGTTAATAAAGCTCGTTTTTCTTCTCAAAACAGTATTTGTCCAAAAAGTGATGTATTTGCGTCACAAAACAGTTGCCCACGAAAAAGTCAGAAGTCATAATCACTTGGTGCTATTTTCTCTCGAGTCGCGCGTTTATTATTATTATTAGCCTGTTCACTTGTAAGTGGTGATGTTTACAAGTGAACAGGCTCATAATAATAATACAGGGGGTCCTCGGGTTACGACGTTGATCCGTTCTTAAGACGCGTCGTAACCCGAATTTCGTCATAAGTCGGATTTTGCCTTTGATCTTCCAACCAAAGCACCAATAACCTTTCCATCTCAATAATTAGACCACTACGCTGCTTGGTTATCACTGTCGCTTTCATAGGAGCAGATCAGAGCCCACATCAGGTACTTCCGCCCACATTGGGCAGGCACACGAGTCCGTCTTCTTCTCCCTACAACCACAACAAAGCGTATTCTTCCGCCGTGCGCGTTTGTTTACGTCGCTTACCACGCTAAACTGCATAAGACGGAATGACGCGTAATTTTTTTTTGTTTTTTTTATGGGGGCGCGTTCGTAACCACAAAACAGCGTAAGTCGAGACCGTCGTAGCCCGAGGACCCTCTGTAATAGGCGCAGTGATACGACTCGAGAGAAAATAGCACCAAGTGATTATGACTTCTGACTTTTTCGTGGGCAACTGTTTTGACACGCAAATATATCACTTTTTAGACAAATATTGTTTTGAGAAGGAAAAACAAGCTTTATTAACTGTCCCCGCTAACTTGCCGGGCCTACTTTCGTCAGCGCCAGAACCGGGGCAGAACTCGGTTCAGAGGACACTGAGCCGAGACTTATTTGGTATTTTAAAAACTATTTTCAAGCATTCTTTTCTCCCAGTTTTTTTAGATTTGGTCTCAGGACAAGTAACGTGGAGGACACTATAATCTGTCTTCTGCAGCAGGCTGGATAGTGTTAAGGGCTGTGTGAGGATATTGTTCTTCAATTTCTCCAGCGCCTTTAACACAATTATTCAGCCCTCTCTGATGGGTGAGAAACTGCTCGGGATGAGTGTCAGCTCCTCCACTGTCTCCTGGATTACTGACTACCTGTCAGGCAGGCCTCAGTACGTGCGACTGGGGACCACCCTGTCTGACACTGTGGTCAGCAATGTAGGAATCCCTCAGGGTACAGTCCTGTCTCCATTCTTGTTCACTCTGTACACTTCTGATTTCCAGTACAGCTCAGAGTCCATCTGCAGAAGTTCTCTGATGCCTCTGCGGTGGTTGGGTGTATCAGGGATGGACAGGAGATGGAGTACAGGACACTGATTGCAAATCTGCTCCTGAACTTAGACAAGACCAAGGAACTGGTGATTGACTTCAGGAGGATGAGGTCACCTGTGGAGCCCATTACCATCCAGGGTCACAAGGTGGAGATCGTGGACTGGTACAAGTACCTGGGCGTTCATGTGAGCAACAGGCTGGACTGGAGGGACAACTGTAATGCTGTGTACAAGAAGAGCATGAGCAGACTCTACTTCCTGAGGAAGCTCAGGTCTTTCAATGTGTGCAGTAAGTTACTGAAGATCTTCTCCCAGTCTGTGGAGGCCAGCGCCCTGGACTCTGCTGTAGTCTGCTGGGGGAGCAGCACCAGTAAAACAGACATCGGACGGATTGACAAACTGATCTGTAAAGCTGGTCACGTGATCGGCTGTGACCTGGAGACATTTGTCACAGTGAGGGACAGGAGGACACTGGACAAACTGCTCACATCATGGACACTCCTGCTCACCCACTGCACCAGACCATAGAGGGACAGAGGAGCTCATTCTCCCACAGGCTCCTACAGCTCCACTCAAACAGTGAGAGATACAGGACGACATTCATACTATAATACTCCCTACAACTGTACAACTCACCCTTATGTAACAGATAATACTCCCTACAACTGTATACAGCTGTACTGTACATCATATGTGATACTGTATTTTATATTTGACTACTACTTGTCTATTTAAATCTGATTGTACATATATATTTATTACCATTATCTTAAGTATATAATTGTGTCTCATCTGACACAGGCTATTGCATCTATTTTTCTTTTTGTTCTTTTACCCTTTGTTATATTTTGTATATTATATTTGATGAGTGAGCTACTGTGCCAAAAACAAAATCCCTTGTGGATCAATAAAGTTTGTCTAAGTCTAAGTCTAAGTCTAAGTCTAAGTAAATTCACTCAGAAACTGTATGTTTTAGTATTTTGTGTGTGGGTGGGACGTAAAATATCCTCCAATTCTGGAACGACCTGCTGAACGTTGTAGCGTACACGTAGAACAGCCCCAGCGCGACGCATCGACGATCACGATGAAGGAAACGTCTCACCAGCTTCTATGGTACGGAATAAGAAACACAAAATCCCGACTCTCGTTTGTGTTTCCCGTCGTCGTGTTGTAACGGTTTTGTCTTTTGTCAGTTAAAAAAAAGAAAAAGAAAACTACGGCGTCCCTAATGAGCCACAAATAGTTTTCTTGTTTGGCAATAATGAAAAAAGAAAGAAAAAAAAAAGATTTCCCGCGACCAAAGATCACGGAGAGCGAGGAGAAATATGCAAATGCGGCGTATTTATCAGGCCGCGTTTAGAACAGAAATCTATTAATATTTGTGACAGTTAAACACAAGCGCCCTCCCTCCCTCCATCCCTCCCTCCTTCCATCCTTCCCTCCTTCGCAAACGACTCCGAACGTGATTATGTCCTCCATTTTAGCAGCCAGTTATTTCTGTAAACTTTTTCTGCTCCGTCGTAATGGGCCCTGATTGAAATTTCAAGAAGGGGGAAAAAAAAGAAAGTTGGTGATGAATTGTGGAGTATTTAATAGAGAGAGAGAGAGAAAGAGAGAGAAAGAAAGAGGGGGAGGGGGCGAGGGAGAGAAAGCAATTGACAAATTAATTTAAGGAGGAAAAAAAAAAAGCTGTTGGTACATTGTGGAGTATTTAATGGGAATAGAGAGAGAGAGAGAGAGATGGATGGACAGAGAGAGAGGGGAGAAAGATGGAAAGAATAATAGAATAGAAAGAGAGGAAGGATTGAGAGGAGAGAGAGAAAGAAGAGATGGAGAAGAGGAAGGAGAGAGGGGGGTGAGAGAGAGGGCAAAAGAGAGGGATGGGAATGACAGAGAGAGAGAGAGAGAAAGAGGGGAGAGAGAGACAAGAGAGAATGGAGAGAGAGAGATAGACAAGATAGAGATAGAAAGAGAAGACAGAAAATGAAAGAGAAAGGAAGAAAGGGAGGAGAAAAGAACCAACCTTCCCCTGTCTTTGAGAGAGAGAGAGAGAGAGAAGAGAGAGAGAGAGAGCAAGAAGAGAGAGACAGAGAGAGAGAGAGAGGGAGAGGAGAGAGAGAAAGAAAGCTCTGAGAATGAAAGAGTAAGAAAGGAGGGAGAGATGGTGGATAAGAAAGGTAAAAGATAAGAATGAGAATGAAGAGAGCTGGAGAAGAAATGGAGGAGGAGGATGGATGGATAGAGATGAAAAGAGAGCAGAGAACCACCATTCCCCTGTCTGTGAGAGAGAGAGAGGAGAGATGGATAGAGAGATGGATAGAGAGATGGATAGAGCAATGGATAGAGAGATAGATAGATTATAAATAGATGGATAGAAAGATGGACAGAGCAATGATAGATGGATAGATAGATGGATGGATAGAGAGATGGAAAGATAGAGAGATGATAGAGAGATGGATAGATGGATAGATAGATGGATGATAGAGAGATGGATGGATAGAGCGATGGATGGATAGATAGAGAGAAAGAGAGATGGATAGAGAGAAAGTTAGATGATAGAGAGAAAGAGAGATGATAGATAGATGGACAGAGTGATGATAGATAGAGAGAGAGATGGATAGATGGATAGAGCGATGATAGATAGATAGATGAATAGATAGATGGATAGATAGATGAATAGATAGATAGATAGATAGATAGATGAATAGATAGATAGATAGATAGATAGATAGATGAATAGATAGATGAATAGATGGATGGATAGATAGATAGATAGATAGATAGATAGATGAATAGATAGATGGCCAGATAGATAGATAGATAGATAGATGATGAATAGATGGATAGAGAGATGGATAGATAGATAGATAGATGAATAGATAGATGATAGATAGATGGATAGAGAGATGGATAGATAGAGTGATGATAGATAGATAGATAGATAGATAGATAGATGGATAGATCCTCTTCCTCAGATCATATAGATAGATATAGATAGATAGATAGATAGATAGATGGATAGAGAGATGGATAGATAGATAGAGCGATGATAGATAGATAGATAGATGAATAGATAGATGGATAGATAGATAGATGGATAGAGAGATGGATAGATAGATAGAGCAATGATATATAGATAGATAGATAGATGATAGATAGATGGATAGATGAATAGATAGATGGATAGATCCTCTTCTTCAGATTATATAGATAGATATAGATATAGATAGATAGATAGATAGATAGATAGATAGAGAGATGGATAGATAGATAGAGCAATGATATATAGATAGATAGATAGATGATAGATAGATGGATAGATGAATAGATAGATGGATAGATAGATAGATGAATAGATAGATGGATAGATCCTCTTCTTCAGATTATATAGATAGATATAGATATAGATAGATAGATAGATAGATAGAGAGATGGATAGATAGATAGAGCGATGATAGATAGATAGATAGATAGATAGATGATAGATAGATGGATAGATAGCTATATGGATAGAGAGATGGATAGATGGACAGAGAGAACGCAGAGCCCCGCCCTCCTCTTCCTCGGATCATATAGATAGATATAGATATAGATAGATAGATAGATGAATAGAGAGATGGATAGATAGATAGATGAATAGAGAGATGGATAGATAGATAGATGAATAGATAGATGGATGGATAGAACGCAGAGCCCCGCCCTCCTCTTCCTCAGATCACATAGATAGATATAGATAGATAGATGAATAGAGAGATGGATAGAGAGATGGATAGATAGATAGATGAATAGATAGATGGATGGATAGATGGATGGAGAGAACGCAGAGCCCCGCCCTCCTCTTCCTCGGATCATATAGATAGATATAGATATAGATAGATAGATAGATGAATAGATAGATGAATAGATAGATGAATAGATAGATGAATAGATAGATGGATGGATAGATGGACGGAGAGAACGCAGAGCCCCGCCCTCCTCTTCCTCGGATCATATAGATAGATATAGATATAGATAGATGGATAGATAGATGGATAGATCCTCTTCCTCAGATCATATAGATAGATATAGATAGATAGATGAATAGAGAGATGGATAGATAGATAGATGAATAGATAGATGGATGGATAGATGGATAGAGAGAACGCAGAGCCCCGCCCTCCTCTTCCTCGGATCATATAGATAGATATAGATATAGATATAGATAGATGGATAGATGAATAGATAGATGGATGGATAGATGGACAGAGAGAACGCAGAGCCCCGCCCTCCTCTTCCCCGGATCATAATGCCTCTGATTGAAACTCCCCAGGACGAAGGGTAAAGTAGATGTTGGATTGTGGAGTGTTTAATGGGAAAAATAATTGTGTGTCAGAACAAACAAAGCGTGGAGCTGTAACAGGAGCCGCAGCACCGGGTCAGGTTGTCGGTTCAATTACACACTTGCTCATTACGTGGCAGTGTGCAAAACCTGCCACTCAAACTCTCCGTATGCAAATCAGAACATTAATTTACGATAGACAACTGTGCGACGGAGGAGAGGAGGGGGAAAACTACAGGAAAAGCACAAAGAGGCGGAGATAAAGACGGGATTATGATTCTAAATCGAGATTTAAAGGTCCTATATCACGCAAAATTAACTCTTGTGAGCTTTTAGACGTGTTAGAACAGGAGTGCCCAACCAGTCGATCTCGTATGGATATGTTCACACTGCAGGGCTTAATGCTCAATTCCGATTTTTTTGTGAAATCCGTTTTTTTTGCGAGGTAATTCACATTTCCAATTAAATGCGACTTGTACGTGATCTCCAGTGTGAACTTTAAACGGCCCAAAAGTGTCCCGCATGCGCCTTGGAGGACACGACGGGATCACGTGCAGCGAGCGCGTTCAATGTTTACGGAAGTCGCATAAAGTCGCCGTCGTACCAGAGCCAAAACATGTACAGTTTATTTGTTTTAAGGAGGAGACGGAGAAGTGGGGTGAAAACTGATCAGCAAAATGGCATCTTGAAAATAAGTGTCTAAAGCTACGTTTATATGACGATGGTCTGAACAGAAGACACAAAAGTGGTGTCGCGTCTTCACTTTTTATTCCGCGTTTAGACGAGCGTTTTCGGGCGGAAATCTGCATGTATACGGTGACACTAAAGTGTGTGGAATTGGACTGGGTATGCATGCCAGGCGGCTAGGTGGCGCTGTGATACATTATCACTATGTCCATGCGCATGCGTAGAATCTTCCTTAATTTATTTACTTTATTTAATTTACTTACTAAACCAGGACTAATCCAAAATTAAACCAGGACTAAACCAGGACAAAACCAGGACTAAACCAGCTCTAATCCAAGATTAAACCAGGACTAAACCAGGACTAAACCAGGACTAATCCAAGATTAACCAGGACTAAACCAGGACTAATCGAGGACTAAACCAGGACTAAACCAGGACTAATCCAAGATTAAACCAGGACTAAACCAGGACTAAACCAGGACTAATCGAGGACTAAACCAGGACTAAACCAGGACTAATCCAAGATTAACCAGGACTAAACCAGGACTAATTGAGGACTAAACCAGGACTAAACGAGGACTAATCCAAGATTAACCAGGACTAAACCAGGACTAATCGAGGACTAAACCAGGACTAAACCAGGACTAATCCAAGATTAACCAGGACTAAACTAGGTCTAACCCAGAAATAAACCAGGCCTAAACTAGGTCTAATCCAGGAATAAAGCAGGACTAAACCAGGTCTAATCCAGGACTAAACAAGGACTAAACCAGGACTAAACTAGAACTAAACCAGGACTAAACCAGAAATAAACCAGGCCTAAACTAGGTCTAATCCAGGAATAAAGCAGGACTAAACTAGGTCTAATCCAGGACTAAACCAGGTCTAGTCCAGGATTAAATCAAGTCTAGTCCAGGACTAAACCAGGTCTAATCCAGGATTAAACCAGGTCTAATGCAGGACTAAAACAGGTCTAATCCAGGACTAAACCAGGTCTAATCCAGAATTAAACCAGGTCTAATGCAGGATTAACAGGTCTAATCCAGAGCTAAACCAGGTCTAATCCAGGACTAAACCCAAATTTTATATTGTTAAATAATTTAATTTACTTATCTTTTTAATTAAATTTTAATTTAATTTAATTTACTTAATTTATTTTATAAATATAAATATCCAGAAATGGTGATGTAAACGCGTACGCGACGTCAACAGATTTGACCAGAGTTTTGCGTCTTGGGCAGTGTAGACAAAAACGCTACGGCGGAGCGTGTTCAAGTTTTCCACTTTGGAAGGCGGTTTCAGTTTTTTGCGTTTTTAAGCCCCTAAAACCCCGTCACCGTCTAAACAAAATGCACTTCCGATAAAATATTTTGTCGTTTTTACCCGTAAACAGGCCCTAAAGATGAGTAAACCAGGACTAAACCAGGACTAATTCAGGACTAAACCAGGACTAAACCAGGACTAAACCAAGACTAAACCAGGACTAATCCAAGACTAAACCAGGACTAAACCAGGACTAAAGCAGGACTAATCCAGGTCTAATCCAGGACTAAACCAGGTCTAATCCAGGACTTAATCCAGAACTAAAGCAGGACTAAATTAGGTCTAATCCAGGACTAAACCAGGTTTAATCCAGGACTAATCCAGGTCTAATCCAGAACTAAACCAGGCCTAAACCAGGTCTAATCCTGGACTAAACCAGGTCTAATCCAGGTCAAATTTTTAAGACCCCAAAACACTGTCACCGTCTAAACGAACGGCACTTCCGATAAAATATTTTGCCGTTTTTATCCGTAAGCGTTCTCGTGTAAACGGGCCCTAAAGACGACTCAAACACGCATGAATTCCTCCAAACCCAAGAAGGTCAACCGGAAGGAGAAAGAACTCTAAAATAGTTAAACGCTCGGAAAAAAACAGCTCGGCGTTAAACCGGACGCGGCGTTCTGTCGATCTGTCTTCTCGTTGTCATATTCTTCACTTTCTCCTCTCTCCATCTCCTCTGAAGGTCATGTGACGTGATGCGCTCCGAGCGGCGGAGAGAGAGCGGCCCGGGTACATCCATCTTCCTCAGCGTGCGTCCTGTGGGAGGGCATCTGACATTCCCGCTGTGCACTCGGAGGAGGAGGAGGAGGGTTCGGCGGATATTCCAAACACAGAGTCCCGGCTGAGTGTTTGGGGAGAGCAGGTGTGTGATGGGAAACACAGAGCGTCATGTTTCTGTGTTCTGGAGGTCAAATAATAAATGTAACTGTCATCGAGACTCACGGAGAAAACCAGAGGAAAAAACAGGAATAAACTAGGTCTAATCCAGGACTAATCCAGGACTAATCTAGGACTAATCCAGGACTAATCCAGGACTAATCCAGGACTAATCCAGGACTAATCCAGGACTAAACCAGGACTAATCCAGGGTTAATCCAGGACTAATCCAGGACTAAACTAGGTTTAATCCAGGACTAATCCAGGAATAAACTAGGTCTAATTCAGGACTAAACTAGGTCTAATCCAGGACTAAACCAGGACTAAACCAGGACTAACCGAAGACTAATCCAATACTAAACCAGGACTAATCCAGGACTAAACTAGAACTAAACTAGGATTAAACCAGGTCTAACAAAGAACTAAACCAGGACTAATCCAGGACTAAAGCAGGTCTAATCCAGGATTAAACCAGCTCTAACAAAGAACTAAACCAGGACTAATCCAGGTCTAATCCAGAACTAAACCAGGACTAATCCAGGACTAAACCAGGACTAAACCAGGACTGATCCAGGACTAAACCAGGACTAAACCAAGACTAACCGAAGACTAATCCAATACTAAACCAGGACTAATCTAAGACTAAACTAGAACTAAACTAGGAGTAAACCAGGACTAACCCAGGACTAATCCAGGACTAATCCAGGACTAAACCAGGTTTAATCCAGGACTAATCCAGGAATAAACTAGGTCTAATTCAGGACTAAACTAGGTCTAATCCAGGACTAAACCAGGACTAAACCAGGACTAACCGAAGACTAATCCAATACTAAACCAGGACTAATCCAGGACTAAACTAGAACTAAACTAGGATTAAACCAGGTCTAACAAAGAACTAAACCAGGACTAATCCAAGACTAAAGCAGGTCTAATCCAGGATTAAACCAGCTCTAACAAAGAACTAAACCAGGACTAATCCAGGTCTAATCCAGAACTAAACCAGGACTAATCCAGGACTAAACCAGGACTAAACCAGGACTGATCCAGGACTAAACCAGGACTAAACCAAGACTAACCGAAGACTAATCCAATACTAAACCAGGACTAATCTAAGACTAAACTAGAACTAAACTAGGAGTAAACCAGGACTAACCCAGGACTAATCCAGGACTAATCCAGGACTAAACCAGGACTAATCCAGGACTAAACCAGGACTAAAGCAGGACTAAACCAGGACTAATCCAGGACTAAAGCAGGTCTAATCCAGGACTAAACCAGGTCTAACACAGAACTAAATCAGGTCTAATCCAGAACTAAACCAGGACTAATCCAGGATTAAACCAGGACTAATCCAAACGATAAAAAACACAAGCAAATAACGTAACTAGAAATGCAATTATTTGAGAATTTAGTGAAAAAATACTGTCTAAAATGTATCTATTTCTTATATTTTTTATGTTCTAATGTAACAAACCTGGAGTTGTGTTTTTGTTTTCTTTCATTCACACGTTTAACACACAAACCTGCAGATTTATTTAAGATGAGTTCTTCTGTTCCACCTTGTGATGTCACGAGGTGGTACAGGCTCAGTGCTCCACTGTGTTTTTAAACTCCACACACCTTCACTAGAATCATCTGGATCATTTCAGCCCTGGAATTGCCAATCTCTCCTGAACTAAAGGTAAAAAGTAGATGTTGACTTGAAAAATTTTACATCTACTTTTGACCAATTTTTTTTTTTTTACCAAATTTGGCCAAACGGTGACGTCTACAGAGGATCACAGTTGTGGAACACATGACCTGCTCGTGTCATGTGGGTCCTTTTCAACCTTCAAGAACACTCTGGAACATTGGAACACCTCCTTCCCTTCTCCTCTCTCCTCCTCCTCTCTCCTCCTCCTCCTCCCTTCCCTCTCTCTGCTGCTCCTCCTCCTCCTCTCCTCTTTCTTTTCTCCTCTCCCTCCTGTCTCTCCTCTTTCCTTCTCTCTCTCTTCTCTTCCTCCCCTCTCTCTTTCCTCTCTCCCTCTCTCTCTTTCTCCTCCTCCCTCCCCCTCCTCCTCTCTCCCCCTCCTCCTCCTCTCTCACCTCCTCCTCTCTCTCCTCTTTCCCTCTCTCTTCTCCTCCTTCCTCTCTCACTTCTCTCTCTCTCCTCCTCCTCTCCCTCCCTCCCTTCTCCTCTCTCTGTCCTCCTCCTCTCTCCCTCTCTCTCCTCTTCCTCCTCTCTCTCTCTCTCCTCCTCCTCTCTCTCCCCTCTCTCCTCCTCCTCCTCTCTCTCCTCCCTCTCTCTCTCTCCTCCTCTCTTCTCTTTCCCTCCCTTCTACTCTATCTTTCCCTCTCCCCCTCTCTCTCTCTCCTCCTCCCTCCTCCTCCCTCCTCCTCCTCTCCCTCTCTCTCTCTCTCCCTTTCTCTCCCTCTCACCTCCTCCTCCTCTCTCTCCTCTTTCCCTCTCTCTTCTCCTCCTTCCTCCCTCACTTCTCTCTCTCTCCTCCTCCTCTCCCTCCCTCCCTTCTCCTCTCTCTGTCCTCCTCCTCTCTCTCTCCTCCTCTCTTCTCTTTCCCTCCCTTCTACTCTATCTTTCCCTCTCCCCCCTCTCTCTCTCCTCCTCCCTCCTCCTCCCTCCTCCTGCTCTCCCTCTCTCTCCCTTTCTCTCCCTCTCACCTCCTCCTCCTCTCTCTCCTCTTTCCCTCTCTCTTCTCCTCCTTCCTCCTCCTCTCCCCCCTCTCTCTCTCCTCCTCCTCTCCCTCCTCTCCTCTCTCTCTCTCTCTGTCCTCCTCCTCTCTCCCTCTCTCTCCTCTTCCTCCTCTCTCTCTCTCTCCTGCTCCTCTCTCTCTCGCTCTCTCCCCTCCTCCTCTCTCTCTCTCCTCCCTCTCTCTCTCTCCTCCTCTCTTCTCTTTCCCTCCCTTCTACTCTATCTTTCCTTCTCCCCCTCCTCCTCCTCTCCCCCTCTCTCTCTCCTCCTCCCTCCTCCTCCTCTCCCTCTCTCTCTCTCTCCCCCTTTCTCTCCTCCTCCTCCTCTCTCTCTCTCTCTCTCTCGCTCTCTCCTCCTCCTCTCTCTCCCCCCCTCTCTCTCTCCCTCTCTCCTCCTCCTTCCCCCCCTCTCTCTCTCTCTTCATAACAGTACACTCGTCTCTGGTCATTCATCACGTTCTGTCCGCGTAGGAGGACTTCTGTCTCTGGTCAGTCCCTCGTCTCTCTCCTCTGTCCCATCCCTCTCTCCTCTCCTCCTCCTCTGTCCCTCTCTCTTCGTCTCTTCTTCTCTCCCTCTCTTCTGGGACCTCCTCTGAAGTGCTCTGGCTGCAGTTTTGGCCCCTGGGGGCCCAAAGTGCTGAGGCCCTGTTCAGTCTGATGGATTCACTGTGGAGCAGGAGGAGGAGGGGCCAACGCAATATAAAACAAAACTATTTTTACAACCTCGTTTTAAATAAAAGAATCAAACAGCACTAAACCAGGACTAAACCAGGACTAAACCAGGACTAAACCAGGACTAAACCAGGACTAATCCAGGACTAAACCAGGACTAAACCAGGACTAAACCAGGACTAAACCAGGACTAAACCAGGACTAAACCAGGACTAAACCAGGACTAAACCAGGACTAATCCAGGACTAAACCAGGACTAAACCAGGACTAAACCAGGACTAAACCAGGACTAATCCAGGACTAAACCAGGACTAATCCAGGACTAAACCAGGACTAAACCAGGACTAAACCAGGACTAAACCAGGACTAATCCAGGACTAAACCAGGACTAAACCAGGACTAAACCAGGACTAAACCAGGACTAAACCAGGACTAAACCAGGACTAATCCAGGACTAAACCAGGACTAAACCAGGACTAAACCAGGACTAATCCAGGACTAAACCAGGACTAAACCAGGACTAATCCAGAACTAAACCAGGAGTAAACCAGGACTAAACCAGGACTAATCCAGGACTAAACCAGGACTAAACCAGGACTAATCCAGGACTAAACCAGGAATAAACTAGGTCTAAACCAGGACAAAACCAGGACTAAACCAGGACTAATCCAGAACTAAACCAGGACTAAACCAGGAGTAAACCAGGACTAAACCAGGACTAAACCAGGACTAATCCAGAACTAAACCAGGACTAAACCAGGAGTAAACCAGGAGTAAACCAGGACTAAACCAGGACTAAACCAGAACTAAACCAGGACTAAACCAGGACTAAACCAGGAGTAAACCAGGACTAAACCAGGACTAAACCAGGCCTAATCCAAGACTAAACCAGTACTAAACCAGGAAAAACTAGGTCTAATTCAAGACTCAACCAGGACTAAACCAGGACTAAACCAGGACTAAACCAGGACTAAAGCAGGTCTAACCCAGAACTAAACCAGGATTAAACGAGGTCTAATTCAGAACTAAACCAGGACTAAACCATGTCTAATCCAGGACTAAACCAGGACTAAACCAGGACTAAACCAGGCCTAATCCAGGACTAAACCAGGCCTAACCTAAAACTAAGACAGGTCTAATACAGAACTAAACCAGGACTAAACCAGGTCTAATCCAGGACTAAAATAGCCCTAATCCAAGACTAAACCAGGACTAAACCAGGTCTAAACCAGGACTACACTGAACTTTGACCTGTGGAACATTCCTGGAGAATAATGAACATCTCCATGGAGACAAGTGGACTACAGACTCTTCACCAGAAAAGTTACGTAGTGCACCTTTAAGTTACCCGTCATGTACCAGCCGATTTGTAGGTTAGTCCAGAAGACGTCTGAGATGAAGACAGATCCTCTTCTTCATCTCGACGGGGGACCCCCAAACCCAAACCGCGGCCGCCGCCTCGGCTCCGGTACGGCGGCTCGGAGCGGACACACGAGGCCGAAGAGTGATGGATGTTTGACGGAGCAAGGCTAAAGCTAAAAGGCTAACGGGGCAGTTCAACACGCAGAAGGTCAACGCCGAAGCACTTCCTGGTCCCCGAGGCGTCTACAGGTGCCGGCGAGGGACCGAAGTGATGAAGAGGGGGAACCGGAGCAGATGAAGACAGATGGAGCGGAGACGTGGAGCCGGAGCGCTCATTTATAATCGTATTTGTAATCTTACATCGAACGTAGGAATAGAAACATATTTTGGATTTTTAGAGCAGATCGGAGCGAATGAAGGAACTTTTTTTAAAAATGTTTTTTAACATGGATCATTTCAGGCCTGGAAGCTCCCTTCGCTGAGCAACGCTGTCAATCAAACCTGTCGCTAAGGCTACGATTGTCTGATTTGTCCGTTATTAATGTTCATATCTTGATTAACGGACGAAAACGTGAAATAAAAACACAATTTTGACCTGACTTAGACCTGGTTTGGTCCTGGTTTTTGACCTGACTTAAACCTGGTTTAGTCTTGGTTTTGGACCTGGTTTAGTCCTGGTTTTGTTCTGGACTAGTCCTGGTTTAGTCCTGTTTTTTTTTTTTTTACCTGACTTAGACCTGGTTTAGTCCTGGTTTTGGACCTGGTTTAGTCCTGGTTTTTGACCTGACTTAGACCTGGTTTAGTCTTGGTTTTGGACCTGGTTTAGTCCTGGTTTTTTACCTGACTTAGACCTGGTTTAGTCCTGGTTTTGGACCTGGTTTAGTCCTGGTTTTTGACCTGAATTAGACCTGGTTTAGTCTTGGTTTTGGACCTGGTTTAGTCCTGGTTTTTGACCTGACTTAGACCTGGTTTAGTCCAGGTTTTGGATCGGGTTTAGTTTTGGACCTGGTTTAGTCCTGGTTTTTGACCTGATTTAGACCTGGTTTAGTCCTGGTTTTGGACATGGTTTAGTCCTGGTTTTTGACCTGGTTTAGTCCTGTTTTTTGACCTGACTTAGACCTGGTTTAGTCTTGATTTTTGACCTAGTTTAGTCCTCTCTTCTGAATCTCTGACCATCTCCTCTGCTCCTCTGACCCTCTCCTCTCCATCGTTCTGATCGTGTTCTTTCTGCTCTAAAGCGAGTGTCTGTGTTTATCCCACATGCCCATATAAGGCTTTCCTAATGAAAACAGATGAATGTGTTAATAGCTCGTCCAAACATAACAAATGAACCGCTCGCTTTCATTAAAATACTATCAAAGCCAAAGATTGGATTTGAGTTCAAAATGAAAATAAGGAAAGAACACACAGGATATGATCAATATTCCTGCATGGCATCAGAGGTAATTTTATGAACAATTAGCAAAATCAATGTATTCTTATGACCACCGGGCCTCGTATAAACTATAGCGTCATTGATCAAACGGAGAATCGAAGCACCGCGGCCTCTAATGTACGGTTAAAGGTCTTATAAAACGCAAAACGGACTCTTGTGAGATTTAAGTCGTGTTCTAATGATGTTTCCTCTTCAAAAACAGTCCCGGAGTAACACGAAACGCTCTGTTCCACCTTGTGATATCATGAAGTGGTAGGTTTCAAGTGAACAGGTACATTTAACCTTTAGTTCAGTCACATTCACTGCGTGCACATGGACGAGTGTAATCCGATTGCAAACGGATTGGGATCCTATCGAATTCATGTGCACAGGCTAAGGATTGTATAGGGATTGGTTTCCCGAATCCGATTGGAGCCCCTGGCTTAGGCCGATAGTAATCCGCTTGATGCCGCCTTGTGCACGATATCGGATCGGATTGGCGTACTGCGCATGTGCGAGAATTTTCGCCAGGGATTTCACCCGGAAGTGGCAGGAGGCGCCGACGCCGTCATAAGTAGCGATTGTTGCCGGAAAAGTCAGACGAAATCATGGCTGCGAAGAAAGAATGCACAACACGTACACCAACGCTGCTCCGTCAAACTCCTCGAGCGCCATCTTTGTATTCCGCCACATAGTTTGTTGTGTTTTTATTGAGTAGCCATCACCCGGAAGTAGTTGGACTACAGCGCCACATAGCGTCGCTGACCATTATCCAATTACACGAGTTTCATGTGCGCTTGGATTATAGGACAGACCACCTGCCAAGTAACGGGATTGGATTTGGAGAAATCCAATCCGATCCTACCATGTGCACGCAGTCACTTATGTCACAAAACCGGAAGACGTTTGGAAACATGTGGATGACGACTTCCGTTCGGATCTGTCAGCGATAGGAATGCTGACCAAATCTGGGAAAACTGAGAAAACGGCTTTCTTCATCTCAATGTCATTGTATATGTGAAAAGTCCCTCAGTCGTCCAGGTAGAATCCATGATAAAAGGAGAAGTTCAATTTGTCAACTGGACAAAGTTTGTTTGGTTGAAAACGTTTCGCCGCTCATCCGAGAGGCTTCGTCAGCTCTGGTTATTGTGCTGGTTAGACGCTGCTTATATCTAGCTGCCAGGAGGTGCGTCCTACACTGAAAAAGCTCTGAAAACGTTAGGGCAGACGAGCCAGGGCAGAGGGGTGGAGAGGGTCGTTAGACGTTGAATAGGGGGTCGAAACTAGTCGCCAGAGTAATTTGAAAAACAAAGAGACAGATTAGGGGGGATCATTTTCAGAGCTTTTTCAGTGTAGGACGCGCCTCCCGGCAGCTAGATATAAGCAGTGTCTAACCAGCACAATAACCAGAGCTGACGAAGCCTCTCGGATGAGCGGCGAAACGTTTTCAACCAAACAAACTTTGTCCAGTTGACAAATTGAACTTCTCCTTTTATCGTGTCATTGTATACTTTCTTTTTTCCTTTGAGAAATTCAATTTGTCAACTGGACAAGAAAGAGAATCCTTCCTTGAACAGAAATGGAGGGCTCAGACATCATTTGTCTCCATCTATAACTCTATCCTCAAACCTAAATCAAAACAAAGAAAACAATAGGGCAGCAGGTCAGGTCCATTATGGTCCTGAATGGTTCTGCTAACAAGACCCACACTCCACTCCCACTGCAGATCTAACAGGCCCACCTAACTAACACAAACTGTAAACAAGTAGGTGTGGTAGTTTCAGAGTCATTTCATTGTAGTTAGCGCCCCCTTCAGGCAGATATAGGCAGTGTCCACCAGCGTCTGACCAGAACTGAAGAAGCAGCTTGGATGAGCTGCAAAACGTATTCAACCAAATAAACTTTTGTCCAGTTGACAAATTATTACTATTTTCCCTGATGAAGGCCTAGTGCTGAAACATTGCATGTCTTAAAGGAAAAGTAACGTTTTTTACAATTTGAGCCTTATTTCGGTAATAAAACAAGTTGTTTTACTCACCCATAGCACTTTGGTGTCATATGGAGCATTTCCGGAGATGTTTTAGATTAGCGTTAGGCTAACGCCGTTAGGCTAACGCCGTTAGCCTAGCGCGACTTATAGCCATAGCTCGGGGCATTCCCTGAGCATGTAATATGCCCCGTGCGGGCTATAAATAACCCAAACTTTAGCACTTTTCAAATCATAGAAGCTCGATGTCTTACTCTACGATTTCGTTTGGTCAAAAGTGGCCTGTAATCCGAGATTTAGCCATAGTTTCGAGCAGATGAGGACGCCAGTGCGCATGCGCGGAGTGTGCTCTCAGCTCCCAGGACCCAAACATGGAACGCAAAGCTGTAAACTATGGATAAATCTTGGATTACTTTTCCTTTAATAAATCTTAAATTTTGCAAGTACTGTAAGACGGAGTGCGGGATTATTTTATTCTCGTATATTCTGGGTCTGCTTAGTCTGGTTAACACCTGACCATATCACAAGTGAGATATGGGTCTGGAAACTCGCTTCGAAAAATCCTGTAGCGGAGGTGTGGTTAGCGATTGCCAACGGCCGTTTATTGGGCGTTATGAATGTCTATCATTGAGCGTATACGTAAGTCCATAGCCAATCATGTCAGTTGTCAGTTCAAACTACAAGCTTCCGTTTGTCACGTAGTACGCGTCACCGTCTTGCCGCCCCTCCCCGTTCTCTGATTGGGGACCTAAATCTGGGACTCTCGCTTGGACGAGCTGCCAGGCCGCCTTCCAGTTCGAAACGAACGGAAGCGGCCTGGGAATTCCCAGGCTAGGGTCTGCTCTCTCTCCCCCAACGCACCCGTTTGAAGAAACTGAAGTGAGAATTTCTCCTTTTGCCATAAAATTATGAATAAAAAGATAAGATAAGATAAGATAAGACTTTATTGATCTCACACAGGAGAAATTCACTTGCCACATTAGCTCCAGGCAGTTTAGTGCAAAAGAAAGTTTGAACAGAAAGTGCAGCAGGCAAATAGTAATAATAATAAAAATAAGTAAAAAGAGAGTATATAAAATATTGCATGTTTGGACTATATAGTGGAGTTCTACAGTCTGATGGCGGTGGGGACGAAGGATCTGCGGTAGCGCTCCTTCTTGTACGAACATTTTAAGACCAAAATGACAAATCTGACAGCAGTAGTTACAGAGAGAGGTGACGATTTTCAATAGAAAGTGAGTCGATGGAGCCTGAAGCGCGCCCATGCTCACTTCCTTTATGGAACGCGACAGGTAGCAGGTTAGCTACTGTATGTCTATTTCCACATACAGTCCACAAAAAAAAACAAAAAACATGAAATTAAGTTGGCAATTAGAACTTATTTAGACGTTTCTTTGCGTCGCTCGGATGAAGTCATTCGCTAATTACAAAGTTTTCGTTTTTCCTGAATGAATAACGTAGATTAATGGTGTGGAGGCGGCGAGCGGCGACGGAGAGGAGACTGTTTATCACTGTCACAAACGGGCCCGCTCGGTTCAACCAAAACGTATGGCTTTTCTAATTACACCAGCCCACTTCAGACGCAGGAAAAACGCCGCAAAGGCCAAAGGTTTAATGGAAAATCAGCAGAAAAAGACAAATGTATCAGAGTTATCAAACACAGGGTTTAATGAGAAAAAACAACAGAGTTACAACACGTCTGTTTAAAGCTGCAACGTGGAACTTTAGTGCTGGAGGGTCCGCCAAATTCTTTTCCGCATTTAGATATTATTGCTTTGTCAGGAATGTTTCACAGTATGGCATTAAACCTGTGTACACAGTTCTGGAATGGTTTTGGACCTGGTCTAGTCTTGGTTTTGGACCTGGTTTAGTCCTGTTTTTTTACCTGACACCCAGGTCTGGACTGGGACAAAAAAATGGCCCTGGCATTTTTGGCTTAGACCGGCCCCCTCATAATTAGTCCTGGTTTAGTCCTGGTTCAATCATGATTTAGTCCTGGTTTCGTCCTGGTTCAATCCTGATTTAGTCCTGGTTTAGTCCTGGTTCAATCCTGATTTAGTCCTGGTTTAGTCCTGGTTCAATCCTGATTTAGTCCTGGTTTCGTCCTTGTTCAGACCTGTTTAGTCCTGGTTCAATCCTGATTTAGTCCTGGTTTAGTCCTGGTTCAAACCTGATTTAGTCCTGGTTTCGTCCTGGTTCAGACCTGTTTAGTCCTGGTTTCGTCCTTGTTCAGACCTGTTTAGTCCTGGTTCAATCCTGATTTAGTCCTGGTTTAGTCCTGGTTCAATCCTGATTTAGTCCTGGTTTCGTCCTGGTTCAATCCTGATTTAGTCCTGGTTTAGTCCTGGTTCAATCCTGATTTAGTCCTGGTTTCGTCCTGGTTCAGACCTGTTTAGTCCTGGTTCAGACCTGATGTAGTCCTGGTTTAGTCCTGGTTTAGGACTGGTCCTGGTCCGGTCTCTAAGTAAAGTCATCGGCTCCTAGGACAGTCGGCCCACCGGGAAAATGCCCGGTATGCCCAATTACCAGTCCAGGCCTGCTGACACCTGACTTAGACCTGGTTTAGTCTTGGTTTTGGACCTGGTTTAGTCCTGGTTTTAGACCTGGTTTAGTCCTGGTTTTTGACCTGACACCTGACTTAGACCTGGTTTAGTCTTGGTTTTGGACCTGGTTTAGTCCTGGTTTTTGACCTGACTCAGACCTGGTTTAGTCCTGTTTTTTGACCTGACTTAGACCTGGTTTAGTCTTGGTTTTTGACCTAGTTTAGTCCTGGTTTTGGACCTGGTTTAGTCCTGGTTTTGGACCTGGTTTAGTCCTGGTTTTGGACCTGGTTTAGTCCTAGTTTTGGACCTGGTTTAGTCCTGGTTTTAGACCTGGTTTAGTCCTGGTTTTTGACCTGACACCTGACTTAGACCTGGTTTAGTAGTGTTTTTAGACCTGGTTTAGTCCTGGTTTTTGACCTGACTTAGACCTGGTTTAGTCTTGGTTTTTGACCTAGTTTAGTCCTGGTTTTGGACCTGGTTTAGTCCTGGTTTTGGACCTGGTTTAGTCCTGGTTTTGGACCTGGTTTAGTCCTAGTTTTGGACCTGGTTTAGTCCTAGTTTTGGACCTGGTTTAGTCCTGTTTTTAGACCTGGTCAAGTCTTGGTTTTGGACCCGGTTTAGTCCTGGTTTTGTTCTGGTCTAGACCTGGTTTTGGACCTGATGTAGGTCCTGGTTTAAAGCTGCATTGTGCAACTTTTCTGGTGGAGGGTCTGTCAAATGCTTTTCTCCATGGAGATGTTATTGCTTTGTCTGGAATGTTCCACAGTATGGCATTAAACCATTCTATCTTCACGGAGACCAAACCAGACTGAGTTACTGGTCAGATCTGCTGAGAGGCGACCCCGCTCAGTGTTTTTCTCTGTATTTTTGAGCTCTAAAACCAGCTGTAATTGAATAAATGTAAAGTAGAGCTGTTTAAAGTCACACTGTGGAACATTCCAGGCAGCGCAATGACGTGTCCATGGAAACAAGCAGGTGACGAACCCACAAAAAAAGTGACATAGTTCAGTTTCAGTTCAGTACCAGTTTGTGCTTTTACTGAAATGAACTTTTGAGCTGATGTCATCAACATTTGCTAAGGGTGTGATGCTAACTGTAGGCACTGTTCTGTCTGAATTGTCTTAGACTGAATGTTCCGCAGTATGACTTTAAACAGCTCTACTTTACATTTATTCAATTACAGCTGGTTTTAGAGCTCAAAAATATCTCAGAAAACAAACATTCTGTCTGTGAGCAGGTTCGCCTCTCCACAGAGCTGACCTGTAACTTGGTCTGGTTTGGTTTCCATGAAGATAGAAAGGTTAAATGCCCTACTGTGGAACATTCCAGTCAAAGCTATAACATCTCCATGGAGAAAAGCCTTTGACGGACCCTCCACCAGAAAAGTTACACAATGCAGCTTTAATTTGAGCTTTATTTTCCCACAATCTGACCAGAAAGAACGGACGCGTTAGCCGACAGTTTTTCAGTCCGTCGCGCTCACGTTTTTGCGTCGTATTGGTCACAGCCTCCTGAAAACATGTCGTTCAAATCAACTTTTTTTTTTTTGAGTTTTAAGACCTTCAAATCTTCAGACTTTTAAATCAGTGTTTGGTAATCTGTGTATCTCCATGGAAACAGCCCTAGAGATAGAAAAGCTCCAGAGTAATGTCGCTGCAAAGTATCGATAGTAAATGATTCTCACACTACAGACGGGTACAGGGGGGGTACAGGGAGGTACAGAGGGGGTACGGAGGGGGTACAGGGGGGTACGGAGGGGGTACAGAGGGGGTACAGAGGGGGTACGGGGGTACGGAGGGGTACAGGGGGGTACAGAGGGGGTACAGGGGAGGTACGGAGGGGGGTACAGAGGGGGTACAGAGGGGGTACGGGGGTACGGAGGGGTACAGGGGGGTACAGAGGGGGTACAGGGGAGGTACGGAGGGGGGTACAGAGGGGGTACAGGGAAGGTACGGAGGGGGGTACAGAGGGGGTACAGGGGGGTACAGGGGGTACAGAGGGGGTACGGAGGGGGGTTCAGAAGGGTACAGAGGGGTACAGAGGGGGGTACGGAGGGGGGTTCAGAAGGGTACAGAGGGGATACAGAGGGGGGTATGGAGGGGAGTACAGAAGGGTACAGAGGGGATACAGAGGGGGTAAAGGGGGGTACAGAGGGGGTACAGAGGGATACGGGGGTACAGAAGGGTACAGAGGGGATACAGAGGGGGGTACAGAGGGGGTACGGAGGGGTACGGGGGGTACAGAAGGGTACAGAGGGGGGTACAGAGGGGGTACAGAGGGATACGGGGGTACAGAAGGGTACAGAGGGGATACAGAGGGTGGTACAGAGGGGGTACGGGGGGTACAGAAGGTTACAGAGGGGGTACGGGGGGTACGGAGGGGTACAGAGGATGTACGGAGGGGTATGGAGGGGGTACAGAGGGGGGTACAGAGGTGGTACAGGATGGGTACAGAGGGGGGTACAGAGGGAGTATGGAAGGGGAGGAGACTGTCCCACTCTGACCCCTCCTTGACCCCTGGTGGGTGGAGTCTTCGTACCTCATCATTCCAGTTTGACTTTGACTTTGAGCGAGGGAGCGATCGTAAAGCAAAGACAACAGCGTGGACAAACAGTCGTAAAGTCTGGACAATTAACAGCGGCTCGTTAAAGCGATAAGGCTCCGATTAACGAGGAGACCGCAGCATCGTCCTTCAGATCCGAGCGGGATACAGTACAGTCGTGTACTGACAGGGACAGGGAGCTTCTACAGACACTTGAAGTCTCAACACTCGTATGAGCAGTGGGAGACCGCAGGGTCCGGGGACCTTCTTCAGATCTTAACCAGGTCTTGATCAGGACTACTTTAGGAGGATTTGACCCGTGGTACACAGTTCTGGAATGGTTTTTGACCTGGTTTAGTCCCGGTTGTTGACCTGACACTTGACTTAGACCTGGTTTAGTCTTGGTTTTGGACATGGTTTAGTCCTGGCTTTAGACCTGGTTTAGTCCTGATTTTTGACCTGATTTAGTCCTGGTTTTTAACCTGACTTAGACCTGGTTTAGTCTTGGTTTTGGACCTGGTTTAGTCCTGGTTTTAGACCTGGTTTAGTCCTGATTTTGAACTGACTTAGACCTGGTTTAGTCTTGGTTTTGGACATGGTTTAGTCCTGGTTTTAGAGCTGGTTTAGTCCTGATTTTTGACCTGGTTTAGTCCTGGTTTTTAACCTGACTTACGTAGACCTGGTTTAGTCTTGGTTTTGGACCTGGTTTAGTCCTGGTTTTAGACCTGGTTTAGTCCTGATTTTGACCTGACTTAGACTTGGTTTAGTCTTGGTTTTGGACCTGGTTTAGTCCTGGTTTTAGACCTGGTTTACTCCTGGTTTTTGAACTGACTTAGACCTGGTTTAGTCTTGGTTTTAGACCTGGTTTAGCCCTGTTTTTTGACCTGGTTTAGTCCTGATTTTTAACCTGACTTAGACCTGGTTTAGTCTTGGTTTTGGACCTGGTTTAGTCCTGGTTTTTGACCTGGTTTAGTCTTGATTTTAGACCTGACTTAGACTAAACCAATAGTCTTGGTTTTGGACCTGGTTTAGTCCTGGTTTTAGACCTGGTTTAGTCTTGGTTTTGGACCTGGTTTAGTCCTGGTTTTTGGGGACCTTCTCCAGATCTTGAGCAGGTCTTGATCTTGATACTTTAGGAGGATTTGACCTGTGGTACATGTTGATCTCATCATTTATAATCCATTTCACTCTGAGTGACTTAGAAATAAGATTCTCCTGTACAGAACAGGACCAATGGTGACAGACTGTCAGACTTTATTCCTACAGGACATTTAAACACAAACATAAGTGACCAAAGTGTTTCTGTTTGCTCAGGCCACGCCAAAGTGGGAATCTATTACATGAAATAACTGTGAGACTGAAGACAAATTGGATTTTTTTTGAAGGCAGATTCCGATACGGCTCACTTATGCTCCACAGCTCACTGTTTACATTCTGCACTTTTTTCACAAACTAAAGAGTCCGAATTGATGCTGAAATAGACTGCCGTACATCTGCCTGTGTCTCCATGTTTGCTTTGGTTGACTTGGGCACTTTGCCTTTGGCTCGACCCAAACTGTTGGGGTACAGCAATGGAGGGACCCAAAAAATGGACGCAGACCAATAGGAAAAAGGAAAAGGTTAATTTATTTTACAGAGGTGGGATGCAGGCCGGAATGTGGCTGGAGTGGGTAGATATCAGGCTGGAGTGGGGATCTCTGGAGAGCAGAAAAAACAGGTAGACAGTAGAAAATAATCTGTAGGTAATGTAGATAACAAAAAACTTGACCGTTTGTCAAACGAAAACCTGACAGAGTCTTGCTGGTGAGCAGGCCTTATATTGCTCGCAGGTCCCAGGAGACTCCGCCCACACACACAAACCTCATGATTGTTCGCACGCCCGATTATCCTAACAGCGAACTCAGGCGACGTTTATATGACGACGGTTTGAACAGAAGACCCAAAGCGGCGTCGCGTCTTCACTTTTTATTCCACGTTTATATGGGCGCTTTCGGGAGGAAATCTGCGTGCATACGGTGACGCAAAAGTGTGTGGAATTGGATTGGGTATGCATGCCAGGCGGCTAGGTGGCACTGTGATACATTATCACTATGTCCGTGTGCATGTGTAGAATCTTCCTTCTTCATGTATGTGACGTAAACGCGTACGCAACATCAGCATATTTGACCAGAGTTTTGCGTCTTGGGCAGTGTAGACGAAAACGCTACGGTGGAGCGTATTCAAGTTTTCCACTTTGGAGGGCGGTTTCAGTTTTTTGCGTTTTTAAGCCCCCAAAACGCCGTCACCGTCTAAACCAGGGGTGTCAAACATGCAGCCCAGGGACCAAATCCAGTCCTCCAAGACCTTTAATCTGGCCCTCGGCTGATTTCCTATTAAAATATTTTAATTATATTTAAATTTTCTATTCAAATATTGGTAATTTTCTGCGCCTCTTTTCTGCGCAGTTTAGCATAGCAGCGTCTCCAGCGCCTCTGTGCGTGGCCCCTCCCACCAGAGCAGCACAAATGAAGACTCACCTCTTTCCAAACGCTCTTAAAGGACCATCGTTTTGACTGTTGACCGTGACACCCTCATCAGCAAAATGTCAAAAATGAGAAAAGTGGACGCTGAGTGCAGGATTTTCCAAGAAAACTGGACTAATTCCTATTTGTTCAGGAAGGTGAAAGGGAAACCTGTGTGCTCAGTGTGTTTGCAACAAGTGGCGGTGCTCAAGGAATATAATCTTAAAGGTCCCATGGCATGAAATTTTCACTTTCTGAGGTTTTTAATGTGACCTCCCCTACCCTGTTTAGGGCCCCCTCATGGCTAAAAGTTGTGAAATGTGTAAACTGAGCATTTACGATCCTTTTCCGCGTTTGAAAAAAAGACAGCACAAACGGGCGATTTTGGACAAGGGAACTTTCTGACGTCACACTCAGCGAAAGGTTTCCACCCCCCGTCTGGATGTCCACCCCGTCTCTGGAAATCCCGCCCAGAGAATTTGGACTGCAAGCGAGCTACAAAATGCGAGATGCGTTTTTTTATTTGCCTGGAGAGACGTGAGAGTGTTTCCAGACTCGGAGGTCCTTTATCCGAGCCTCCAAACCTCTGAAACAGCAGTGGTTTAATTTTATTTTCTGTGGAAATGTTTTTTTTTAAAACACAGGAGTGGGTGACAGCGCTCAGCGCACCGCTAATCCAGGAAACAGTGGCATATTTGGCCACACCCCCACCCGCTGCACTGGCCTGTCTCTGTCCTCCTCATTTGCATTCAAGCAACAACGCCCAGAAAAAAGCGTTTCAGAGACATATTTATGACTCTGACTGTGTTCATGAGGCTCTCTCATGCACTGAGGCTTGATTTTGAAGAAGGATTCATTTACAGAATTAAGGAACCACTAAGGCGCCATATAAAAGCATCAAGAAATGTCATGGGATCTGTAAATCAAATAAAAAATAATTCTGTAATAGATTTGTGTTTCTCTGGACAAATATTTGGGCTTGTTGCTATTTTTTGGGGAATATATTTGCCATGAGTTTTCTGATACGGCCCCTTTGGGCTCAAAGTCGGTTGGATATGGCCCCGGGACCAAAATGAGTTTGACACCCCTGGTCTAAACAAAAGGCACTTCCGATAAATATTTTGTTGTTTTTACCCGTAAGCGTTCTCCTATAAACAGGCCCTCAAACCAAGATGGATTCTCTTGAGTTTGTGAACTCACAAATATCAGAGTCCATCTTCCTGTGAGGTGTCTTGCTAACAAAATGCACTACAGCCACTAGAGCAGAGGTGCTGATTGGTGGCCAAGGGTCAGTCGATTGTCAGGGCTTAAGGCTCAATTCTGATTTTTTTGTGAAATCCGATTTGTTGCGCATGCGCCCCGGAGGACACGACGAGGTCACTCGCAGCGAGCACGCTCAATGTTTACGGAAGTCACCGCAAGTCAAGTTGCTCTAGTACTTGCTTTGCCGCTTCACTGCAGGCATGAAAATCCCTCGCCTTAAGGCGAAATTCGCCGATACATTCGGGATATGTCCCTTTCTCCGGAGCTCTGGATAATTAAAGTCTGTGGATATACAGCGCGATACACGTGGATACACGAACTATCGACAACACGGCAAACTGTTACTACCTGACCGCGTTCTTATGGGGTGAGTCAGATTATCGTGTTATTTCTGCATCAAAGGGACAGATTAGCTGACAGCAGGGCCCCGGGACTAAACCGGGACTAAAGCAGGTCTAAACCGGGTCTAAAGCAGGTTTAAACCAGGTCTGAACCAGGACTAAACAGAACTAAACCAAGACTAAACCAGGTCTGAACCAGGTCTAAACCAAGACTAAACCAGGTCTAAACCAGGTCTGAAACAGGTCTAAACCAGGACTAAACCAAGACTAAACCAGGTCTAAACCAGATCTGAAACAGGTCTAAACCAGGACTAAACCAGGACTAAACCAAGACTAAACCAGGTCTAAACCAGGTCTGAAACAGGTCTAAACCAAGACTAAACCAGGACTAAACCAGGTCTAAACCAGGACTAAGGTGTGGATCCCAGTTAAAAAAAAGTTTGACACCCCTGCACTAGAGCCTCTGTGGTGTTTCCAGTGATCCAAGCACTAACCAGGCCCAACCCTGCTCATCTTCTGAGATCAGACGAGGTCAGGCTTTGACAAGGTTGTATAGTAGGTCGGTGTAATTTTTCCATTTGATTTATAAAATATTTGAGGGTTTTATCTGAAAATATAGCCGTGAAAAGTACTTTACTACTCGTACTACTGATTCAATAGTTGTTTTCTCATTTTTATTTAAAGTCAATTTGATATTTGGCACAGTGCGGCCTACTTCACGCTGGGATTGTATTTTTATATCTGTGTAACCTGTCAGTGCATTAGTTCGAGTTACACTTTTGTACATTCTCCAAAGTCAGATTGAAAAACAAACTTGGGAATGGTTCAGAAAAGCCCAGATTTACGGCTGCGCTCGGAGTTTGACACCTGATCGAAAAAACATCACAAAAACAAACAGAATTATCCCTGTAAAACCAATGAATCGTCGACAAGTGCGGCGCTGATACGAGTCGCCTGCCTGATCCGTCTGCCTGATCTGCTACACCACGCTACGCTAACCGAACACGCTGAAGTGCGCGCGCTCGGATCGATACGCTCCTGACGGGAGACGCGGGAGACGCTGGAACGGGTCTCCATATTTTACGCATTTCCTTCCTTCGGTCGCGGCGCATTTGTCAAACCGCAGGACCGCTGTCAGGAAGAAGGGAGGAGGAGGAGGAGAGAGGGGGAGAGAGGGAGATTTTTATGGAAAATAGGAGAGAGGAAAGAAGAGGAGAAAGAGAGGATGAGAGAGAAAGGGGAGAGTGAGAGGAGCAAAAGAAAGGGAGAGGTGAGGAAGGAAGAGAAGAGGAGAGAGAGAGAGAGGAGAGGAAAGAAGGAGAGAGAGAGGAGGAGGAGGAAAGAAGGAGAGGATGAGAGAGAAAGGGGAGAGTGAGAGAAAGATGAGAGGGGGAGAGGAGCAAAAGAAAGGGAGAGGTGAGGAAGGAAGAGAAGAGGAGAGAGGGAGAGGAGAGGAAAGAAGGTGAGAGAGAGGAGGAGGAGGAAAGAAGGAGAGGAGGAGAGAGGGAGGAGGAGAGACAGAAAGGGACAGAGGAGAGAGAAGAGAGGGGAGAAGAGGGGCAAAATTTTGTGGAACATGGGAGAGAGGAGAAAAGAGGAGAAAAGAGGGGAAAGAGAGGATGAGAGAGAAAGGGGAGAGTGAGAGAAAGAGCAAAGGGGGAGGTGAGGAGGGAAGAGAGGAGAAGAGAGGGAGAGGAGAGGAAAGAAGAGAGGAGGAGAGAGAGAATGACTGAGAAATGGGGAGGAGTGAGAGGAGAAGAGTAGGAAAGGAGAGGAGAGAGGAAGAGGGAAAAGAGAGGGGGGTAGATAGAAACGGAGAGGAGGAGAGGAAAGGATGAGAGAGAAAGGGGAGAGTGAGAGAAAGATGAGAGGGGCAGAGGAGCAAAAGAAAGGGAGAGGTGAAGAAGGAAGAGAAGAGGAGAGAGGGAGAGGAGAGGAAAGAAGGTGGAAGGGAGGAGGAGGAAAGGGGGAGAGAGGGAGGAGAAGAGACGGAAAGGGACAGAGGAGGGGGAGAGGAGAGAGAGAAGAGAGGGGAGAAGAGGGGCAAATTTTTGTGGAACATGGGAGAGAGGAGAAAAGAGGGGAAAGAGAGGATGAGAGAGGAAGGGGAGAGTGAGAGAAAGAGCAAAGGGGGAGCAAAAGAAAGGGAGAGGCGAGGAGGGAAGAGAGGAGAAGAGAGGGAGAGGAGAGGAAAGAAGAGAGGAGGAGAGAGAAAGGGGAGAGTGAGAGAAAGAGCAAAGGGGGAGCAAAAGAAAGGGAGAGGTGAGGAAGGAAGAGAAGAGGAGAGAGGGAGAGGAGAGGAAAGAAGGTGGGAGAGAGGAGGAGGAAAGAAGGAGAGGAGGAGAGAGGGAGGAGGAGAGACAGAAAGGGACAGAGGAGGGGGAGAGGAGAGAGAGAAGAGGGGAGAAGAGGGGAAAGAGAGGATGAGAGAGAAAGGGGAGAGTGAGAGAAAGAGCAAAGGGGGAGCAAAAGAAAGGGAGAGGTGAGGAGGGAAGAGAGGAGAAGAGAGGGAGAGGAGAGGAAAGAAGAGAGGAGGAGAGAGAGAATAACTGAGAAATGGGGAGAAGAGGAGTGAGAGGAGAAGAGAAGGAAAGGAGAGGAGAGAGGGGGAGAAGGAGAAAAAGGGAATGAGGAGAAGAGGGAAAAGAGAGGGAGGCAGAGAGTAACAGAGAGGAGGAGAGGAAAGGATGAGAGAGAAAGGAGAGAGTGAGAGAAAGATGAGAGGGGCAGAGGAGCAAAAGAAAGGGAGAAGTGAGGAAGGAAGAGGAGAGAGGGAGAGGAGAGGAAAGAAGGTGGGAGAGAGGAGGAGGAAAGAAGGAGAGAGGGAGGAGGAGAGACAGAAAGGGACAGAGGAGGGGGAGAGGAGAGAGAGAAGGGAGAAGAGGGGCAAATCTTTGTGGAACATGGGAGAGAGGAAAAAAGTGGAGAAAAGAGGGGAAAGAGAGGATGAGAGCGAAAGGGGAGAATGAGAGAAAGAGCAAAGGGGGAGCAAAAGAAAGGGAGGGAAGAGAGGAGAAGAGAGGAAAGAAGAGAGGAGGAGAGAGAGAATGACTGAGAAATGGGGAGGAGTGAGAGGAGAAGAGTAGGAAAGGAGAGGAGAGAGGGGGAGAAGGAGAAAAAGGGAATGAGGAGAAGAGGGAAAAGAGAGGGAGGCAGAGAGAAACGGAGAGGAGGAGAGGAAAGGATGAGAGAGAAAGGGGAGAGTGAGAGAAAGATGAGAGGGGGAGATGAGCAAAAGAAAGGGAGAAGTGAGGAAGGAAGAGAAGAGGGGAGAGGGAGAGGAGAGGAAAGAAGGTGGGAGAGAGGAGGAGGAAAGGAGGAGAGAGGGAGGAGAAGAGACGGAAAGGGACAGAGGAGGGGGAGAGGAGAGAGAGAAGAGAGGGGAGAAGAGGGGCAAATTTTTGTGGAACATGGGAGAGAGGAAAAAAGAGGGGAAAGAGGATGAGAGAGAAAGAGGAGAGTGAGAGAAAGAGCAAAGGGGGAGCAAAAGAAAGGGAGAGGTGAGGAGGGAAGAGAGGAGAAGAGAGAGAATGACTGAGAAATGGGGAGAAGAGGAGTGAGAGGAGAAGAGAAGGAAAGGAGAGGGGTGAGGGGGAGAAGGAGAAAAAGGGAATGAGGAGAAGAGGGAAAAGCGAAAGAGGCAGAGAGAACCGGAGAGGAGGAGAGGGAAGGATGAGAGAGAAAGGGGAGAGAGAGAGAAACATGAGAGGGGCAGAGGAGCAAAAGAAAGGGAGGGGTGAGGAAGGAAGAGAAGAGGAGAGAGGGAGAGGAGAGGAAAGAAGGTGGGAGAGAGGAGGAGGAAAGAAGGAGAGGAGGAGAGAGGGAGGAGGAGAGACGGAAAGGGACAGAGGAGGGGGAGAGGAGAGAGAGAAGAGAGGGGAGAAGAGGGGCAAATTTTTGTGGAACATGGGAGAGAGGAAAAAAGAGGAGAAAAGAGGGGAAAGAGAGGATGAGAGCAAAAGGGGAGAATGAGAGAAAGAGCAAAGGGGGAGGTGAGGAGGGAAGAGAGGAGAAGAGAGGGAGAGGAGAGGAAAGAAGAGAGGAGGAGGGAGAGAATGACTGAGAAATGGGGAGAAGAGGAGTGAGAGGAGAAGAGAAGGAAAGGAGAGGAGAGAGGGGGAGAAGGAGAAAAAGGGAATGAGGAGAAGAGGGAAAAGAGAGAGAGGCAGAGAGAACCGGACAGGAGGAGAGGAAAGGATGAGAGAGAAAGGGGAGAGTGAGAGAAAGATGAGAGGGGCAGAGGAGCAAAAGAAAGGGAGAGGTGAGAAAGGAAGAGAAGAGGAGAGAGGGAGAGGAGAGGAAAGAAGGTGGGAGAGAGGAGGAAAGAAGGAGAGGAGGAGAGAGGGAGGAGGAGAGACGGAAAGGGACAGAGGAGGGGGAGAGGAGAGAGAGAAGAGAGGGGAGGGGAGAAGAGGGGCAAATTTTTGTGGAACATGGGAGAGAGGAAAAAAGAGGAGAAAAGAGGGGAAAGAGAGGATGAGAGAGAAAGGGGAGAGTGAGAGAAAGAGCAAAGGGGGACCAAAAGAAAGGGGGAGGTGAGGAGGGAAGAGAGGAGAAGAGAGGGAGAGGAGAGGAAAGAAGAGAGGAGGAGAGAGAGAAGGAGTGAGAAATGGGGAGAAGAGGAGTGAGAATAGAAGAGAAGGAAAGGAGAGGAGAGAGAAGGACAAAAAGGGAATGAGGAGAAGAGGGAAAAGAGAGGGAGGTAGAGAGAAACAGAGAGGAGGAGAGAAAATGATGAGAGAGAAAGGGGAGAGTGAGAAAGATGAGAGGGGCAGAGGAGCAAAAAAAAGGGTGAGATGAGGAAGAAAGAGAGAGGAGGGGAGAGGAAAAGAAGGTGGGAGAGCAGGAGTGAGAAGAGAAGAGAAGGAGAGAGTGGGACAGACTGAGAGATGTGGGGAGAGAGGAGGAGGAAAGAAGGAGAGGAGTAGAAAGAGAGGAGAGAGGGAGGAGCTAGAGACAGATAGAGAGAGGGGGAGAAGGAAGGAGAGAAGGAGAGGAAAGTAGGGAGAGAAAGGGAATGAGGAGAAGAGGGAAACTGAGAGGAGGCGAGGAGAGAGGATGAGAGAGAAAGGGGAGAGTGAGAGAAAGATGAGAGGACAAAAGAAAGGGAGAGGGGGAGAGGTGAGGAAGGAAGAGAGGAGGAGAGAGGGAATGACTGAGAAATGTGGGGAGGAGTGAGAGGAGAAGGGAGAGGAAAGACAGAGTGAGAAAAGAAGGAGAGAGAAGAGGAGGAAAGAAGGAGATGAGTAGAAAGAGATTGAGAGAGGAGAGGAGGAGAGAAGGAGGAGCTAGAGACAGATAGGGAGAAATAGGGAGAGGGGAAGAAGGAAGGAGAGGAAAGTAGAGAGAGGAAGGGAATGAGGAAAAGAGGGGAAAAGAGAGAGGTAGAGAGAAACTGAGAGGAGAGAGGGGAGCAGAGGGGGAATTGAAAAGAAAAGGGTCAGATGAAGGAGGAAGAGGAAGAGAAGGAAAAAGGAGAGAGGAGAGGAGGAGAGAGGGATGAGTGGTGTAGATTTCCTCACATCTTGACAGGAGCAGAAATAAAGTCGTTTTGTTTTCGAGTCTCAGGAGTTTGATTCATGTTTACACCGTTTTCACTTCTTTTACACTTTTGTTTCTGTTCTTTAACTCTTTTTTTCTTTTCTTTTCAGTCTTTTTGGGCCGAAAACGACATAAACTTTGTGTTTTTGATTCTGTTTTTAGTGAAATATCTGACAGTGTAAATAAGATTTTAAATAAGTTTATAATTTGATGGTGTTAAAGTGAATGAACACGTAAAGGTGTAAATGAAATGATAGAGAAAAGAGAGAGAGAACAGGAGGAAAGAGGTAGCATGGAGTAAAAAAAGAGAATAAATGATGTGTGTGAGACAGGTTGAGAGAGAGAGAGAGAGAGAAGGGTGGAGAGCGAGGGAGAAGTGTGGAGAGAGAAAGAGAGAGAGAGTGGAGAGGGAGGGGGAGAGCGAGAGAGAGGATAAAGAGGATAGAAGGGTGGGGAGCAAGGGAGACAGAGAGAGGTAGAAGAGTGGAGAGGGAGAGAGAGAGAAAGTGAGAGAGAGAGAGAGAGAGAGAGTGAAGGGTAGAGAGTGAAATAGAGAAAGAGAGACAGATGAGTGGAGAGGGAAAGAGGAAGAGAGAGGATAAATGATGTGTGTGAGACAGGTTGAGAGAGTGAGAGAAGGGTGGGGAGCGAGGGAGAGAGAGGCAGAAGAGTGCAGAGGGAAAGAGAGAGAGAGAAAAAGAGAGAGTAGAGAGGAGTGTGGAGAGAGAGAGGAGGATGGAGAGAGAGGATGGAGACAGGAGGAGGAGAAAGAGAGATGGATGGAGAGAGAGGAGGATGGAGAGAGGAGGAAGATGGACAGAGAGAGGAGGGTGGAGAGAGGATGGAGAGAGAGGAGGATGGAGAGCAAGAAGAGGGTGGAGAGCGAGAGGAGGGTGGAGAGAGGAGGAGGATGGAGAGAGAGGAGGATGGAGAGGAGGAAGATGGACAGAGAGAGGAGGGTGGAGAGAGGATGGAGAGAGAGGAGGATGAGAAAGAGAGATGGATGGAGAGAGAGGAGGATGGAGAGCGAGGAGGATGGAGAGCAAGAAGAGGGTGGAGAGGAGGAGGATGGAGCGCGAGAGGAGGATGGAGAGCGAGAGGAGGGTGGAGAGAGGAGGAGGATGGAGAGAGAGGAGGATGGAGAGGGAGAGGAGGATGGAGAGAGGATGGAGACGAGAAAGAGAGATGGATGAGAGAGAGGAGGATGGAGAGCGAGAGGACGGTGAAGAGAGGAGGAGGATGGAGAGAGAGAGGAGGGTGGAGAGAGAGTGGAGGGTGGAGAGAGAGAGGAGGATAGAGAGAGGATGGAGACAGAGGAGGATGAGAAAGAGATGGATGAGAGAGAGGAGGGTGGAGAGCGAGAGGAGGGTGGAGAGAGGAGGAGGATGGAGAGAGAGAGGAGGATGGAGAGAGAGAGAGGAGGATGGAGAGAGAGTGGAGGGTGGAGAGAGAGTGGAGGGTGGAGAGAGAGAGGAGGGTGGAGAGAGAGAGGAGGGTGGAGAGAGGAGGAGGATGGAGAGAGAGGAGGATGGAGAGCGAGGAGGATGGAGAGCAAGAAGAGGGTGGAGAGGAGGAGGATGGAGCGCGAGAGGAGGATGGAGAGCGAGAGGAGGGTGGAGAGAGGAGGAGGATGGAGAGAGAGGAGGATGGAGAGGGAGAGGAGGATGGAGAGAGGATGGAGACAGAGGAGGATGAGAAAGAGAGATGGATGAGAGAGAGGAGGATGGAGAGCGAGAGGAGGGTGGAGAGAGGAGGAGGAGGGAGAGAGAGAGGAGGGTGGAGAGAGAGGGGAGGGTGGAGAGAGAGAGGAGGATAGAGAGAGGATGGAGACAGAGGAGGATGAGAAAGAGATGGATGAGAGAGAGGAGGGTGGAGAGCGAGAGGAGGGTGGAGAGAGGAGGAGGATGGAGAGAGAGAGGAGGATGGAGAGAGAGAGAGGAGGATGGAGAGAGAGTGGAGGGTGGAGAGAGAGTGGAGGGTGGAGAGAGAGAGGAGGGTGGAGAGAGAGAGGAGGGTGGAGAGAGGAGGAGGATGGAGAGAGGAGGAGGATGGAGAGAGAGAGGAGGATGGAGAGAGAGAGAGAGGAGGATGGAGAGAGAGTGGAGGGTGGAGAGAGAGAGGAGGGTGGAGAGAGAGACGATGGAGAGAGAGAGATGAGGATGGAGGGAGGAGACGAGGGGGCAGAGGTTAAGTTTCCTCCCTGTGGTGAGTCTTATTGGATTGTTTAGCAGCAGAAAGATAATGTTTTTGTCAGAGACCGCTGTGAAGACATACAGAGGAGGAGAGAGGGATGAGAGAGGGGCGGAAGAGGGGGAGAGAGAGGAAGGGGGGGTGAAAATGGAGGAAATTGGGAAAAAATATCAGAAAAGATCAGGAGGTGGGAGAGAGAAAGAGGATAAGGGGGGGACAGAGAGAGGACAGTAGAGGGAGAGGAGGAAGAGGAGAGGCGAGAGAGGAAGAGAGTGGAAAAGAGAGGAGGAGAGGAGAGGGGGCACAGTGAAAGAGTGAGAGGAACAGAAATAGGAAACAGCAGGACACAGGAGCAGAGCTAATGTTGTGTGGAGAGTAAATAAATGGATAAAGAAGCAGATATTTTAGGTCATGATGACAGCATTTTGTATCAGTCTGTATTAGCAGTACTACAAGTACATTCTACTGCTACAAGTTACTTCAAAAGTACTTTATAATCTTTAATAACTTAATAAGATTTGATTGGGGCAGTGAACAGTATCCTTAAAGGTCTTATATTACGCAAAACGGACTCTTGTGAGCTTTAAGTCGTGTTCTAATGTTGTTTCCTCCTCAAAAACACACCTGGAGCTGTGTTTGTTTCATTCACATTTTATACACTTTATTATTTGTCTCACTCACCGGTGAACATCCAGGGGCAGGAGATAGAGACTCAAGTTTCAAGTACCTGGGTGTTCACTAGGGATGGGCGACACCAGTTATTTTTGTTTCGATACCAAGTAATACCAGGGTTAGAATCCCGATACCTTCATACATTTTTTTAATACTGGACAAAAACACTAACCTGGCTCTAACTAGATACCTTGGCTTCGCAAAGCTCCACACGTTCTAACACCAGATATCTGAAAGATTCTTTGATGAAAATGCGTGAAAAGTCCCTCAGTCGTCCAGGTAGAATCCATGATAAAAGAAGAAATTCAATTTGTCAACTGGACAAAGTTTGTTTGGTTGAAAACGTTTCGCCGCTCATCCGAGAGGCTTCGTCAGCTCTAATTAGAATGCTGGTAAGACACTTGCTTATATCTTGCTGCAGGGAGGAGCTAACTAGCTAACTACTTTCCGAAACCATCTCATTGGTTTCCGTCTTTTGTTTCTCTGGCGTCTAGATTACCATCCCTATTCATCCCTACGACGACTGTTTTTCACACCTCTGGCCCTGACCTGGCTAGCCCTATTGTTCCCCTGTTTGCTTGATCTAGGCTTAAGAATGGAATTATAGATGGGAGACAAATTATGTCTGACTCCACCATTTTGATGAAAATGGCAATGCAGACATCAAAACTATTGTAAGTTGGGCACTTGCAGCCTATGAAAAGAGACAACAAATTAAATATCAGAATGTTTATTTTCACATAACAATGGCACTCAAACATGACAATATTTCTGAGTTGGCTGATGAGCGCTCCCATTTTTAACCATATACTAATGGCAACTTAAGGCGTACGGATCCACAAACACAATTACAAACAAAATGCCTCTTACTCTTTTACACAGACTAAACAATTATGAACGTGCAGAACGTAATAAAACTTGCACTTGTATCATTGCTCTCTAACTTTTCAGATTTTTGTTAAAGATCCCATGACATGGTACTTCTTGATGCTTTTATATGGCTCCTTAATGGTTCCCTAATACTGTAAATGAATCCTTCTTCAAAATCAACACTCAGTGCATGAGAAACAGAGATAAGATGAGAAAGAGTAATTTTTCTCACTCTGAACACTCTATAATGGGCGTTGTTGCTTGAATGCAAATGAGGAGAAAAGAGCTGGCCAATAGTAGAGGGCGGGGGCATGGCCAAACTCTCCGCTCTCGCTCTCAGCTCTCAGCTGATCCATTTCCTTGTTTTTGCACGGGGGGAGAGATTTGAAGCGTTCCATTGAAAAATAAAACATTTCCACATAAAATAAAATTAAACCACTGCTGTTCAAAGGTCCAGAGGCTCAGATAAAGGACTTCCGAGCCTAGAAACACTCGGACGTGCCTCCAGGCAAATAAAAAAATGCATTTCGCATTGCCTAGTGCATTCGCAGTCCAAACTCTCTGGGCGTGATTTACAGAGACGCTGAGTACAGACAGACGGGGGTGGAACTGCATTTGCATTTCTTTTTTCGATCTGACGTCAATAAGGTGCCTAGTTCAAAATCGCCCGTTTGAGCTCCGATTTTTTGTAACGCAGAAAAGGATCGCAAATGCTCAGTTTAGACATTTCGCAACTTTTAACCATGGGGGGGGGGGCTGCTAAACAGGGTAGGGGAGCTCACATTAACGTTCAAAAACCTCAGAAAGTGACAATTTCATGCCATGGGACCTTTAAGGAACAGCAGGATGTTCACGCGCCGCTTTGACTGAAATCTCACAGCAGTGAGTCTATCGCGGGATGACGTACTACCCCACGTTTGGTGAGAACGCGGAAGGAAAAGTAGTGCCTGACAAGTGGCAATGGTTGAATAATGAACAAAACACATGAATTTGAACTAAAGAAACTGAAAGTTAAGTCAGTAAGAAAACATGAGTTGGTATCGATAATTTAATACCAGGATCGATCCATATTAAATACCCCATCAGGATCGATATATCGATACTTTGGTATAGGCCTGTCACGATATTCAATAAGTCGATTAATCGTCCGATAAGTTTTTACAAGCTCGATCACTTTTTTGGCCACGATAAGTCACGATAAGTCCAAAAAAAAAAAAAAACCTCGAAAAAAAAAATGCTCGTCGTCAATCATCCCCTTTCCCCACCCAATGGAATGAAAGTTGGTGCACTGTCATTAAGTTTCGTCTTCCCAGAAAAAAATGTTTATGTTGCCCCGGTGACATTGGCGCCTTTTTAGAGATAAGTGTTTTTCGGCGCGAGCTCTAGCAGCAGCAAGGAAGCATCGACTGCACGTAAAGTCAGATATCAGCAGCAAACGGAGGAACCAATGATATGGTCGGTGGGAAGAAGTGAGTAGGCTAAATCAAAGAAAAGAATGGAATTGGTGGCAAAGAAAACAGCTAAAGCTCCGGTGTGGGACTATTTTGGGTTCCAACCTGACGAGAAGGGTGAACCACTGAATCTCTGCGAGCCAATATGCCGCATGTGTAGCAAGCCGGTGCTGTCGAAGGCAAGCACTACATCAAACATGATAATGCACCTAAAATACAACCACCCGGCGCAATTTTCCGAGCTGGGCAAAAAAACCCCAACTCCATCAACATCAACGGCAGCATCATCACAGCAGAGCACAATCACAGCCCTTTTCAGTCGGCAAACTAAATACAAGCAGGACAGTGCGAAATGGTCCCAACTGACTGACAACGTTGTGTGTCTACTGGCGAAAGAGATGCTTCCGTTTAACTTGATCGAGAAGCCAGCATTCCGAAAGATGTTACGTTCGTTCGATAGCTGTACGAACCACCGTCTCGTAATTATGTATCACAGACGGCGATCCCGAGGTTGTACAACACAATGAAAAGCGAAATTCTCAAGGAACTGCAAGATATTGCGTTCTTCTCCGCCACCACTGATATGTGGTCAAGCTCCAACATGACACCGTACATGAGCCTGACCATCCACTATATCGCGGCAGACTGGACCCTGCGTACCAAATGTCTGGAAACCAGATATGTCCCAGAGAACCATACAGCAGACACCCTCGCAGAAAATTTGAAAGCTGCTTTGGCTGAGTGGGCGCTGGATGAGGATAAACTGGCATGCATCACCACAGACAACGGCGCGAATATTGTGGCTGCAGTCAGAAATGTGGGATGGCAATGGCTTAATTGCTTTGGCCACAACCTCCACCTTGCGGTGTCCCATGGCCTTGATGTGGACAGAGAACGCATAGCCCGTGCCATAGGGCTGTGCAAAAGCCTGGTTAGGGTATTCAACCTAAGCTGGATCAAGAAGAGGGACCTGAAAAAGGCACAAATTGAGGGAAATCTCCCCCAACACAGCCTAGTACTGGTGAGATATGTTTAATTATTTTCTATTTAAAATAATAATAATTATTATTAACTAAACACTTTTTAAGGAATTCATTTTTTGGCATTGGCTTGTAGTAGACACAGAATAATAACAAGGATTGATAAGTAATACTAAGTGTAACATGCTGAGAAATTTGAGCTGCCCATCTGTAGGCCGTGTGTAGTGTGTGGGGAGAGAGAGAGAGAGAGAGAGAGAGAGAGAGAGAGAGAGAGAGAGAGAGAGAGAGAGAGAGAGAGAGAGAGATGTTTAAGTACTGCTAGGTAATTGTGTTTAAATTGCAGAATTGCATGTTACATGATTACAATGCAAACACATTACAGCAAACATTACATTATATCATATTATACATTATGTATATCTAATATGTGTATAAAATATATTTATTGACATGCTGCAACTCTCATTGACACAGCCTAATTTAAACAGCCTTTTTGTAGACCCTAGCATATAAAACTACTACACAACATACAAATCTGATCATGATAATGGAAATGTACAGTAGTGTTTCTTTAAGAATGCTGACTGTTTAACAAGAGCAATATGATCTTTTCCACAGGATGTTGCCACACGATGGGGCAGTAAGCAGAAGATGGTGGCGCGGGTACTGGAGCAACTCCCTGCCATAAGACGTGTCCTGGTCGAAGACAGAAAACACAGCAACCTCACCCCAGCCTGGCAAGATGTTTCTGTGTTGGAGTCCATCAACGCAGCAATGAAGCCATTGGTGGACTTAACAGACATCCTCTCAGGGGAAAAATATGTTACAGTGTCATCAGTTAAGCCTGTGCTGGAGCTGATTAAAGGTGATCTTCTCTCCCAAGACCCAGCTGACACAGCACTGACAGCCAGTATAAAAGAACAAATGTGCAAGACACTGGCTGACAAATACAGATCCCCTGCAATCCAAGGCCTATTGAGGAAAGCCACCATTCTGGACCCCAGGTATCGTGGCAGCATGGAGGAAGAAGAGGCATTAGAAGATCTGAAACTTCAGCTGGTGCAAGAGCAACTGGACTTAAAAGAGCCAGATGGAAATGGCCAAGGTGCTAGTGGTGAGAGCTGCAGCAGTGCTGATGGAGGGAAGGTGGATGAACCCACTGCTGCCCCCGCAGCCCCCCCACCTGCTAAGAAGAAGAGGCTGAGTGACCTCCTTCAAAACAGGAGAGTTCAACTCTCAGGTCGTCAGGTCCAGGCTGCATCAAGGAGAGTACAGGTGGATGCAGAGCTAACCAGGTACCTACAAGAGGAGGTACTTGATACATCCTCTGATCCCTTGTTGTGGTGGCGTGAAAACGAAAAAAGATTCCCTCTTCTGGCCACCTTAGCGAAGAAATTCATGTGCATTTGTGCAACAAGCTGCAGCTCAGCGCGCATGTTCAGTACAGCTGGCAACATTGTTACACCTCAAAGAGTGTGCCTTAAGCCACACAAAGTTAACCAGTTGGTGTTTCTTGCTCGCAATCTGCCTGATGAGTAAAACAAGATTTAAAAGACATTCTTCATTGTTATTTTAATAAAACTACATTTATTGATATTTGAAAGGGTGTGTCTGCATTTTTTTATTGCATTTTTATCCAATTTTTTATCATTGTAATTATATTATTTGAAAGTTGCGAGAAATTCAATATTATCGATTATCGACAATAATTTCTTGGCCAACTTATCGTCCAGCAAAATTTGTTATCGTGACAGGCCTACTTTGGTATCGATCCGCCCATCCCTAGTGTTCACCTCAACAATAAACTGGACACAGACGCCCTGTACAAGAAGGGCCAGAGTCGTCTCCACCTCCTGAGGACACTGGTCAGAATATAGACGTAACTGGCCTCCAGGACAGCAGTAAAACACGAAGCGTCAAACAAAAAAAAGGAAGAAAAGAAAATCCGAGCGCTTCACTTTTATTAAAAATTTGGCCACACCATTTGCAGAGTTTGACAGACAACATTTCCCCATGACAAACAACATGAAACAGAACCCCTTATATAGCCCAGCTTAAACCACTAAGCCCCAGACACAGGTACCTTTACACATACAAAAACTACCAAATCTATTGCACTATTTACAGGTTCACATTTCATAAATATATAGTAGAATACAAAATATTTCATTGTTGGAGTATAATCACTTTTTAAATATTAGTTCATATATCAATAGTTGGTTAAAATAATTTCCCCAGATAAACCTCCCCTCCCAAAGCAGCACTTGGTAGAGTCCAGATCAGGATGATGGGGCGCACCTGAACTGCACTGATAAGGCCACGCCTCCAAATCAATGCCTCCACCAATCACCTCGAAGGAAAAGGAAAAAGAGGCATGAACAGTGAAAACTAACATGGCAACTTAATAACTCAACTGATTATATAACTGTGCATCAAATTAAGTATATACTATATAAACGTGTACGTGCGGCTGTGAGTCAGAGGTGGTAGTCTGCAGCACGGGGGCCCCCCAGGGTACTGTCCTCTCACCCTTCCTCTTCACCATATATACCTCGCTCTTCACATACAACACGGACAGCTGCCATCTCCAGAAGTTCTCCGACGACTCGGCCATTGTGGGCTGTGTGTCAGAGGGGAACGAGCTGGAGTACCGCTCGGTCATCAGTGACTTTGTGGACTGGTGTGGGCGCAACCACCTGTGCCTTAACACCAGTAAGACAAAGGAGCTGGTGATGGACTTCAGGAGGAGACCACTACCTCACTCACCGGTGAACATCCAGGGGCAGGACATAGAGACTGTGGACAGTTTCAAGTACCTGGCTGTTCACCTCAACAATAAACTGGACTGGTCCCACAACACCAACGCCCTGTACAAGAAGGGCCAAAGTCGCCTCCACCTCCTGAGGAGACTGAGGTCCTTTGGAGTGTGCAGGCCTCTGCTCAAGACTTTTTATGACTCTGTGGTGGCCTCTGCTCTCCTCTACGCTGTCGTCTGCTGGGCCCCGAGCAGCACAGAACGGGACAGAAAAAGACTGAATAAGCTGGTTAAGAGGGCCAGCTCTGTCCTGGGCTGTCCTCTGGACTCTGTAGAGGAGGTGGATGAGAGGAGGGTACTGGCCAAATTCATGTCCATTAAGGACGACACCTCTCACCCTCTGCACCGGACTGTAGAGGAGCTGAGCAGCTCCTTTAGCAGCCGACTGAGGCACCCCCAGTGCAAGAAGGAGCGCTACCGCAGATCCTTCATCCCCATCAGACTGTACAACTCCACTGTATATGTGACATTTATTGTGCAGCGTTCCTGTGCCTTTAACCTTACAGTGTTGTGTTTTTTTAGTTGATTGTACATACTTATTATTATTAATCTTAATTTTTGATGCATGCTCTTTTTTCCAACTGTTTCTGAAACTTGCGTTGTGACACTGCAATTTACCCATTATGGGACAAATAAAGGATTATCTTATCTTATAGTCCAAATGTGCAATTTTATTATTTTATTGTATTATTACTATCTCAACTGTCTGCATGCACTTTTTTTTTGTTCTAACTTTCTTTGGCACTAGTGAATTTCTCCTGTGTGACATCAATAAATTCTTATCTTATCAAAACGCTCTGTTCCACCTTGTGATGGTTATGGTCACATCTTTATATCGCGCTTTTCCACCTTCAAAGCGCTTTACAACTCACCCGTTCACACAGTTGGGTTAAGTGTTAAAGGGATAGTGCGGGTTTTTTAATGTTAATCTGTATGGGTTTCCTTCTAAAAGTTCCGTGTGTTGACACCGGCTTACCTCTGACACTCTCAGCTGATCCCGGTTCGGCTCGCTTTCTGGAGCCCACGTAAGTAGGTCCGGTAACTTCCCTGGAACATGAAATAAAGCTTGTTTTTCTTCTCAGAACAAAACATTTGTTAGAAAGGTCATATATTTGTGTCCCAAACAGTTGTCCACGAAACATCCAGCAGCGTATTTCGCATTCGCGTATTGTCTCTCTCCACTCGTATCACTACGCCCATGTTAACTCTATCAGCCTGTTCACTTCTGACCTGTGACTTGGTCTGGTTTGGTCTCCATGAAGATAGAAAGGTTTAATGCCATAAGAAACCAGAAACCACCAAAAAAGCTACAAATTTTCTGACAGTTATTTCTGGTTCATAAAGGTGTGTCACTTTTCGGTTGGGGGTCCATCACCTACTTGTTTCTATGGATACATCATCATTCTGCTTGGAATGTTCCACAGTGTGACTTTAAACAGCTTTGCTTTACATTTATTCCGTTACAGGTGTTTTTATTGCTCTCTGTCTCTCTTTTCTTTCTTTCTCACTCCTTTTCTCTTTTCTTCTTTCCAAAACACTCCACTCCATCTCTCTCTCTGTCTCTCCCTCTCTCTGTCTCTCTCTCTTTCTGTGCCCTTCTCCAAAACAGTCCTCTCTCTCTCTCTTTTTCTGTCTCTGTCTCTCCTTCTCTCTTCCTTTTCCTCTCCTCTCCTCTTCCCAAAAGACTCCTCTCCCTCTCTCTCTCTCTGCCTCTCTCTGTCTCTCTCTCTGTCTCTCTGTCTCTCTCTCTGTCTTTCTCTCTCTCTGTCTCTCTCTTTGTCTCTGTCTCTCTCTTTGTCCCTCTCTGTCTCTCTCGCTCTCTGTCTTTCTTTCTGTGTCTTTCTCTCTCTGTCTCTGTCTCTCTCTCTCTCTCTCTCTCTCTCTCTTTCTCTCTGTCTCTCTCTCTCTCTCTCTCTCTCTCTCTTTTTCTCTGTCTCTGTCTCTCTCTCTCTCTGTCTCTCTCTGTCTCCCTCTCTGTCTCTCTCTCTCTCTCTCTCTCTCTCTCTCTGTCTCTCTCCCTCTCTCTGTCTCTCTCTCTCTGTCTCTCTCTCTGTGCCTCTCTCTCTGTCTCTCTCTCTTCTCTCTCTCTCTCTGTCTCTTTCTGTCTCTCTCTTCCTTCTCTTCTCCTTTCCTCTTCCCCAAAAACACTCCACTCTCTCTTTCCACACTCTCTCCCTCTCTCTCTGTCTCTCTCTCTCTCTGTCTGTCTCTCTCTGTCTCCCTCTCTCTCTGTCTCCCTCTCTCTCTGTCTCTCTCTCTCTGTCTCTCTCTCTCTTCTCTGTCTCTCTCTGTCTCTCTCTCTCTTCTCTGTCTCTCTCTCTCTCTCTCTCTCGCTGTCTCTCTCTCTCTTTCCTTTCTCTCTCTGTCTTTCTCTGTGTCTCTCTCTGTGTCTCTCTCTCTGTCTTTCTCTCTGTCTCTCTCCCTCTCTCTGTTTCTCTCTCTCTTTCCTTTCTCTCTCTCTCTCTGTCTCTCTCTCTCTCTTTCCTTTCTCTCTCTCTCCTCTCCCTCTCTCTCCTTCCTCTCTTCCTCTCCCCTCTCCCCTCCACTCTCCCTCCCTCTCTATCTCTTTCTCTTTGGTTTGGTCTCCACGGCGACAGAAAAGAAAAGCGACAACAACATCGCCGCCGCCAGAAAAGTTACACAGTGCACCTTTTGGAGCCTCCTCCCAGACACAAAGAACACTTGTGCGGCGTACTCCTCTTCCCATGATGCTTTGCGGCTGGCGTCGGGAGCGGGGGAGCGGGAGCAGTTTTCCCATGATCCTTTGCGTTTGTCGGGAGCAGAGGGGAGCAGGGGGGGCAGGGGGCGCCGGAGCCACAGCTTAATCTTACGCACCATTAAACGGCCCTGCACCGGCGTATACATCATCCACGCTTAATAAACATAACGATGACATAAGAGCTCATCTGCATTTTAAAGAGAAACCAAGAGTTCTGAGGGAAAAAAGTAAACGAGCGGGAAGTGCAAAGTAAATTATATTTTTGGGACCACTTAGAGGGAGAGGAGAGGAGGAGAGAGGAGGAGAGGAGGAGAGGAGAGGAGGAGAGGAGGGAGAGTGGAGGGGAGAGAGAGGAGGCGAGAGGAGGAGAGGAGAGAGGGAGAGGAGAAAGAGAGGAGGAGAGGAGAGGAGGAGAGGAGGAGAGAGGAGGAGAGGAGAGGAGGAGAGGGAGGGAGAGTGGAGGGGAGAGAGGAGAGGAGGGAGAGAGAGAGGAGGGAGAGATAGAGGAGGAGGGGAGAGGAGGAAAGGAGGGAGAGAGAGAGGGGGATGGAGAGTGTAGGGGAGAGAGGGAGAGAGAGAGAGAGGAGAGGAGGAGAGGAAGGAGAGGAGGGAGAGAGAGAGGAGAAAGAGAGATAGAGGGGTAGGGAGAGTGGAGGGGAGAGAGGGAGAGGAGGAGAGGAGGGAGAGAGAGAGGAGGAGAGATAGAGGAGGAGGAGAGGAGGGAGAGAGAGGGATGGAGAGTGGAGGGGAGAGAGGGAGAGAGAGAGAGGAGAGGAAGGAGAGGAGGGAGAGAGAGAGGAGAAAGAGAGAGAGGGGTAGGGAGAGTGAAGGGGAGAGAGGGAGAGGAGGAGAGGAGAGAGAGAGGGAGGGAGAGTAGAGGGGAGAGAGGGAGAGGAGAGAGAGAGGGAGGGAGAGTAGAGGGGAAAGAGGGAGAGGAGGAGAGGAGAGAGAGGAGAGGAGGGAGAGTGGAGGGGAGAGAGGAGAGGAGGAGAGGAGAGAGAGGAGAGGAGGGAGAGAGGAGGGAGAGTGGAGGAGAGGAGGAGAGGAGGGAGAGAGAGAGGAGGGAGAGATAGAGGAAGAGGAGAGGAGGGAGAGAGAGAGGGATGGAGAGTGGAGGGGAGAGAGGGAGAGAGAGAGAGGAGAGGAAGGAGAGGAGGGAGAGAGAGAGTAGAAAGAGATAGAGGGGTAGGGAGAGTGGAGGGAAGAGAGGGAGAGGAGGAGAGGAGAGAGAGAGAGGGAGGGAGAGGAGAGGGGAGAGAGGGAGAGGAGGGAGAGAGGGGGGTGGAGGGCATTAGGGAGAGGAGAAGAGGAGGGAGAGAGAGGGGGAGAGAGAGAGAGAGAGAGAATGGAGTGTTTGGGGAAGAGGAGAGGAGAAGAGGAGGGAGAGAGAGAGGAGAGAAAGAGAGAGAGGGAGAGTGGAGGGTTTTAGGGAGAGGAGAAAGAAAGAGAAAGAGAAAGAGAAAGAGTGGAGGGTTTTGAAAATAAGAGAAGAGAAAAGAGAGACAGAGAGACAAAAAGAGAGAGAGAGAGTGAAGTGTTTTAGGGAGAGGAAAGGAGAAGAGTTGGAGGGAGAGAAAGAGAGAGACAGAGTGAAAAAGAGAGAGAGAGAAAGAAAGGAGAGAGAGTAGAAGAAGAGTGAGAGAAGTATCTGGCAACATGAGCTAGGTCAGAAAGTAATTTACCAAATGTTCATCAGTCGTGTTACTCGTTCGCTCTTCTTCTTCTTATTATTATTATTATTATTATTATTATTATTATTTTATTGTCTTATTTTAAACATTATTAAACGACATATGAAGTAGAGTCTGAGCAGGGAATCGAACCACAAACCGTCCCGTTATTAGGCAACCACTGTGTCACAACTTCACATTGAGCTAACTGAAGTTATACGAGTTTAATTGATCACAAATCAGGAAGTAAAGCCCTGATTGATCTGGGAAAGTCGTAAAAATCATTTATAAACTCGTCGTGGTTCTGAAGGTTGAAGATGAGGAAGAAGTTTGGACGACGGTAAACGCTTTTAAATAAACTCGATTTGTTTTTTAAACTTTAAAACTGTAAAAACCAAGTACCTTTAAGAAAAATAATAAAACTTCACAATACAAATGACGCCTGTCTCTCTTTTGTCCTCAGTCTTCTGTCCTTTGCCCTCAGACTTCTGTCCTTTGTCCTCAGACTTCTGTCCTCTGTCCTCAGACTTCTGTCCTCTCTCCTTTGTCCTCTGTCCTTTGTCCTCAGACTTCTGTCCTCTGTCCTCTGTCCTTTGTCCTCAGACTTCTGTCCTGTGTCCTCTGTCCTCAGACTTCTGTCCTCTCTCCTTTGTCCTCTGTCCTTTGTCCTCAGACTTCTGTCCTCTGTCCTCTCTCCTTTGTCCTCTGTCCTTTGTCCTCAGACTTCTGTCCTCTGTCCTTTGTCCTCAGACTTCTGTCCTGTGTCCTCTGTCCTCTGTCCTCAGACTTCTGTCCTCTGTCCTCACACTTCTGTCCTCTGTCCTCTGTCCTCAGACTTCTGTCCTCTGTCCTTTGTCCTCAGACTTCTGTCCTCTGTCCTCTGTCCTCAGACTTCTGTCCTCTGTCCTCACACTTCTGTCCTCTGTCCTCTGTCCTCAGACTTCTGTCCTCTGTCCTCTGTCCTCTGTCCTCAGACTTCTGTCCTCTGTCCTCTGTCCTCTGTCCTCTGTCCTCACACTTCTGTCCTCTGTCCTCTGTCCTCAGACTTCTGTCCTCTGTCCTCTGTCCTCTGTCCTCAGACTTCTGTCCTCTGTCCTCTGTCCTCTGTCCTCAGACTTCTGTCCTCTGTCCTCTGTCCTCTGTCCTTTGTCCTCAGACTTCTGTCCTCTGTCCTCTGTCCTTTGTCCTCAGACTTCTGTCCTTTGTCCTCAGACTTAATTAAAGATGGAGGCGTCTCTCTGCATTAAACTGTGATGAGCTCAGCAGAATTTATCAGAGCGACCAATGTCAACTTTTACTACTGCAGCAGGAGAGAAACCTCTGTATAATACTGAACATCTGTATGATACTGAACATCTGTATGATACTGAACATCTGTATAATACTGAACATCTGTATGATACTGAACATCTGTATAATACTGAACATCTGTATAATACTGAACATCTGTATAATACTGAACATCTGTATGATACTGAACATCTGTATAATACTGAACATCTGTATAATACTGAACATCTGTATGATACTGAACATCTGTATGATACTGAACATCTGTATGATACTGAACATCTGTATAATACTGAACATCTGTATGATACTGAACATCTGTATGATACTGAACATCTGTATAATACTGAACATCTGTATAATACTGAACATCTGTATAATACTGAACATCTGTATGATACTGAACATCTGTATAATACTGTACTGAACATCTGTATAATACTGAACATCTGTATAATACTGAACATCTGTATAATACTGAACATCTGTATGATACTGAACATCTGTATAATACTGAACATCTGTATAATACTGAACATCTGTATAATACTGAACATCTGTACGATACTGAACATCTGTATAATACTGAACATCTGTATAATACTGAACATCTGTATAATACTGAACATCTGTATAATACTGAACATCTGTATAATACTGAACATCTGTATAATACTGAACATCTGTATAATACTGAACATCTGTATAATACTGAACATCTGTATGATACTGAACATCTGTATGATACTGAACATCTGTATGATACTGAACATCTGTATAATACTGAACATCTGTATAATACTGAACATCTGTATGATACTGAACATCTGTATGATACTGAACATCTGTATAATACTGAACATCTGTATGATACTGAACATCTGTATGATACTGAACATCTGTGTGATACTGAACATCTGTATAATACTGAACATCTGTATGATACTGAACATATGTATAATACTGAACATCTGTATGATACTGAACATCTGTATGATACTGAACATATGTATAATACTGAACCTCTGTATAATACTGAACATCTGTATGATACTGAACATCTGTATGATACTGAACATATGTATAATACTGAACATCTGTATAATACTGAACAGCTGTATAATACTGAACATCTGTATGATACTGAACATCTGTATGATACTGAACATATGTATAATACTGAACCTCTGTATAATACTGAACATCTGTATGATACTGAACATCTGTATGATACTGAACATATGTATAATACTGAACATCTGTATGATACTGAACATCTGTATAATACTGAACATCTGTATAATACTGAACATCTGTATGATACTGAACATATGTATGATACTGAACATCTGTATAATACTGAACATCTGTATGATACTGAACATCTGTATAATACTGAACATCTGTATGATACTGAACATATGTATGATACTGAACATCTGTATGATACTGAACATCTGTATAATACTGAACATCTGTATGATACTGAACATATGTATGATACTGAACATATGTATAATACTGAACATCTGTATGATACTGAACATCTGTATAATACTGAACATCTGTATGATACTGAACATATGTATGATACTGAACATCTGTATGATACTGAACATCTGTATAATACTGAACATCTGTATGATACTGAACATCTGTATGATACTGAACATCTGTATAATACTGAACATCTGTATGATACTGAACATCTGTATAATACTGAACATCTGTATGATACTGAACATCTGTATGATACTGAACATCTGTATAATACTGAACATCTGTATGATACTGAACATCTGTATGATACTGAACATCTGTATGATACTGAACATATGTATGATACTGAACATCTGTATGATACTGAACATCTGTATAATACTGAACATCTGTATGATACTGAACATCTGTATAATACTGAACATCTGTATGATACTGAACATCTGTATGATACTGAAAATATGTATGATACTGAACATATGTATGATACTGAACATCTGTATAATACTGAACATCTGTATAATACTGAACATCTGTATGATACTGAACATATGTATGATACTGAACATCTGTATAATACTGAACATCTGTATGATACTGAACATATGTATGATACTGAACATCTGTATGATACTGAACATCTGTATGATACTGAACATCTGTAAGTGATATATGGTCTGGGAGCACCTACTGAATATCTCGTAGTGGAGGTGTGGTTTACGATTGCCAACGGCCGTTTATTGGGCGTTACGAATGTCTATCATTTGGCGTATACGTAGCCCATAGCCAATCATGTCAGTTGTCAGTTCAAACTACAAGTTTCCGTTTGTCGCGTAGTACGTGTCACCGTCTTGCCACCCCTCCCCGCTCTCTGATTGGCTCCCAGAATCGGGAGAGCTTGCTTAGCGTCGTTGTCAGGCTGTCTTTCAGATCGGAACGAACAAAAGCAGCCTGGGATTTCCCAGGTTAGCGCAATGGCACAGTAGAAATTCAACTGGATAAACTTTTATTTGGGTCTTTTATTCAGCTCGTCCAAGCTGCTTCTTCAGTTCTGGTCAGACGCTGGTGGACACTGCATAACATCTGCCTGAAGGAGGAGTTAGCTACACTGAAACTACTCTGAAAACTATTTTGCATAATATCAATCAATCAATCAATCAATCAAACAATATTTATAAGGCGCTTTTTATACAAAATTGTAACACAAAGCGCCTTACAGTGGTCAAGGATTAGAAGATTGACCTTTATTGATCTCGCACAGGAGAACTTGTTTCTATGTTTGAGCCGGGGACCATCCCCATGATTTTGTTTTGTTATTTAGGTTTGGTCAGGCCCTAAGCTGGAGGATTTTACCTATGGCGCATGTTTAGGTTGGTGGGGGAAACCGGAGTGCCCGGAGGAAACCCACCCAGACACGGGGAGAACATGCAGTCTCCACACAGAAAGGCCCGGGCAACCCGAACCTTCTTGCTGTGAAGCATGAGTGCTAGCCACTCAGCCACCGTGCGGCCAGGGAACAAAAAAAAACAAAAAAAAAAAAAACAGCAACAACAACAACAACAGTAGCAACAGGAACAGCAGCAACAACAACAGCAACAACAACAGTAACAACAGCCAACAGCAGCAACAACAACAACAGCAACAACAACAACAACAACAAGAACAACAGCAACAACAGCAACAACAACAGCAACAACAACAGTAACAACAGCAACAACAACAGCAGCAACAGCAGCAACAACAACAACAGCAGCAACAGCAGCAACAACAACAACAGCAGCAACAGCAGCAACAACAACAACAACAGCAGCAACAGCAGCAACAACAACAACAGCAGCAACAGCAGCAACAGCAGCAACAACAACAACAACAGCAACAACAGCAACAGCAACAACAGCAACAACATCAACAACAACATCAACAGCAACAACAAGAACAACAGCAACAACAGCAGCAACAACAACAACAGCAGCAACAACAGCAACAACACCAACAACACCAACAACAACAACAACAGCAACAACAGAGGGGTATTCCACGAACGTGGCTAAACTTAGCGGCGACTAAGTGCTAAGTTCTCGCCTGGCTGAGACACAACTTAGAAAAAAGCCTGAAGCCGTTCCACAAATGCATTTCAGCTGCGCCTAGTCAGAGCTAAGCTCAGTCTGGCCTAATCAGGCCGGGCCTCCGCGCGTGCACGGGGTAAATAAGAAGGCCTGAACAAGCAACTGTCGAAAACGCGATCATGTCGAAGATTCGGGCCGATTATTTCAGCGCATCAGAACAGAAGTTGCTTTTGGAACTCTACAACGCACTTGCAATAACCAAGGCAAGAGACATGGCGTGGCAGAAGATCGCTGAGCGCTTAAATACGCAAGTTAAGTCCTATAACAGTGCTGGAGGTTGAGTTTTTTAAGTCTGTTTTTCACCCCTGATTTCAACACTGATCTGTGGCGCAGTGGAAAAGTTACGGTCTGGGGATATAAGACGTTTAAGATATGTAAAAACTGAACTATCTAATGACTTAATAATGGGGTATAGTTATAATGTGTTTTAAGTGACAAACTGCCGACACTTCCGCTCCGGTCAGGTTGCTATGACTCAGCTGATTGTGTTCACACTACATTTCCTGCTTTACTGGAGTCTCCATGATTAACTCAAATCTCTCCTCAGACACTGACATCTCCTCGTCTCTCATCAGCATTTTTAGAAACATCTCATTTAGATCTGAGTGAATAAACCGCTGACTCAACACAGGCCCTGTCAGTCAAAGTTCAGGGAAAAGCCAAATGTGGTACAGTCAAAAAGCAGCACGATTTAACTTTACACTTATGTTAAAGGGCCGATATTACACTGTTTTCTGATCTATGTTCTAACGTTTCCTCGTCACAAACACACCTGGAGTTGTGTTTTGTTTCTCAAACTGAAAACACTCTGTTCCACCTTGTGATGTCATGTGGTAATACACAAAGTGCTCCACTGTGTTTTTAAACTTCACACCAGGGTTATAACTTTTTTACAACCTCTATACCCTGTATCATATTTTGATGAACTTTTGCTAGTAATGAAAGGAACTGACCTTCACTTGTCTCCCATTTATAATGCGATTCTTAGACCAGTCAAACAGAGCCAGGGCAGAGGGGTGGAGAGGGTCGTTAGACGTTGAATAGGGGGTCGAAACAGCCGTCAGAGTAATTTGAAAAACAAAGAGACAGATTAGGGGGATCGTTTTCAGAGCTTTTGTCATTGTAGGACGCGCCTCCCGGCAGCTAGATATAAGCAGGGTCTAACCAGTACAATAACCAGAGCTGACGAAGCCTCTCGGATGAGCGGCGAAACGTTTTCAACCAAACAAACTTTGTCCAGTTGACAAATTGAACTTCTCCTTTGATCATGACCTTCATTTGGTCATATTTTTGAAAAAAGTCCCCCCGGACTCAAAATGAAGTTTTCGTAAAGCCGACCAACAACCTCTACAAACTGAAACTGAAACTCCAGGATTGTGGGAAAGCTGTAGGCTACAATATATCACTACTAAACAAGACAGATGTGAAAGAATAGAAACTGAAACTCCAGTATATTATGACGACAGCACAACTTATCATTGATCCATTTTCAGTTAAATTGACTCGTAATGGCCCTTGTGATAACTTAGCACGGTTTAGCATTTCATATCATTGGCTGTAATGTGTATTTAATACTTTTTTGTTTCGGGGGGACTTTTTGAAAAGAGTGTGAGTTTAGACTCAGCTTTTTAAAACTGCTTTTAATGTTTCTTAATGTTTAATGTTTGTTTGATTGTCTATTGTTTTATTACAGCGTTTTATTACAGTGTCTTTGAGTGTCTTGAAAAGCGCTTTATAAATAAAATGTATTATTATTATTATTATTATTATTATTATTATTATTATTATTATTATTATTATTATTATTATTATTATTATTCAAATGGAGTTTGGTTTCTTCAATTATACCAAAAAATTCATCCAATCATGATGCAGGACCCTACTGCACACACCTTCACTAGAATCATTTGGATCATTTTAGCTGTGGAATTGCCGATCTCTACTGAACTAAAGGTAAAAGGAGCTGCTAACTTAAAAACTACCGCTGCATGACATCACAAGGTGGAACAGAGCGTTTTGAGCTTTGAGGATGTACACAGAATAAATGAAGAATCACTCAAAAATGCATGAATGAAACAAAACACAACTCCTAACGTTCTAACATGGCTTAAAGCTCACAAGAGTCAGTTTTGCGTAATAGAACTCAAAACAGGTGGCAGTCTGCTGGAAGGTCTGACACCTGCTCATCTTCATGGAGATGTTATTCCTTTATCTGGAATGTTCCACAAGTGACACCACCTGGTCAAGTTACCTAAGGCCTGACGGGAGCATCTCAGACTCAGTTTAGCTCAACTGAATGAACGCACACCATGTTTAATGCTGCCCTGTGGAATATTCCAGTTCCATAGGGATGATGTAGGCCTGTGTAACTTTTCCACCAGAAAGTCTAGATCAGGACAGTGTACAGCTCTGGAAAAACATAAGAGACCACTGCAAAATGATCAGTTTTTCTGATTTTACTACTTATAGGTATGTGTTTGGGCAAAAGGAACATTTTTGTTTGAGTCTATAAACTACTGACAACATTTCCCCCAAATTCCAAATAAAAATATTATTGCTTAGAGCACACACACACACACACACACACACACACACACACGCACACACACACACACACACACACACACACACACACACACCTTAGTCCTGGTTCAGACCTGGTTTAGTCCTGGTTTAGACCTGCTTTAGTCTTGGTTTAGTCCTGGTTTAGTCCCAGTTTAGTGCTGGTTTAGACCTGGTTTAGACCTGGTTTAGTCCTGGTTTAGACCTGGTTTAGACCTGGTTTAGTCCCGGTTTAGTCCCGGGCCCCTGCTGTCAGCTAATCTGTCCCTTTGATGCAGAAATAATCTGATAATATGACTCACCCCATAAGAACGCTCCATTGTAACAGTTTGCCGTGTTGTCAGATAGTATCCACGTGTATACGCGTATCGCTTATATCCACGGACTTTAATTATCTGGAGCTCCGGAGAAACGGACATATCCCGAACGTATCGGCGAATTTTGCCAAAAGGTGAGGGATTTTCATGCCTACAGTGAAGCGCCGAAGCACGTAGCAATCCCACCACTTCTGGCTGCGACTCCGCACCAACACGTTCATTTCTACGGACATTGCTGCCACTGCCCCACAAAACGCCGTGGCCAAAAACTTTGTCCTTCTCCTTCTCCATCTCCTCCTTAAAACAAATAAGCTGTACATGTTCCGGCTCCGGTACGACAGTAACTTTATGCTACTTCCGTAAACATTGAGCACGCTCGCTGCATGTGACTTCGTCGTGTCCTCCAAGGTGCATGTGCGACACTTTTGAGGGTGTTTAAAATTCACACTGGAGATCACATACAAGTCACATTTAATTGGAAATGTGAAGGACCTCGCAAAAACAGCAGATTTGACTAAACCAGGAATAAGGAACATTTTTGTTTGAACGTAGCCATAAACTACTGACAACATTTCAGCCCCAAATTCGGTAGATCACGATATTATCGTTTAGAGCATTTATTTGCGGAAAATGACAAATGGTCAAAATACCAAAAAAGATACATGATTTCAGACCTCAAACAATGCAAAGAAACAAGATCAAATTAATTTTAAAACAACATAATACTAATGTTTACACTTAAGAAGAGTTCAGAAATCAATATTTGGTGCAATAACCCTTATTTTTAATCACAGCTTTCATGCGTCTTGGCATGCTCTCCACAAGTCTGTCACATTGTTCTTTGGTCCTACTTTACACCTGGTTTAGTCTTTGTTCAGACTGGGTTTAGTCCTGGTTTATCCCTGGTTCAGTCCAAGTTTAGGCCTGATTTAATCCTGGTTTAGTCCTGGTTTATCCCTGGTTCAGTCCAAGTTTAGGCCTGATTTAATCCTGGTTTAGTCCTGGGTTAGTCCCCTTTTTAACCTGGCTTAGTCCTAGTTTAGACCTGCTTTAGTCTTGGTTCAGACCGGGTTTAGTTCTAGTTTAGACCTGCTTTAGTCCTGATTCAGACCTGGTTTAGTCCCAGTCTTTCACATTGTTCTTGGGTGACTTTATTCCACTCCTGGTGCAAGAACTGAAGTAGCTCAGCTTTGTGTTTGTGTTGGAATTCAACAGACGCTGGAATGGAATGGCTGTAATACATGTAGAGATGCTGATTTTAGAAAAAAAATGCAGTGATCTCTTATTTTTTTCCAGAGCTGTACATTTATACTGTAACTTCTTTAGCACTTAAAATGATCTGATGATTCTGATTTTGGCTTGTCCATGATGAACATGAGGGAAATGACAGATTACACGTCTCATTTCACTTTTAAATGCGCTATAAACCTGAATCGTGACACTGACTTCACATGTTACAGTGCAAGACCTTATGTTGATTTTGAAACACCGTACAGCTTATAGAACACAACAAAACACTCCGCTCCTTCCTCTCCTTTTCCCCCTATACATTTCTCCCCCCTCTGTGCAGCTCTGTGAATGATAGATGCTTGTCGGCGCCGCCCTGCTGTCAGAGGCAGGTCAGTGCGCCCCTCCAAACCCATTAGGCTGAATGCAAACGGCGCTTCATCTGAATTCATTACACAGGATCTATATCTGCACCAGGCCAAGGACACCATTTGTAACTCAATGCAAATATCTATCATTAAACGCTGACACCTAATTTTTCTGCCCAAAGAAAGAAAAATGTCCCGAGAATGTGTTTTGTTCCCGGACCAAATCGACAAACCTGAAATCGAGCATTTCGTCATAATTTTATATCCGAGTTTATCATTTGCATATGGTTTTAAATAACAGGTAAACAGTGTGATGAATGGCTCCAGTCACACATGCAGTTTATACAGAGGAACAACAGGAAGAGTAAATATTGAACCAATATTGTCTCATATAAGGCGAGTCAAAGTAAGTCTAAGCCATTTGGGGAAGAATATTGATATATGAGGTTTAATAAAAACACATATAGAACTTATATCATTGGACCAAGAGCAATTTCAAATGTCATGTTGTATTATTAGGGGCGGCAGGAGCTCAGTTGGTAGAGCATATGTCTTGTGATCCAGGGGTTAGCAGTTCGAATCCCGCTCTTGACGGGTTGACCGCATGTGATCCCAGCTCCCACAGATGAGCGCTGCTGTTGTGTCCTTGGGCAAGACACTTAACCACCTCGCCCCAGTGTCTGTGGACACTGGTAGCCCCCATGGCAGAAGATACATCAAGGCCTGTTGTGACGTGAGCCGTCCTCCTGTGGACCCACCACCCGCGGAAGGATTCATGGGGGCTGGTGCATTGTGTTCTGGGCAGCAGAACACTGCCCCCCCTGCTGCCCCCGCGACCCAGAAAATGGAAAAGCGGAAGAAAATGAATGAATGTTGTATTGTGGTACAAAAATGATTAAAGGAACTGTAGGTAAGGTTTTCAGTTTGAGGTCCCATTACTCTGTCTTACCCCTTCCCCTTTTTTTTAATTCACTTTAATTTTATTTATTTATTTACTTTTTTATTTACTTTTTTATTTTATTTGCCATAGCTTGCCATACATTTGTAAACATAAAAAGGTACAGAAGTATACGTCCTGCACAGTTGAAAAAAAAAAAATGTGAAAAAGCAAAAAAAAAAAAAAAAAGCTTGAAATGGAGTGGGTAGAAGATAAACTTGTTTTTTTAAAGGTCCCATGACATGGTACTTCTTGATGCTTTTATATGGCTCCTTAATGGTTCCCTAATACTGTAAATGAATCCTTCTTCAAAATCAACACTGTCAACAGTGCTGTTGATTGTCAACAATCAACAGTGCATGAGATATGACTCTGACAGTCTTCATGAGGCTAGATATGTGTCTAAAATGCTTTATTCTGAGTGTTGCTGCTTCAGTGCAAATGAGAAGGACAGAGAGATTGGCTAAGGAGCGGGGGGGGTTCCCCCGCTGGAAGCGCAGCTCTGCACCACTGTCTGCTCGCTTCCGTGTTTTACACAGGAAGACAGATGGGAGACTTTGCAATGAAAAAAAGCATATTTACACAGAAAATAAAATTAAACCACTGGTATTTCAGAGGTCCAGAGGGTCGGGTAAGGGACTTGCGAGCCTAGAAACACTCGGACGTGCCTCCAGGCAAATAAAAAAACGCATTTCGCATTGCGTAGCGCATTCACAGTCCAAACTCTCTGGGCGGGATATACAGGGACGCTGAGCGGAGACAGAGGGAGGGGCTGGAGCTGCATTTGCCGATCTGACGTCAATAAGGTGCCTTGTCCGAACTCGCCCGTTTCAACACTGTTTTTTTGTAACGCAGAAAAGGACCGCAAATGCTCAGTTTAGACATTTCGCAACTTTTAGCCATGGAGGTAGGGGAGCTCACATTAACGTTCAAAAACCTCAGAAAGTGAAAATTTCATGCCATGGGACCTTTAACCCACCCCATCTTCAGAAAACGACTACCACAAAATAAAAAGATGCTTCCTAGTTCGCAGGCAATGCCTCAAAATAATTAGTGTAATGATGTGCGTAAAACCACACACAATCACATACACACCCATAAATCTATCTGATAACAGTAGCATTTAGGAATACCATCAATGGTAAATAAGGAGTACCATAAGGTAATTGGACACACATGACATAAGGTTGAACAGATTTAAAAATACCAACAATGGTAATGCAGAATACCACAAGGGTAATTAGACATATGTGACATGAATGCATGAGACATGAGTATTAGTTATTTTCTCTGTACTGTGACCACACACTTGAGAGATTTAAAGTGATACGTTGACATTGCAGTACATTGACATTATCTACGTCTTTTTCTTGCCCCTTGATACCGAGTTGAGAGGGCTCGGGGTACGAATGTTCCCCTAAGAAATGCGACGCCATTCGATTACCGTTTGCGTCGTCGTCCCTTGCCTCTACCTGAGCTGCTACGTCTACAGAAGCGACAGCAATTGACGCGAACAAACGTAAACAAATGTCAAGGATTATCGGGTACCTCAGCTCGACAAAAAAACTAGCTTGTTTATACGTGAAAGTTCGATGAAAACGATAACGTCGGCTAAACAGACATCACTACAATTAAAACCGCAACAACAGTTCACTAAAAGTAACGTAGAACATAAGCGTCATAATTGTGACCGACCGCGGCAAAACAGGACACAAGTGATCCAGGAGGCGTTTTGAAATGCTTTTATAACAAAAAGTCCATATAATCATTCAATAATTAAGTTAAATTAAGTTAAAAAGTTAAGTTAAAAATCACCTGTATTGTCAATTTAATACAATACAAAATAGTATAGGACACTACACACACATGCACACAGTCCTGGTTTAGTCCTGTTTTAGTCCTGGTTTAGTCCTGCTTTAGTTCTGGTTTAGTCCTGCTTTAGTCGTGGTTTATTCCTGTTTTAGTCCTGGTTTAGTCCTACTTTAGTCCTGGTTTAGTCCTACTTTAGTCCTGGTTTAGTCCTGGTTTAGTCCTGCTTTAGTCCAGTTTTAGTCCTGGTTTAGTTCTGGTTTAGTCCTGGTTTATTCCTGTTTTAGTCCTGGTTTAGTCCTGGTTTAGTTCTGGTTTAGTCCTGGTTTATTCCTGTTTTAGTCCTGGTTTATTCCTGTTTTAGTCCTGGTTTAGTTCTGGTTTAGTCCTGGTTTATTCCTGTTTTAGTCCTGGTTTAGTCCTGCTTTAGTCCTGCTTTAGTCCTGTTTTAGTCCTGGTTTAGTTCTGGTTTAGTCCTGGTTTAGTCCTGTTTTAGTCCTGGTTTAGTCCTGCTTTAGTCCTGGTTTAGTCCTGCTTTAGTACTGCTTTAGTCCTGGTTTATTCCTGTTTTAGTCTTGGTTTAGTCCTGGTTTAGTCCTGGTTTAGTTCTGGTTTAGTCCTGGTTTAATCCTGTTTTAGTCCTGGTTTAGTCCTGGCTTAGTCCTGGTTTAGTCCTGGTTTAGTCCTGCTTTAATCCTGCTTTAGTCCTGGTTTAGTCCTGGTTTAGCCCTGTAAACCTACTAAACTGTTAATCAATAATTACAACTGCTGAAAATACATTTATGAGACTCCTTGGCTGGTCGATGTGTCGCTGCCATCCTGATCCCAAAACCTGCCTGAGCTTGTAGGCGTACCCCTTCGTTTCAAGGGGTATGTAGCCAGAGGACGAGGCCCGAGCTCTTAATCAAAATTAGAATCGGGACACCCCTTGCCCTCACGTGAACGCACAAAACCAAGGGGTAGGGGTAAGACAGAGAAATGGGACGCAGCCTTAATCTCATAAACTTGGCCTATCTGTGTCTCCAGATACACGGTAAACATGTGCAAATCAAACAGAGCTTAACAATTGTAATGCTGATTTATTCTTAATTACAAAAACATTGGGCATGATGGACAAGTTACTGTGCCCATTTGTAATTTGGTGTTTTGGTTCTCTCATTTAAGTTGCCAGTTTCAGTGCTGAAATCCAGTTGGTTTAATCCAAAATGGAAAATAAATAAGAGATGAAGCTCATTCTGCTTTCTGACTGGAAAATCATCATGAACCAAAACACCAAATTATAACATAAATCAACAGGACATCGAGCCCAGTATTTTTGTAATTAAGAATAAATCAGTATTTGGGTTTGTTTTCAGTATTTGATTTGAACATATGGGGACACACTTAGGCCAAGTTTTGTTTTTTCTTTCCGTATCCATGGAGACCACGCAAGAGGCTAGCTACGGCTTTTTACACCAAATGTGGCAGCAGACCTTCCAGAGGAAATACCTGGAATGAACCATTTCATCACTAGGGATGGGAATTGATAAGATTTTTATGATTCCGATTCCATTATTGATACTGCTTAACGATTCGATCCTTTATCGATTCTAATTTGGGGAAAAAAGGAGAACAAACTGTTTGATTAGCACCAAGATTAGCACTAGTCCTGGTTTAGTCCTGGTTTAGTCCGGGTCTAGTCCTGGTCTAGTCCTGGTTTAGTCCTTATTTAGTCCTGGTCTAGTCCTGGTTTAGTCCTTATTTAGTCCTGGTTTAGTCCTGGCCTAGTCCTGGTCTAGTCCAGGTTTAGTCCTGGTTTAGTCCTGGTCTAGTCCTGGTCTAGTCCTGGTTTAGTCCTTATTTAGTCCTGGTCTAGTCCTGGTTTAGTCCTTATTTAGTCCTGGTTTAGTCCTGGTCTAGTCCTTATTTAGTCCTGGTTTAGTCCTGGCCTAGTCCTGGTCTAGTCCTGGTTTAGTCCTTATTTAGTCCTGGTTTAGTCCTGGTCTAGTCCTGGTCTAGTCCTGGTTTAGTCCTGGTTTAGTCCTGGTCTAGTCCTGGTCTAGTCCTGGTCTAGTCCTTATTTAGTCCTGGTTTAGTCCTGGCCTAGTCCTGGTCTAGTCCAGGTTTAGTCCTGGTTTAGTCCTGGTCTAGTCCTGGTCTAGTCCTGGTTTAGTCCTTATTTAGTCCTGGTCTAGTCCTGGTCTAGTCCTGGTTTAGTCCTTATTTAGTCCTGGTTTAGTCCTGGTCTAGTCCTGGTCTAGTCCTTATTTAGTCCTGGTTTAGTCCTGGCCTAGTCCTGGTCTAGTCCAGGTTTAGTCCTGGTTTAGTCCTGGTCTAGTCCTGGTCTAGTCCTGGTTTAGTCCTGGTTTAGTCCTGGTCTAGTCCTGGTCAAGTCCTGGTTTAGTCTTTATTTAGTCCTGGTTTAGTCCTGGTCTAGTCCTGGTCTAGTCCTGCTTTAGTTCTGTTTTAGTCCTTATTTAGTCCTGGTTTAGTCCTGGTCTAGTCCTGGTCTAGTCCTGCTTTAGTTCTGTTTTAGTCCTGGTTTAGTCCCGGTTTAGTGCACAGACTAATGTTGACACGAGGCCGCTGCTTTCACCTAATGTCTCCATTTGATACAGAAATATGACAATAATTATGACTCACCCCGTGTTGCAGGTTTTCAGATAATTCGTGTATCTCCACGTGTAAACGCGTATCGTGTGTTTTGGAGCTAAATCGCACTCTGTACTCGAGCTCCGGAGAAACGGACGTGTCCCGAACCTGTCCCGAAGGTCTCCCAAACGTGTCATGTGTCTAAGTAGAAGTTAAAAGTCCTTTTTCATGTCCTTTAGTGTCCTGCAGTGCCGCGTACATATGCGCGAGCTGATACACGAACAGGGGAAACTCCTTCTGCGCTTCTCGCAACGGGATTGGCTGGCGTGCGAGCGTGGGAAAATATGTTGATTTATACACGCCCCGTTTCTTTCCGAAAAACAAGCTCTTCTCGTTCTTCTCGTCATGCGAAAATAGTATATAAACTCCGTATCACCACTTTTGTGCGTAATTCGTACTGGCTGGAATCGTTAAGAGAATCGTTAGCTAAACTGCTAATCGATTCCGTGGAATTAAAACACACGGAATCCCATCCCTATTCATCACCAACAGAAACACCAGTGAGAGAGAGGTCATTCCTGTTGTGCTCACCTGACGCCCCCTGCAGGCTGCTGTGATGCTGCAGGACACAGCAGAGAGACACTTTTGACCCTTCTTCTCCTTAAACTGCCCCGACACAGATCTGCTGACCCTCCCTGACCAGTCCTCCTGTTAAACTGACCTGAGACCTTTGACTGAGACACAAAAGACGCTGAGGCTGCGTTTATATGACGACGGTCTGAACAGAAGACGCAAAAGTGGCGTCGCGTCTTCACTTTTTATTCCGCTTTTAGATGAGCGTTTTCGGGAGGAAATCTGCGTGCATACAGTGACGCAAAAGTGTGTGGAATTGGATTGGGGATGCATGCCAGACGGCTAGATGGCACTGTGATACGTTATCACTATGTCCGTGTGCATGTGTAGAATCTTCCTTCTTCATGTATGTGACGTAAATGCGTACGAGACGTCAGCAGATTTGACCAGAGTTTTGCGTCTTGGGCAGTGTAGACGAAAACGCTACGGCGGAGCGTATTCAAGTTTTCCACTTTGGAGGCGGTTTCAGTTTTTTGCGTTTTTAAGCCCCCAAAACGCCGTCACCGTCTAAACCAGGGGTGTCAAACCTGTAAACATATCCAGCCCTCCAAGACCTTTAATCTGGCCCTCGGCTGATTTCCTATTAAAATGTTTTAATTATATTTTAATTTTCGATTAAAATATTGGTAATTTTCTGCGCCTCTTTCCTGCGCAGTTTAGCATAGCAGCGTCTCCAGCGCCTCTGTGCGTGGCCCCTCCCACCAGAGCAGCAGAAAAGAAGACTCGCCTCTTTCCAAACGCTCTTAAAGGACCATCGTTTTGACTGTCGACCGTGACACCCTCATCAGCAAAATGTCAAAAATGAGAAAAGTGGACGCCGAGTACAGGATTTTCCAAGAAAAACTGACTAATTCCTATTTGTTCACGGAGGTGAATGGGAAACCTGTACGCTTGTGTTGAAACTGCATTTTGTTAAAGTTTCAGGTTGTTCATAATATTATAATATTTTGTAAAAGAAAGAGGCATTAAAAAAAAAGTCTTCTGTAATAGATTTGCATTTCTCTGCACAAATATTTGGACTTATTACTATTCTTGGGGTATATTTGCCATGAGTTTTCTGATCCGGCCCCTTTGGATACGGCCCCGGGACTAAAATGAGTTTGACACCTCTGTTCTAAACAAAAGGCACTTCCGATATATTTTGTCATTTTTACCCATAAGTGTTCTGGTGTAAACAGGCCCTGAGATGCACACTAGAATTTCCCAATGGATAAATAAAGTATCTCACTGGAATGTTCCACAGTGTGACATTAAACAGTTCTACTTTACATTTATTCTATTACAGGTGGTTTTATAGCTCAAAAAATGACCTGTTTCAGTCTAGTTTGGTCTCCATGAAGATAGAAAGGTTTAAAGGTCCCATGACATGGTACTTCTTGATGCTTTTATATGGCTCCTTAATGGTTCCTTAATACTGTAAATGAATCCTTCTTCAAAATCAACACTCAGTGCATGAGAAACAGAGATAAGATGAGAAAGTAATTTTTCTCTCTCTGAACACTCTATAATGGGCGTTGTTGCTTGAATGCAAATGAGGAGAAAAGAGCTGGCCTATAGTAGAGGGTGGGGGCGTGGCCAAACTCTCCGCTCTCCCTCAGAGCTCTCAGCTGATCCATTTCCTTGTTTTTGCACGGGGGGAGAGATTTGAAGCGTTCCATTGAAAAATAAACATATTTCCACAGAAAATAAAATTAAGCCACTGCTGTTCAAAGGTCCAGAGGCTCAGATAAAGGACTTCCGAGCCTAGAAACACTCGGACGTGCCTCCAGGCAAATAAAAAAACGCATTTCGCATTGCCTAGTGCATTCACAGTCCAAACTCTCTGGGCGTGATTTACAGAGACGCTGAGTACAGACAGACGGGGGTGGAACTGCATTTGCATTTCTTTTTTCGATCTGACATCAATAAGGTGCCTTGTTCAAACTCGCCCGTTTGAGCTCCGATTTTTTGTAACGCAGAAAAGGATCGCATTAACGTTCAAAAACCTCAGAAAGTGAAAATTTCATGCCATGGGACCTTTAAAGGAGAATTAACGTTTTTTACAATCTGAACCTTATTTCGGTAATAAAACAAGTTGTTTTACTCACCCATAGTAATTTGGTGTCATATGGAGCAGTTTCATAGATGTTGTAGTGTAGAGATATCCGTTAACGTGAGTTCTCGGGGCACAACATTGCAGTCGCCAAAATAACACAAACTTTAGCACTTTTCAAATCATAGAAGCTCAATGTCTACACTTTAGTTTGAGTCAAAAGTGGCCTGTAATACGAGATTTAGCCATAGTTTCGAGTAGATGAGGAGGACAGTGCGCATGCGCTCAGTCACAGTTGCAGTACCCACTTCAGTCAGGACGATTTTTTACCAGCAAAGGAAAAGAAAGAAGGCCAGCGGATTCAGCGCACGATTCTGAGAAGTAATGTGACACCGATGGCTGTTCTCTGGTGCTGCTCAAACTGTCTCCGCTTCATTCTTTCTAACACCTCGTCATCCGTAGACTCAAAACGACAGGGACGCTGTCAAACTCAAATAAGTCCTCTTCAGTCTCCAAGTCCCAATCTTCAGCCATGTGTCACTCACAACACAAAAGTTCTCTTCAGTCTCTCTCTCTTTCTTTCTTTCTTTCTCTCCCTCTTTTCTTCTCTCTTTCTCTCTCATTCTTTCTCTTTCTTGCTTGCTTTCTCTCTCTTTCTTTCTCCTTCTCTCTCTCTTTCTCTGTCTCTTTCTCTCTCTCTCTCTTTCGTTCTTTTTCTTTCTTTCTCTCTTTCTTGCCTTCTCTCTTTGTCTCTCTCTTTCTCCTTCTCTCTTTCTCTCTTTCTCTTTCTTTCTTTATCTATCTTGTTTTCTTTATTTCTTCTCTCTTTCTCTCTCTCTTTCTCTCTCATTCTTTATCTTTCTTGCTTGCTTGCTTTCTCTCTCTTTCTTTCTCCTTCTCTCTCTCTTTCGTTCTTTCTCTCTCTCTTTCTCCTTCTCTCTCTCTCTCTCTTTCTTTATCTTTCTCTCTTGGCTTCTCTCTCTTTCCTTCTCTCTTTCTCTCTTTCTTTCTCTCTCTTTCTCTCTTTCTTTCTCCCTCTTTCTCTCTTTCTTTCTCTCTCGCTCTCTTTCTCTGTGTCTCTTTCTTTCTCCTTCTCTCTTTCTCTCTCTTTCTCTGTTTTTCTCTCTCTCTTTCTCTCTGCCTTTCTCTTACATTCTCTCTTTTTCTTTCTTTCTTTCTTTCTTTCTTTCTTTCTTTCTTTCTCTTTGTCTCTTTCTTTCTCCTTCTCTCTTTCTCTCTGCCTTTCTCTTACATTCTCTCTTTCTTTCTCTTTCTTTCTTTCTTTCTTTCTTTCTTTGTCTCTTTCTTTCTCCTTCTCTCTTTCTCTCTGTCTTTCTCTTACATTCTCTCTCTCTCTCTTTCTCTCTCTCTCTCTTTCTTTCTTTGATGACATCATCCAATCAGATCCATGTCTGGATCTCTGGTTCCACTTTTGACTCAAACTAAAGTGTAGACTAAGACATTGAGCTTTTGTAATTTGAAAAGTGATAAAGTTTGTGTTATTTGGAGACCGCAAACATTTGCCCCGAGAACTCACGTTAACGGAGATCGCTAAACTAAAACCTCTCCGGAAATGCTCCATATGACACCAAAGTGCTATGGGTGAGTAAATCAACTTGTTTTATAACCGAAATAAGGCTCAGATTGTAAAAAAACGTTAATTCTCCTTTAACGCCATACTGTGGAACATTCCAGACAAAATGATAACATCTCCACGAAGTAAAGGATTTGACGGACCTTCCACCGGAAAAGTTACACAATGCACCTTTAAGTCTACATATAACCTCGTTTTCTTTTCAGCAAACCCATTCTATCAGCTCGACCTCTTTCAATCTAAATTTATGTTCAGCTGCTCTATGTTTCTCTGCTCCACGCGACGGAGAAGAAACCGGCGAAAACAAGAATGCATTAGCAGTGTTTTCTCCCATTAAGCTCGTGTGGGAGATGACGCCGGAGCCCTATGAGGTCCGCCGCTGTATTTATAGGCCTGTGGGAGTCCCGCTGAGGAGCCTGATAGCAACTATAATGGCCCCAAATGTTTAGAATGATGAGAGAAAAACAGCTAGAGCAAAATAAATGTTTCGACAATGCGCAATCTGCATTTCAAACACTTATATGGTCACTTACGGAAAACTAGACCGAGGAAAAAAATGAACAAAAAACATCAAATCCTTTTTTTTTTAATCCAGGCAGTTGCATTTCGTTTTGCGTGAAGGAATCGTACAGAAATTGGTTGCTTATGTAGATGAGGGTTAAGCATGCACAACGTGTGAATGGAGAAGCAGAGTAAATATTAGAACAACGTGGGCGTTAAAGAAGAGACAATGAACCAAGAAGAAAAGGACGAGAAACGATTTTATTAGGGCGTAAAATGGTTGGAAATTAAGTCATTTTTTGTCATGTAATGTAAACAATAGAAGCAAATGGATCTATTAGTAGATACGTCAAATGAATGTGGACGTGGTAGACAATTTTGAGTTCTGTTGTGGTGTTTGTAATAGTTGGTGTAATTGTCAGTGGTTAAAACCCCATCACGTAACCTTTAACCAAAAATCAAGCATGCTTTTTTAAAGGTCCCATGGCATGAAATTTTCACTTTCTGAGGTTTTTGAACGTTAATGTGAGCTCCCCTACCCTGTTTAGCCCCCCCCCCCATGGTTAAAAGTTGCGAAATGTCTAAACTGAGCATTTGCGATCCTTTTCTGCGTTACAAAAAACCGGAGCTCAAACGGGCGATTTTGAACAAGGCACCTTATTGACGTCAGATCGAAAAAAGAAATGCAAATGCAGTTCCACCCCCGTCTGTCTGTACTCAGCGTCTCTGTAAATCACGCCCAGAGAGTTTGGACTGCGAATGCGCTAGGCAATGCGAAATGCGTTTTTTTATTTGCCTGGAGGCACGTCCGAGTGTTTCTAGGCTCGGAAGTCCTTTATCTGAGCCTCTGGACCTTTGAACAGCAGTGGTTTAATTTTATTTTCTGTGGAAATGTGTTTATTTTTCAAAGGAACGCTTCAAATCTCTCCCCCCGTGCAAAAACACGGAAATGGATCAGCTGAGGGCTGAGAGTTTGGCCACGCCCCCACCCTCTACTATTGGCCAGCTCTTTTCTCCTCATTTGCATTCAAGCAACAACGCCCAGAATAAAGAGTTTGAGAGAGATATTTATGACTCTTTCTCATCTTATCTCTGTTTCTCATGCACTGAGTGTTGATTTTGAAGAAGGATTCATTTACAGTATTAGGGAACCATTAAGGAGCCATATAAAAGCATCAAGAAGTACCATGTCATGGGATCTTTAACTTAATTTTGGATGTTTTTATTGCACTGTGTGGGGAAGCTGGCCAATGTGGGACAATGAGATTTCATTCGTCCCATAGATTTATTCAAAATTTTCACCGTGATATTCGTGGCAACCAAAAATAGTACATATTAACAAAAAATAACTGTGCTCAAAATCAGGCATAAGCAACAGAAATGAACGAAACTAAGACTACGTTCAGACTGCAGCCTGAAGTGACCCAAATCTGATTTTTTCGCCTCTATGCGACCTGTATCTGATCTTTTAATGACAGTCTGAACGACACAGATCCGATTTTTTCAAATGCGACCCAGGCCACTTGGATATGTGGTCCTAAAACCGATACATATCCGATCTTTTGACATGCGACTTCAGTGTGAAAGGCCAGGTCGTGTTCATCCGACCTACACGTCATCAACAAGCGAGAGTGGTAGGCGCTCACAAATGTACACAAACGTTCTTCTCGTCATGCGAAAATAGTGTATGAAGTCCATGACAGTGAAGCGGCGAAGCACATGGTAATCCCACCACTCTCAGCACCAACACGTTCATTTCTACGGACGTTGCTGCCATTGCCCCGCAAAACGCCAAGGCCAAAAACCTTCTCCTTCTCAATCTCTTCCTTAAAACAAATAAGCTGTACATGTTTTGGCTCCGGTACGACAGCAACTTTAGGCGACTTCCGTAAACATTGAGCACGCTCGCTGCGTGTGACGTCGTCGTGTCCTCCAAGGCGCATGCGGGACACTTTTGGGGCGTTTAAAGTTCACACTGGAGATCACATACAGGTCATATTTAACTGGAAATGTGAACGACCTCGCAAAAAAATCAGATTTCACAAAAAAATCAGAATTGAGCATCAAGCCCTGCAGTGTGGATGTAGCCTCACATGGTCTAAAGTGCCGTTTGGAGCAGACCAAGTTCCAGCCCTGGCCTCTGTGGGTCCATTAGCCCTGAGGTGCTAAAACAAAAGTCCTAAACAGTTTTATCAGAGTGAACTTTGGGTAAAGAGCGAGCATTTTCCATCTGAAGATTGAAGAGGACCCACAGGTTAAACCAATGAACCTCAGTCTCTGGACTCTGGACTTTGTGAAATTTTTATTATTTGGGTACATTTGAACAGTGTTTTACCAAGTCTGGATTGCTATAAAGAAGCTCAGAGGAGGTTGTACATTACACAAGTTCCCAAATGTTTGAGCATCAAACAGAATTAAATTGTTTCATTTTCCTGTAAAAAAACTGCAACCTGATTTTCAAATCGGGAAAGAAGGAAATATGTTTTTGAATGTAACTTGTTCCCAGCTCCCACAGGACCGTTGGCACACCTCTGGTATTCACATGCATGCATTTTAAGTTGCTATTAACAATCGACGCACTCTTTTTTCAAAATGCACCTCCAGATCTAAAACAGGTCTTTAACTGGATTATACCAGGTCTTAACTAGGGCTAAACCAGGTCTAGAATAGGACTACACCATGGATAAAGAAAGGACTAACCCAAACAACGAGAAAATATGGATATAAATTGTCTCCAAATTAAACTGTAGAGGACTCCGCATACAACCAGTGGATAAAGGTACCTAAAAAAAAAGTCTTTGAAACTGAAAACACTTGAGGTATTAAAGGCAAATTAACGTTTTTTTTACAATCTGAGCCTTCTTTCGGCAATAAAACAAGTAGTTTTACTCACCCATAGCAGTTTGGTGTCAATTGGAGCAGTATCGCAGAACTTATGTTGAGCCGTTCTGTTCTACTAATGATCCCGTATCCGTTAGCGTGAGTGCTCGGGGCACTGCTTTGCGGTGTCCAAATAACACAAACTTTAGCACTTTTCAAATCACAGAAGATCGCTGTGTCAGGGTAGACTTTGAGTGGATTCCAAAACTGCCTGAAACCCGATATCCAGCTATAGTTTCATTTGATGACGTCATCAGAGAGGACAGTGCGCATGCGTGAACTCAGCTGTTTTGTAAACACAGCTAGTCCGAAAGAGGCTAACACCGCTCTGAACTGTTGCGATATCGGGTTTCAGGCCGTTTTGGAATCCACTCAAAGTCTGCCCTGGCACAGCGATCTTCTGTGATTTGAAAAGTGCTAAAGTTTGTGTTATTTGGAGACCGCAAATCAGTGCTCCGAGCACTCACGCTAACGGATACGGGATCATTAGTAGAACGGCTCAACATAAGTTCTGCGATACTGCTCCAAGTGACACCAAACTGCTATGGGTGAGTAAAACTACTTGTTTTATTGCCGAAAGAAGGCTCAGATTGTAAAAAAAAAACCTTAATTTGCCTTTAATGTCTTGCCCCCAAAAATATTATCAGGATAGTAGATGGTGGTTGGAGCTGGAATTGAACCACCGATCTTCTAGTTAGACTACTGCAGTGTTTCCCAACCTTTTTTGTCTTGTGTTCCCCCTGAGCCTTTTTGTCATACCTCGGGTACCCCCTCACTCATACATATTGATAATTCTCCAAAAGTAGAACGTGACACAATGGATTATTAAATGAAAATCATTTTATTTCATCTCCTTAATTTGAAAATTTAATTCTCAGGCATTTTCTCTTTTCTTTAACTGAAATTTACTCAAATTAGAATTTAAAAATTCAAAAAAATCTCCCCGTGCCTGGCAGCAACACTGCTGAGTACCCCCTGCAGTGTGCTCGTGTACCCCTAGGGGTACTTGTACCCCTGGTTGGGAAACACTGGACTACTGTAATGCCCTGCTCTCTGGTCTTCCCAAAAAGAGTATTTCAGGTTTGCAATTATTACAAAATTCAGCAGCACGAGTCCTGACTAAGACCAGAGGGCGGGACCACATTACACCGGTTTTAAAATCTCTGCATTGGCTCCCTGTGAGTTTCAGGATCGATTTTAAAGTTCTTTTACTGGATTTTAAATGTCTTAATGGTCTTGTGCCTTCTTATCTTTCAGAACTGCTTTCCCCTTATGAACCTTCACGGGCCCTGCGCTCCTCCTGCAGCTCCTGGTCATTCCCAAAGTCAGGACACACACTCACGGAGAGGCGTCTTTTCAGGACTACGGCCCTCGTCTATGGAACAGCCGGAGGACCTCAGGGCTGCAGAGAACGTTCATGTTTTTAAGAGTGGCTCAAGACTCACCTGTTTAACTTGGCCTTTGATTTAATTTGTTTAGCTGTTTATTTGTTCTTTCATTTGCGTGAAGAGTCCCTCAGTCGTCCAGGTAGAATCCATGATAAAAGGAGAAATTAAATTTGTCAACTGGACAAAGTTTGTTTGGTCGAAAATGTTTCGCCGCTCATCTGAGAGGCTTCATCAGTTCTAGTTAGAGTGCTGGTTAGACACTGCACACTGTCTGACTCTGAGAGGGGAGTTAAAGAGGCAATTTTTGTCAAAAAAGAGAATCCTTCTTTAAACAGAAATGGGGGAGTCAGACATAACTTGTCTCCCATTTATAATTCCATTCTCAAACCGAAGTCAAAGCAGACAAAAGAAACAAGAGGGCAGCAGGTCAGGGCCAGAGGTGTGGAGATAGTTGTTAGGGTTGAATAGGTATGCTAAACTAGACGCCAGAGAAATTCAAAAAACAAAAGAAACAAATTAGTTGAGATAGTTTCAGAACAATTTCAGTGTAGTGAGCTCCTCCCTGCTTACCTGGCCAGCCAAATGATATCTCTCTGTATTTGCTATACAGCGAGATACCATTTGGACACCCTCGCTCCACCCTCACTCCCCCGGTTAACAACGGACTCCACGATTCTGATTCGTTCAAAGATGGTGACGTCAGTGCACCCGCCTTTGCCCGCAACGTCACTCTTAGGCAGCGGAAGTTCCTCCTCAGTTTTGAATCAAGATGGCGCATCGGAGAACTGAACGTCCCTTCCATTCAGCTGTAAAATTGGTCTTAAATGACCTAAAACACAGCAGCTGACAGCTCTAGAGGCCTTTCTTTTCTTTCTTTTCTTTTGTTTGATTGGTTCACGTCGCTGTCCGTTAACTGTTCTCTGATTGGTTCACTTAGCTGTCTGTCTACGCGTAACGGCAGCGCATTCTGGACCAAGCATTACCAGACTCACCGCTGGTACAGCGATGAGTCATGGATTCTTCCAGGCAACCTCCCTGCAGCTAGATATAAGCAGTGTCTAACCAGCACTCTAACCAGAACTGACGAAGTCTCTCGGATGAGCGGCGAAACGTTTTCGACCAAACAAACTTTGCCCAGTTGACAAATTTAATTTCTCCTTTTATCATGTTCTTTCATTTGTTTATTTGTTTGTTTGTTTGTTTGTTTGTTTGTTTTTAATTGTCGGGGGCACGGTGGCTGAGTGGCTAGCACTCATGCTTCACAGCAAGAAGGTTCGGGTCGCCCGGGCCTTTCTGTGTGGAGTTTGCATGTTCTTCCCGTGTCTGGGTGGGTTTCCTCCGGGCACTCCGGTTTCCCCCACCAACCCAAACATGCTCCAGGTAAAATCCTCCGGCTTGGGTCCTGACCAAACCAAAGCAATAAAATCTTGGGGATGGTCCCGGGTCAAATGCAGAAAACGATTTCTCCTGTGTGAGATCAATAAAAAGTCAATCTTCTAATCCTTAATCACTGTAAGGTGCTTTGTGTTACATTTTTTGTATGAAAAGCACTTTATAAATAATGTTTGATTGATTGATATTGGTGGGTGGTTGGTGTGGCTCCATATTGGACCAGCGTCATCGTCCGTGTTTTGAAGCTCCACATAAAGCTGTTCTGTCTCCATCGTAAACAGAACAATGGACACAGCCCTGTTAGCCACAAAATCAAGTGAAATGACGCTGTCTGTTTACGGAGCTGTTATTCCACCAGGCGCTTGTAAAGAGCTGTTTGTTTGTTACAATATGAGCCATCCACATCCCATAATAATCCATCTAAAACCTGTTAACAAGAGGATTACAATGGGCCAGATGTTGGGCTGATTCGTCCATCTTCTACAGTGATCCATCAAACTGCCTGTATTATTTATTTCAATATTATAATGTTGTTCTCTCATCAGAAACATACATGGAGTTGATTTGCGTCCAGATTCACATTTTTGATGATAGCTTAGCTTAATTCAAAGTACTGCACTACGTCTAATGCGCCAGTGATGCAGTCCTGGAGTCCTCTGCTGGTATTTTGGGATAATTCATGATTTGAGGCATTATTTTATATTTTATTTTACTTCTATAAATGTGCGGAACCTGGGAGGGCTCAGGGGAAAATCTTTTTTGAGGGGTGGAAAGAAAGTGTGCGCTCACTTTGCAAAGCGCGCCCTCCTTTTATTAAGTCTCGTGTTTGTGTAAGTAGAGCGCGCTCTCAGTTTACTAAATCGTGCGCTCGCTACATCTAAAACGTGAAAAGAGAGAGAAAAGAGAGGGAGAAAGAGAGAGAGAAAAGAGAGAGAGAAAGAGAGAGAGAAAAGAGAGAGAAGGAATAGAGAGAAAGAGACAGAGAGATACAAAGACATAGAGAAAAGAGAGAGAAAGAGTGAGAGAAAAGAGAGAAAAAGAGAGATAAAAGAGAGAGAAACAGAGAGAGAGAAAAGAGAGAGAGAAAGAGAGAGAGAGAAAGAGAAAAGGGAGAGAAAGAGAGAAAAGAGAGCGAAAAAGACAAAGAGAGAAAAAAAGAGAGGGGAGAGAGAGAGAGAGAGAGAAGAGAGAGAGAAAGATAAAGAAAGAGAGAGAGAAAGAGAGAGAGAGAAACAGAGAGAGAAAAGACTGAGAGAAAAGAGAGAGAAAGAGAGAAAGAGAAAGAGAGAAAAGAAAGAGAGAAAAAGAGAGAGAAAAGAGAGAGAAAAGAAAGAGAGAAAAAGAGAGATAAAGAGAGAGAAAGAGAGAGAGAAAGAGAGAGAGAAAAGAGAGAGAAAGAGAGAGAGAAAGAAAGAGATAGAGAAAAGAGAGAGAAAAAGAGAGAGAAAGAGAGAAAGAGAGAGAAAGAGAGAGAGAAAAGAGAGAGAGAAAGAGAGAGAGAGAAAGAGAGAGAGAAAAGAGAGAGAAAAAGACAAAAGAGAGAAAGAGAGAGAGAGGGAAAAGAGAGAGAGAGAGAAAAGAGAGAGAGAGAGAGAGAAAGAAAAGAGAGAGAGAAAGAGAGAGAGAGGAAAAGAGAGAGAAAAGACCGAGAGAAAAGAGACAGAAAGAGAGAGAGAGAAAAGAGAGAGAGAAAAGAGAGAGAGAAAGAGAGAGAGAAAGAGAGAGAGAGAAAGAGAGAGAGAAAAGTGAGAGAAAAGAGAGAGAGAGAGAGAAAGAGAGAGAAAAAGACAAAAGAGAGACAGAGAGAGAGAGAGAGAGAGAGAGAGAGAGAGAAAGAGAGAGAGAAAGAGAAAGAAAAGACAGAGAGAAAGAGAGAGAGAGAAAAGACAGAGAGAAAAGAGAGAGAAAGAGAGAAAAGAGAGAGAGAAAAAAGAGAGCGTTTACTAAATCATGCTCTCGCTGTATGAAGTCGTGCCCTCGTCTTTCTAAAACGTGCTCTTGTTTAAATTTGCTCAAAATGTGTACACGAGATGTATAAAATGTGTGCTCGTTTTGAAATCGTGTCCGCGCTTTAGTAAATCGAGCTCTCGAGGTTTATAACGTGGACACGACTCAGTTTTAGCGAGCGCACAGTTTTAGTAAGACGACTCCACGATTTAGGTAAACGAGCGCGCGCTCTATTTACACGGACTTAATAAAACGAGGACGCGATTTCACAAAACAAGGACACGCTTTGCAAAGTGAGCGCACGCTTTATTAACACTCCCCAAAAAAGATCTTCTGTGAGCCTTTAGGGGCTCCGTATACATGTAAAAATAAAAAAATAAAAATAAAAAAATCTCCTCTCACCGTTTGAGTTACACCAGCTTTACCTGTGACGTCACAATCCTGGGAAAATTTAAACTGAGATTACTGTAAATAAAAAGCTCACAAAAGTCAATTTAGCATATGTACTTTAAAGCCACAGTATGTAACTTTTTAGGCAAAAAACAGACTAAAATAAAAGTATGTTTTCTGGATGTTTTAGTGAACTGAAAAAGTCTTACTTGGCCTCCACTTGTTTATTTCCACGGTAACGTTTGTTCCTTTGGCTTACATGTATGGAGAATGGTCCATGGTTTTAACTTTCTGTTTCCATGACGTGCCACCTCCAGAAAGTTCCATACTATACTTTAATTTAAATGTAATTGAAAACACCATGCATAACCACCTTTGGGCAAACTGGGATCCTTCTTTTCCAGTTGTACTTTTGGTTAATTCTCCTAACAGACTCATGATTTACCTTGTGTGTCCAAAAGGAAGACACGTCAGGTTTGCGTACGTTGTCTGTGGAGCGTGTCTGCGGCTGCTGTGGATTTCCTCGCGCTTGTTTCTCTGATATTTATAGTGAAACATTTGGGTTTATGAGCGCCGGTCTTAACGAGGAGCTGGAGGCAGGACAGAGGAAGAGGAGGAAGAAGAGGCTGTAATTCTACCGTAACTACTCTGTGATCTCTGCCAACTCCGCGCAGCTCCTCCGTCGCTCTGAGAGACGATGAGCGCTGCAGATGTTTGAATGGATTTTACATAATGAAGATATGATTTTCAAATATTTACTCACAGACAAGTACATTAGGTGTTTATGATCCCGCTTGGACAAGGAAAGAGTAACTAAATATGCCAGTGCTTTAAAGATGCACTGTGTACTTTTCTGGCTTGCTTGTCACCATGGAAATGTTATTGCTGTGCCTGGAATTAAAAATGTCTATCTTGTAATTATTTAGTTACAGGTGTAGTAAATGCTACGGAACAAATGGAAAATAATATATTATTTTAAGCAGGGTCTCTTCTCCACAGTTTAATGCCATAATGTGGAGCATTTCTGTAACATCTCCATGGAGACCGTCAACCATTAACGTTACGCCTTCAAAAATGTACTATGTAACTTTTCTAGTGAGAGTTTTTTGCCTGGAATGTGTGAAGAATCCCTCCGTCGTCCAGGTAGAATCCACGGCAAAAGGAGAAATTCAATTTGTGAACTGGACAAAAGTTTATTTGGTCGGACACGTTTCGCAGCTCAAATTGAATTTTTCCTTTTGCCTGGAATATCCCACAGTATGGCATTACCCTTATTAAGCTTACAGATGTATTATTTTATACCATAAAGACTACCTTGGAAACATATACAGCTCTCCTCCTCCTCTGTCTCTCCTCTTTCCTTCTCTCTCTCTCTCCTCCTCCTCCTCCTCTCCCTCTCTCTCTCTTCTCCTCCTCTCTCTTCTCCTCCTCCTCTCCTCTCTCTCTTCTCCTCCTCCTCCTCCCTCTCTCTCTCTCTCTCTCTCTCTCTCTCTCTCTCCTCCTCTCTCTCTCTCTCTCTCTCTCCTCCTCCTCTCGTCTCTCTCTCTCTCTCTCTCTCCTCCTCCCTCTCTCTCTCTCTCTCTCTCTCTCTCTCTCCCTCTCTCTCTCTCTCTCTCTCTCTCTCTCTCCTCTCCTCTCTCTCTCTCTCCTCCTCCTCCCTCTCTCTCCTCTCTCCCTATTCCCTCTCTCTCTCTCTCTCCTCCCTCTCTCTCTCCCTCCTCCTCTCTCCCTATTCCTCCTCCTCCTCCTCTCTCTCTCTCTCTCTCTCTCTCCTCCTCCCTCTCTCTCTCCTCTCTCTCTCTCTCTCTCTCTCTCTCTCCTCCTCCTCTCTCTTTACTCATCCATCTCTCCCTCCTCCTCCCTTCTCCTCTGTCTCTTCTCCTCCCCCTCTCTCTCTCTCTCTCTCCTCCACTTCCTCTCTGTCTCTCTCTCCTCTTCCCTCTCTCCCCCTCTCTCTCTTCTCCTCCTCCCTTCCTGCCCACGAGTTATAAAGCGTGGGAACGACTTATAAGGCCCCCTTATAAGGCCCACATGTAATGCCTTACATTACTGCGTTACAGCAAAAAGTAATGCATTTGTAGTGTACCCCCCATTTTCTTGTCTTTTTTGTTGTTCCCTTATTCTCATCTTCTGTCTTTTTGTTGCCCTGTTATGAGCTTTGTCTTTTATTTTGGCTTTATTGTGGAATGATTTGTAACTTGTCCCCTCACTTTGAACTACTCGAGCGCTTGCTATAACACGGGTTATAATTTGTGCACACGCCTTATAAGTTGTTCCCACGCTTTATGACACGTGCGCACGCCTTATAAGTTGTTCCCACGCTTTATGACACGTGCGCACGCCTTATAAGTCGTTCCCACGCTTTATAACTCGTGCGCACGCCTTATAAGCTGTTCCCACGCTTTATGACTTGTGCGCACGCCTTATAAGTCGTTTCCACGGTTTATAACTCGTGCGCACGCCTTATAAGTCGTTCCCACGCTTTATAACTCGTGCGCACGCCTTATAAGCTGTTCCCACGCTTTACAACTCGTGCGCACGCCTTATAAGTCGTTCCCACGCTTTATAACTCGTGAGCACGCCTTATAAGCTGTTCCCACGCTTTATGACTTGTGCGCACGCCTTATAAGTCGTTCCCACGGTTTATAACTCGTGCGCACGCCTTATAAGTCGTTCCCACGCTTTATGACTCGTGCGCACGCTTTATAAGTCGTTCCCACGCTTTATGACTTGTGCGCACGCCTTATAAGTCGTTCCCACGGTTTATAACTCGTGCGCACGCCTTATAAGTCGTTCCCACGCTTTATGACTCGTGCGCACGCTTTATAAGTCGTTCCCACGCTTTATAACTCGTGCGCACGCCTTATAAGTCGTTCCCACGCTTTATAACTCGTGCGCACGGCTTATAAGCTGTTCCCACGCTTTATAACTCGTGCGCACGCCTTATAAGTCGCTCCCACGCTTTATAACTCGTGGGAGCGACTTATAAGCTGTTCCGACGCTTTATAACTCGTGCGCACACCTATAAGTCGTTCCCACGCTTTGTTATTATTTATTCACCTCTATGACACTTCCAAGGCTCCTTTAGAAACATTTATCTCTTACAAGACTCTTTCTTTTTATTAGGGTGACCAGACGTCTCTGTTTACCCGGGACAGACCCTTTTTTAGAGAGGTTTATACAAAACCAGTGATTTGTTCCAGTTTTATACAAGAAATGTCCCAGGTGTCCCAATTTTTAACCAATGTGATCCCTGCCAACAGTAAAAAGAGGCATAAATCGTCATTTGTTTAGGTAAAATACAGAAAAACTGCTTAAAAATGACCAAAACACAAAGAAAATGCGACTCTACTGACTCACAATTTTCCTTAATTTCCACAATTTTATTATTACCAACCACCACAAACGGAAAGTGTTCCAGTTTTTGATTTAAAAATCTGGTCTCCCTATTTTAAAACACATCTCTGGTCTATTTATCAAAACTTGAGGATTAATTACTTGAGAAAAGATTTAGAAACATTTATCTCTTACAAGGCTTTTCTTTTTATTAGGGTGACCAGACGTAACTATTTACCCCGGACAGTCCCTTTTTTGATCCCTTTTTTTGAGAGATTTATACATAAACCAGTGATTTGTCCCAGTTTTTTGCAAGAAATGTCCCAGGTGTCCCTATTTTTAACCAATCTGATCCCTGCCAAGAGTAAAAAGAGGCATAATAAGGAAATTGATAATGTCCTTGTCCAATTTCAAATGTACATCTCATTCCTGACGTTGTTGTTTTTTCGGAGATTGCAAAACATAATCCCTGGTTATCCCTGGTTAGCATATTGCGTTGGGATATCTCTGGGATCTGTGCATGTATCTGTCTGTGGTTTGGGTTCAGCTTTAGCGACCAAACAAAAATAAAAAACAGTGTTATATTGTGGTGGATTTAAGGCTCCACACGTCTCCTCCAAAGTCAAACACGATTGTGATGCATTGGCTCTGATCTCATCTCTGATACAGGGGCCGGACTATAGAACACAGGGGATAATACAGACGCCAGACTATAGAGAGGAACACGGGGAATCTGTCTGCGCCACGTCTCCACAGGCTCAAAACCAACCAACGGAAGACTCTGGTGTGAACAGCGCTCTCGCCTCATAGTAAGAAGGTCCCAGGTTTGACTTCCTGAGGTTCTTCTGTGTACAGTTTCCGTGTTCGTTCTTGTGTCTGGGTGGGTTTCCTTTGATCAACCCAAAACAGGCACAATAGGTCAAATGCTCCAGCTAAGATAACCCTGACTTACTTGTCTTACCCCTTCCCCTTTATCTACGTCTTTGTCTTGCCCCTCGATAACGAGCTGAGAGGGCTCGGGGTACGAATGTTCCCCTAAGAAATGGGACACCACTCGATTACCGTTTGCGTCATCGTCCATCGCCTCTACCTGAGCTGCTACATCTACAGAGGCAACAATTGACGCAAACAAACGGGTACCTCAGCTCGACAAACAACTAGCTTGTTTCTACTAGTGCTGTCAGGCGATTTAAAAAAAATCTAATAAATTACTGGATTTGTAATTAATTAATCTAATTAATCGCATTTTAAGAGTGTGAGAGAGAGAGATAGCGAGAGATTGTGAGTGAGCGAGCGATCGAACGAGCGAGCGAGCGAATGAACAAACCCACTTTGCAATTGAGTTTGTCAGTATTTCTGTGGTCGCTTTGCTCAATTGCTTCCCAAATTCTGCGAGCGTGGTTTGCTGGTTTGGTGGTTTGTTGGTTTGGTGGTTTGGTGGTTTGGTGGTTTGGTGGTTTGTTGGTTTGTTGGTTTGTTGGTTTGGTGGTTTGTTGGTTTGGTGGTTTGTTGGTTTGGTGGTTTGGTGGTTTGGTGGTTTGGTGGTTTGTTGGTTTCGTGGTTTGTTGGTTTGGTGATTTCGTGGTTTGTTGGTTTGGTGGTTTGTTGGTTTGTTGGTTTGTTGGTTTGTTGGTTTGGTGGTTTGGTGGTTTGGTGGTTTGCTGGTTTGGTGGTTTGCTGGTTTGCTGGTTTGGTGGTTTGCTGGTTTGCTGGTTTGCTGGTTTGGTGGTTTGGTGGTTTGGTGGTTTGGTGGTTTGTTGGTTTGCTGGTTTGGTGGTTTGTTGGTTTGTTGGTTTGTTGGTTTGGTGGTTTGGTGGTTTGTTGGTTTGCTGGTTTGGTGGTTTGGTGGTTTGGTGGTTTGTTGGTTTGGTGGTTTGTTGGTTTGTTGGTTTGGTGGTTTGGTGGTTTGGTGGTTTGTTGGTTTGTTGGTTTGGTGGTTTGGTGGTTTGTTGGTTTGCTGGTTTGGTGGTTTGTTGGTTTGTTGGTTTGGTGGTTTGGTGGTTTGGTGGTTTGGTGGTTTGGTGGTTTGTTGGTTTGGTGGTTTGGTGGTTTGGTGGTTTGTTGGTTTGGTGGTTTGCTGGTTTGGTGGTTTGGTGGTTTGTTGGTTTGTTGGTTTGGTGGTTTGTTGGTTTGCTGGTTTGGTGGTTTGGTGGTTTGTTGGTTTGCTGGTTTGGTGGTTTGTTGGTTTGGTGGTTTGCTGGTTTGGTGGTTTGTTGGTTTGGTGGTTTGGTGGTTTGGTGGTTTGTTGGTTTGGTGATCACCTGTAACAGTGGACCTTGTCTGGACGTGTTTATCATTCAAATGATCCGTCAGGCTGGAGCAGCTTCGGTGATCGGAAAATTCTTTTTGACAAAAGCTCCAAATCACTGCGTTCTTGTTGATCGTCCCGTCTTCATTCTTTTTATAAATAAACTTGCCATTCAAAGGCCCTGGCAGCGATTTGCTCGCTGCACGCTAAATTTTAAATGCGCGCACATTGAATTGCCGCTCATAATTAATTGCGTTAATTTTTATAACGCATTAATTTGCAGTGTACTTAATCTAATTAATGCGTTAAACTGACAGCCCTAGTTTATACATGAAAGTTTGATGAAAACGATAACGTCGGCTAAACAGACATCACTACACTTAAAACCGCAACAACAGTTCACTAAAAGTGACGTAGAACATAAGCGTCACAATTGGAAACCTGCTAAACTGTTAATCAATAATTACAACTGCTGAAAATACATTTATGAGACTCCTTGGCTGGTCGATGTGACGCTGCCATCCTGACCCCAAAACCTGCCTGAGCTTGTAGGCGTACCCCTTCGTTCCAAGTCTGGTCGAGAGCTTACTTCGTTTCAAGGGGTATGTAGCCCGAGGTCATGGCCCGAGCTCTTGATCAAAATCAGAATCGGGACACCCCTTTTTCAGTTTTTTTTTTGAGTTTTTAAGCCCCCAAAACGCCGTCACCGTCTAAACGAAAGACACTTACAATAAAATATTTTGTCGTTTTTACCCGTAAGCGTTCTTGTGTAAACAGGCCCTTAATTGTGTGGGGGAAAA
>JAVJIX010000258.1:377500-445000 GCA_036785185.1 Paratrypauchen microcephalus
AGCTGACAGGGAATCACTCGTGGAGTCATTTCAGCAGATTATGTATATACAGACATGGCTCATGGATCGGAAATTTTCGCAGGTTGGATCGGAAATTTCTGATCCATGAATTACGTTGATATCGGAACCCGATACTGATACTGGATCAGATCGGCCCCATCCCTAGTAGTAGAAGTAGTAGTAATAGTAGTAGTAGTAGCAGTAGAGTAGTAGAGGTAGCAGTAGTAGTATGCCACCCCACTCTGATCACTACTTTAACCCAATCCCACCAGGAAACAGAAATCTGTTACAGCTATTGGTATACAGACCAGGTGGGGTACATGATGTAGTAGTAGTAGTAGAAGTAGTAGTAGTAGTAGGAGTAGTAGTAGTACTAGTAGTACGCCACCCCACAGTGATCTTTGCTTTAACCCAATCCCACATTATACCAGGAAACTGCACTAAACTTTATCTGTGCCGTAATAAAAGCGCCGCATCGCACGCCACTGGAAAAGAGATGGAAACCTCTCCGGAGCAGCGGCTATTTGTATTACACACCAAATAGTCTGTAGAAGTACTGTAGTGGTAGCAGTAGTAGTACTAGTAGTAGTAGTAGTAGTATGACACCACACTCTGACTAACCCTAACTCAACCCTAACCCACATTACTCTAGGAAACAAAAATCACCTACAGCTATTTGTATACAGACCAGGTGGGGTACATGATGTACCCCACCGGCTGGTTAGCTCAACTTTACCGGCTGGTTAGCTCAACTGGTAAGTCACTGACTTTCCCCCTGGGGGTTATGGGTTCAAATCCCCCCCGGCAATGAGCTAACCAGTGCGGGTCCTTGGGCAAGACTCTTCACGGTACTGCCCCCCGGCGCCGAAAAAAAAGGCTGCTCACTGCTCCTGAAAAGGATGGGTCAAATGCAGAAGTCAAATTTCTCCCGTGTGTCATTGTGTGTGAGACCAATAAAGGCTTAATCTTAATCTTAATGATGTAATAGTAGTAGTAGTAGAAACCAGGTCCAAACCAGGACCAAACCAGAACCAAAGGTACTACACCTTTGGTCCTGGTTTCAACCAGGTTTAGCTTTGGCTTTGTCCTGGTTTAGTCCTAGTTTGGTCCTGGTTTAATCCTGGTTTAGTCCTGGTTTAGTTCTTGTTTGGTCCTGGTTTAGTCCTGGTTTAGGTTTGGTCCTGGTTTAGTCCTGGTTTAGGTTTGGTCTGGTCCTGGTTTCGTCCTGGTTTATGTTTGGTTTAGTCCTTGTTTGGTCCTTGTTTGGTCCTGGTTTACGTTTGGTCCTGCTTTAGTCCTAGTTTAGGTTTGGTCCTGGTTTAGTCCTGGTTTAGGTTTGGTCCTGGTGTAGGTTTGGTCCTGGTTTAGTCCTGGTTTAGGTTTGGTCCTGGTTTAGGCTTGGTTTGGTCCTTGTTTGGTCCTGGTTTAGGTTTGTTCCTGGTTTAGTCCTGGTTTAGGTTTGGTCTGGTCCTGATTTAGTCCTGGTTTAGTCTTTGTTTGCTCCTGGTTTAGTCCTGGTTTAAGTTTGATCCTGGTTTAGTCCTAGTTTGGTCCTGGTTTAGGTTTGGTTTGATCCTTGTTTGGTCCTGGTTTAGTCCTGGTTTAGGTTTGGTTTGGTCCTTGTTTGGTCCTGGTTTAGTCCTGGTTTAGGTTTGGTCTGGTCCTTGTTTGGTCCTGATTTAATCCTGGTTTAGGTTTGATCTGGTCCTTGTTTGGTCCTGATTTAATCCTGGTTTAGGTTTGGTCTGGTCCTTGTTTGGTCCTGATTTAATCCTGGTTTAGGTTTGATCTGGTCCTTGTTTGGTCCTGATTTAATCCTGGTTTAGGTTTGATCTGGTCCTTGTTTGGTCCTGATTTAATCCTGGTTTAGGTTTGATCTGGTCCTTGTTTGGTCCTGATTTAATCCTGGTTTAGGTTTGATCCTGGTTTAGTCCTAGTTTGGTCCTGGTTTAGGTTTGGTTTGGTCCTTGTTTGGTCCTGGTTTAGTCCTGGTTTAGGTTTGGTCTGGTCCTTGTTTGGTCCTGATTTAATCCTGGTTTAGATTTGGTCTGGTACTTGTTTGGTCCTGGTTTAGACCTCTATTTTAAAAAAAAAGAATAAAACATACTTTAACTGTTTTCACTGTAGAAAATGTGTCATTTCTTGTACTTTAGCTCGTTTTTAGTGTAAATTAGCTGCGATTGACCGTCGTTTCTGAGCGTATCGTCTGCTGTCAATTCCCCCTCGCTTGACGGATGACTCTGAACCATCTGTCCATAATGGCCACCGCCGAAGAGCTTAAGACGAGGGTGAGGACGGCGAGGCGGGGGTCAGGAGCGCCGGTGTTACGCCTCTGTCCCTTTAAACGACTTATATAATGACGACAGCGGGACGGGGGGCGAGGACGAGGGGACGGTCCCATAAGAAAAATTTAAATAATGTAATGTCATTTTACTGATAATGTTTTACAAGCGAATGGCCACATCTAACCGTAATGGGCCCATCTTAAACGGATTTGACGATGTAATAAAACGACGGGCATTAGTTAAGGAGAAATTGACGGAGATGGAAAAGATATGAGGAATGAATTGTGGAGGTTTAGTCCTGGTTTGGTCCTGGTTTAATCCTGGGTTTAATCTTGGTTTAGTCCTGGTTTATTTCTGGTTCATTCCTCCATTAGTCCTCCTTTGTCCTGCTTTAGTCCTGGTTTGACCTGATTTAGTCCTGGTTTGTTCCTGGTTTAGACCTGGTTTAGACCTGGTTTCATCCTCTTTTAGTCCTGATTTAGGTTTGGTCCTAGTTTGGTCCTGGTTTAGTCCTTGTTTGGTCCTGGTTTAATCCTGGTTTAGGCTTGGTCCTAGTTTGGTCCTAGATTGGTTCTGGTTTAGTCCTGGTTTGTTCCTGGTTTGGTCCTGGTTTAGTCCTGGTTTGTTCCTGGTTTGGTCCTGGTTTAGTCCTGGTTTGGTCCTGGTTTAGTCATGGTTTAGGTTTGGGTCCTAGTTTGGTCCTGGTTTAGTTCTTGTTTGGTCCTGGTTTAGTTTTGGTCCTAGTTTGTTCCTGGTTTGGTCCTGGTTTAGTCCTGGTTTGGTCCTGGTTTAGGTTTGATCTTAGTTTGGTCCTGGTTTGTTCCTGGTTTAGACATAGTTTAGACCTGGTTTGACCTGGTTTAGACCTGTTTTAGTCCTGATTTAGGTTTGGTCTTAGTTTAGTCCTGTTTAGGCTTGGTCCTAGTTTGGTCCTGGTTTGTTCCTGGTTTAGACCTGGTTTAGTCCTTGTTTACTGCTGCTTTAGGTTTGTTCCTAGTTTGTTCCTGGTTTAGTCCTGGTTTAGGCTTGGTCCTAGTTTGGTCCTAGTTTGGTTCTGGTTTAGTCCTGGTTTGTTCCTGGTTTGATCCTGGTTTAGTCCTTGTTTGGTCCTGGTTTAGTCCTTGTTTGGTCCTGGTTTAGACCTGATTTAGTCCTGGTTTAGACCTGGTTTAGTCCTTGTTTGGTCCTGGTTTAGAACTGGTTATGTTTGGTCCTAGTTTGTTCCTGGTTTAGACCTTATTTAGTCCTTGTTTGGTCCTGGTTTAGTCCTTGTTTGTTCCTGGTTTGTTTCTGGTTTGGTCCTGGTTTGTTTCTGGTTTGGTCCTGGTTTAGTCCTTGTTTGGTCCTGGTTTAGTCCTTGTTTGGTCCAGGTTTAGTCCTGGTTCAGACCTGGTTTAGTCCTTGTTTGTTCCTGGTTTGTTTCTGGTTTGGTCCTGGTTTAGTCCTTGTTTGGTCCTGGTTTAGTCCTGGTTTGGTCCAGGTTTAGTCCTGGTTTAGACCTGGTTTAGTCCTTGTTTGGTCTTGGTTTAGTCCTGGTTTGGTCCTGGTTTAGGTCAGAATGTGTGTTTTTCTAGGTATTTTTGGCCAATAAAACCACCTGTAACTGAATAAATATAAAGTAGAGCTGTTTAAAGTCACACTGTGGAACATTCCAGGCAGAACAATGACATATCCACAGAAACAAGCAGGTGACGGACCCCAAAACAAAACAAAAAAACGAAAAAAAAGACTAATTCATTTTCATTTTTCTTTATTTGCATGCCGTTTTAAAGACGTAGAACAGTTCGTACGCGGAGTAAAGTGCAGTGATAATGGACGCGGCGCTGAGGCTCGGAAGGTGACAGCTCAAATTAACCTTTTATCGGAGCGTTTTGTAAATCAATGTCACCGGGTTTAATAACAGCAGTCATCAGAGAATTATGCAAATCAGATCTACATTATGCAAATGAGCTCCTTATAATGAGGCCTGACAAAGGACTACAGACACGGCAACAAACCCTCATCAGGTGCTGAAGGGGTTATGCAAAAAGTCTCATTTATAAACCGATTTTCCGCGTCCGTTGGGTACACAAAGATATTAACGCCGAGGAATCATTCACCCGTTCACACTAGACATTTATAGAAGTGTCTTGCCAATTGACACAACATCGTACGCGCCGGTGCTGATGGGGGCGAGCATCAATAATCACCAATTTTAAAGTACTTTGGAACCAATACTGGACTTCGCTGGTTCACTTCTGTCTAATTTCATACACTTAATACAACTTTTTACTACTACTGCTTTGACTACTACAACTGCTACTACTACTACTACTACTTCTACTACTATGAGGAATCATTTACCCAAACATTTACAAAAGTGTCTTGCCAAAGGACACAACATCACATGGTTCTGATCAGATTAAAGATTTAAAAAACGTTTTATCCAGATGAGAAGGTGAAGGAACGAGCGACAAACGTGAAGAGTGAAGTATCATTTTATATAAATATTTACGACTACTTCTCCTTCTTCTCCTTCTTCTTGTTCTTGTTCTTCTTCCTCTTCTTCTCCTTCCCGCCCTGTACGAGGCTGCCTCCTCTGCGAAGGTGAACTGGACCAAGAGTGAGGGGTTCCTCCTCAGGTGGTGGGTCGACCAGGCGAGGCCCGTCCTTCCCGGGGGACTGCAGTGGAGCTCCGAGGGGATCAAGTACCTGGGAGGGTTCCTGGGGAATGAACAATTCTAGGGCAAGAACTGGGAGGGGCTTGTGGAAAAGGTGAGTGCCCGATTGTCTCGGTGGACCTGGGTCCAGCCCCAGCTGTCGTACAGGGGGAGGGCTCTGGTGGTCAACACTCTGGCAGCCTTCTGTCTGTGGCACCGCTTCACTGTCCTGCAGCCTCCAGACTCTGTGGTGGTGGACATTCAGAGGAAACTGGTGGAGTTCTTCTAGGATGGCTTCCACTGGCTCAAAGCAGCGGTCCTCTACCTGCCTGTGGACGAAGGTGGACAGGGGCTGATAGACCTGGCGAGTCGTGTGGTGGCTCTGCGTCTGCAGACTGTGCAGCGTCTGCTGTACAGCCCACAGCAGCAGTGGACAGAGCTGGCAGCCGTCCTGCTTCGTGGAGTGGGGGGGCTGGACTATGACAAACACCTGTTCCTCACAGACCTGAGCAGTGTGAACATGTCAGGGACTACAGCCTTCTACCACTCAGTGCTAAAAGCCTGGTGTTCAGTGCTGTCTTTTTCAGGAGCCATACGATCGGGGAGGAGAAGAGCCGCTCCTCCACAACCCTGTGGTGAGGAGCACCCTGCTGGAGTCCCCTCAGCTGAGGCAGGCATTTGTGACTGCAGGACTGACCCGGTTGGCCCACCTGAGGACTGACAGAGGGTGGAAGACCGCTGCTCATTTCAGCCAGGAGACAGGGGTGAGGTCTGAGCGAGTGGTGCAGAGACTGTTGCAGGAGGTGCAGAGTGGACTCCCGGCACGGTTCAGAGAAGCTCTGGGCGCATACAGAGCCCACCCACCATCTGAACTTTCTGTCACTGTGTGTGCAGGCCTTAGGAGCACAGGAGGAACCTGAGCTTCTGCTGAGGCGTCTGGTGAAGGCCTCAAACTGGAGCACAGCTACAGCTCACTGGTGGGAGAGCTGGAGGACTTGGTGTCCGTGACTTGATCATGTTGGAGTGCTAATATTTTAACACAATAATAAATGTATTTTAAAAAAGTCAAAAGTCTTCTTCTTCTCCTTCTTCTTCTGCTTCTTCTTCCTCTTCTTCTTTTTGTCCTTCTCCTTGTTCTTGTTCTTCTTCCTCTTCTTCTTCTTCTTCTTCTACTTCTTCTTCTTCTTCCTCTTCTTCTCCTTCTTCTCCTTCCTCTTCTTCTTCTTCTTCTTCCTTTTCTTCTTCTTCTTCTTCTTCTTCTTCTTCTTCTTCTCCTCCTACTTCTCCTTCCTCTTCTTCTCCTTCTTCTTCTTCTGCTTCTTCTCCTTCTTCTTCTTGTCCTCCTTGTTCTTCTTCTTCTTCTCCTCCTTGTTCTTCTCCTCCTTCTTCTTCCCCCTCTCCTTCTTCTTCTTCATCTTCCTCTTCTCTGTCTTCTTCCTCTTCTTCACCTTCTTCTTCTCCTTCTTCCTCCTTCTTCTTCACCTTCTTCTTCTCCTTCTTCCTTCTTCTTTTTCTCCTTCTTCTTCTTGTCCTCCTTGTTCTTCTTCTTCTTCTCCTCCTCCTTGTTCTCCTCCTCCTTCTTCTTCCTCCTCTCCTTCTTCTTCTCCTCCTCCTTCCTCCTCATCAGAATTCACCTTGTCCTCTTAATAAATGCGAATACTTGCTGTTAATTCATTCAGATATTCTCTGGAGAAAAGTGCGGCAGGTTTAAATATATTTTCTTGTTCAGAAGTCGCCTCGTGGCTGCGTCGGCGTCTCTCCAGATGACTCGCCGTGCTTTACCGCCTCAGTGTGACGGCGGCCATGTTGGGATGGTATTAGCAGTTAGCCTAGCGTAGCATCACGAAGCTCGGCGCCGCTCCAGTCCCCGCACAACTGTTCGCACATTTATAATTTCATCTTCTGGCAGCGGGCGTGTATCTCCCTCCAATGAATTTGTCAACAAGATAAATTGATTCTGAAAATACCTGTGTCTCTCTGTAATTTTAATGTATTAGTTTATTTTCAAAATCTAATATACTTTTGGATTGATGGGGATTCTTTCAAACTGGTTTAGTTGATTTAGATCTGGTTTAGACCTGGATTAGATCTGGTTTAGTCCTGGTTTAGACCTGGTTTAGATCTGGTTTAGACCTAGTTTAGTCCTGGTTTAGATCTGGTTTAGACCCAGTTTAGTCCTGGTTTATATCTAGTTTAGAACTGGTTTAGTCCTAGTTTAGTCCTGGTTTAGATCTGGTTTTTACCTGGTTTATGTCCTGATTTAGACCTAGTTTAATCCCAGTTTTGTCCTGCTTTAGTCCTGGTTTAGACCTGGTTTAGATCTGGTTTAGACCCAGTTTAGTCCTGGTTTAGATCTGTTTTTGTCCTGGTTTAGTCCTGCTTTTTACCTCGTTTAAGTCCAGATTTAAACCTGGTTTAATCCCAGTTTTGTCCTGGTTTTGTCCTGGTTTAGACCTGGTTTTTACCTGGTTTAAATCTCGATTTAGACGTGGTATAATCCCAGTTTTGTCCTGGTTTTGTCCTGGTTTAGTCCTGGTTTAGACCTGGTTTAGATCTGGTTTAGACCTAGTTTAGTCCTGGTTTAGATCTGGTTTAGACCCAGTTTAGTCCTAGTTTATATCTAGTTTAGTCCTGGTTTAGTCCTTGTTTAGACCTGGTTTTTACCTGGTTTAAGTCCAGTTTTGTCCTGGTTTTGTCCTGGTTTAGTTCTGGTTTAGACCTTGTTTAGATCTGGTTTAGACCCAGTTTGGTCCTGGTTTAGACCTGGTTTAGACCGTTTAGTCCTGGTTTATATCTGGTTTAGACCTGGATTAGTTCTAGTTTAGTCCTGGTTTAGACCTGTTTTTTACCTGGTTTAAGTCCTGATTTAGAACTGGTTTAATCCCAGTTTTGTCCTGGTTTAGTCCTGATTGGTTTATTCTTGGTTTAGTCCCAGTTTAGTTCTGGTTTAGACCTGTCTTAAGTCCTGGTTTAGTCCAGGTTTAAGTCCTGGTTTAGTCCTGGTTGAGATCCGGTTTAGACCCAGTTTAGTCCTGGTTTAGATCTGGTTTAGTCCTGGTTTAGTCCTGGTTTAGTCCTGGTTTTTACCTGGTTTATGTACAGATTTAGACCTGGTTTAATCCCAGTTTTATCCTGGTTTAGTTCTGGTTTAGACCTAGTTTAGACCTGGTTTAGTTCTTCAGACCTGGTTTTGATATAGCATAGTCATTATTTAAATGTGCATTGCGTAACTTTTGTGGTGGAGGGTCCGTGAAACGCTTTTCTCCATGGAGATGTTATTGCTTTGTCTGAAATGTTCCACAGTATGTCATTAAACAGCTGTACTTTATTCAATTACAGGTGGTTTTACAGCTCCTAGAAAAACAGGCATCCTGGCTGTGAGCGGGGTTGCCTCTCCACAGATCTGACCTGTAACTTGGCCTAGTGGCGTCATCTCCTTGTTCATATGGAGATAGATATGTTTTTAATGTCACACCTACGAACATATGCAGATGGCACCAAAAATGTTACATGATGAACCTTTAATTCTCGGTTAAGACCTTGCTGAGACTTCCTTTGGACTTCCTGATAAATAGGGCCCTGGTTTTCGAGATTTAGACCTGGTTTAGTCCTGATTTGATCCATCGGGTTTATCCTTACCTTTGCTTTATAATGTGAATTTCTCAATAACATCTCCGCTAACATGCAGATGGCACCAAAATGTTACATGATGAACCTTTAATTCTCGTTTAAGACCTTGCTGAGACTTCCTTTGGACTTCCTGATCAATTGGGGCCTGGTTTTCGAGATTGTTTAGACCTGGTTTAGTCCCGGTTTTGTACATCGGGTTTATCCTCACCTTTCCTTCCTTACCTTTTTCCTTTAACATGCAGATGGCACCAAAAATGTTACGTGATGAACCTTTAATTCCTGTTTAAGACCTTGCTGAGATCTCATTGGCCTTCCTGATCAATTGGGGCCTGGTTTTCGAGATTTTTTAGACCTGGTTTAGTCTCAGTTTTGAACATCGGGTTTATCTTTACCTTTGTTTTATAATGTGGTTTTCTCAATAACATCTACGCTAACATGCAGATGGCACCAAAAATGTTACATGATGAACCTTTAATTCTCATTTAAGACCTTGCTGAGACTTCCTTTGGACTTCCTGATCAATTGGGGCCTGGTTTTCAAGATTATTTAGACTTGGTTTAGTCCCAGTTCTATCCATCGGGATTATCCTTACCTTTCCTTCCTTACCTTTTTCCTTTAACATGCAGATGGAACCAAAAATGTTACATGATGAACCTTTAATTCTCGGTTAAGACCTTGCTGAGACTTCCTTTGGACTTCCTGATAAATAGGGCCTTGGTTTTCGAGATTTAGACCTGGTTTAGTCCTGATTTGATCCATCGGGTTTATCCTTACCTTTGCTTTACAATGTGATTTTCTCAGTAACATCTCCACTAACATGCAAATGGCACCAAAAATGTTACATGATGAACCTTTAATTCTTGTTTAAGACCTTGCTGAGATCTCATTGGACTTCCTGATCAATTGGGGCCTGGTTTTCGAGATTGTTTAGACTTGGTTTAGTCCCAGTTTTGTCCATCGGGTTTATCCTTACCTTTCCTTCCTTACCTTTTTCTTTTAACATGCAGATGGAACCAAAAATGTTACGTGATGAACCTTTAATTCTCGGTTAAGACCCTGCTGAGACTTCCTTTGGACTTCCTGATACATTGGGCCCTGGTTTTCGAGATTGTTTAGACTTGGTTTAGTCCCAGTTTTGTCCACCGGGTTTATCCTTACCTTTCCTTCCTTACCTTTTTCTTTTAACATGCAGACGGCACTAAAAATGTTACGTGATGAACCTTTAATTCTCAGTTAAGACCTTGCTGAGACTTCCTTTGGACTTCCTGTTAAATATGGCCCTGGTTTGTGAGATTTTTTTAGACTTGGTTTAGTCCCAGTTTTGTACATCAGGTTTATCCTTACCTTTGTTTTATAATGTGATTTTCTCAATAACATCTCCACTAATATGCAGATGGCACCAAAAATGTTACATGATGAACCTTTAATTCTCGGTTAAGACCTTGCTGAGACTTCCTTTGGACTTCCTGATACATTGGGCCCTGGTTTTCGAGATTGTTTAGACTTGGTTTAGTCCCAGTTTTGTCCACCGGGTTTATCCTTACCTTTCCTTCCTTACCTTTTTCTTTTAACATGCAGACGGCACTAAAAATGTTACGTGATGAACCTTTAATTCTCAGTTAAGACCTTGCTGAGACTTCCTTTGGACTTCCTGTTAAATATGGCCCTGGTTTGTGAGATTTTTTTAGACTTGGTTTAGTCCCGGTTTTGTACATCAGGTTTATCCTTACCTTTGTTTTATAATGTGATTTTCTCAATAACATCTCCACTAATATGCAGATGGCACCAAAAATGTTACATGATGAACCTTTAATTCTCGGTTAAGACCTTGCTGAGACTTCCTTTGGACTTCCTGATACATTGGGCCCTGGTTTTCGAGATTGTTTAGACTTGGTTTAGTCCCAGTTTTGTCCACCGGGTTTATCCTTACCTTTCCTTCCTTACCTTTTTCTTTTAACATGCAGACGGCACTAAAAATGTTACGTGATGAACCTTTAATTCTCAGTTAAGACCTTGCTGAGACTTCCTTTGGACTTCCTGTTAAATATGGCCCTGGTTTGTGAGATTTTTTTAGACTTGGTTTAGTCCCGGTTTTGTACATCAGGTTTATCCTTACCTTTGTTTTATAATGTGATTTTCTCAATAACATCTCCACTAATATGCAGATGGCACCAAAAATGTTACATGATGAACCTTTAATTCTTGGTTAAGACCTTGCTGAGACTTCCTTTGGACTTCCTGATAAATAGGGCCCTGGTTTTCGAGATTTTAGTCCTGGTTTAGTCCAACGGCTTTATCCTCACACTCTTTCCTTTACAATGTCATTTTCTTACCACAATTTTCTTTGCATTTTTCACTGTTGAATTTGTCAACAAGATAAATGGGCTTTTCAAATACCTGTGTCTTCCATTATTTTTATCAGTTCCGTGTAACGGGGGCGGCCTGTGTGCGGGAGACTCGTGCGCTGACTGTTGTATTAACATTTATATAGTGTGCAGATAAAATAAAGCCATCCTGAGCAGATTATGGAACGCTGTCACAATCTGTGGTCAGGGAATCGTCATGTGCGGGAAATCTCAGGGTTAAGTAGGTTTGCATTTGGGCGAATTCAAATAGACGTTTGAAGCAGAAGCAGAGAGCTAATATTTATAATGTAATTCAAAATATTGTTAGACACACACATTGCTTTTGTAATGGACTTTGGCAACAAACATACAAATGAAAAGAAAAACATATGTTAATTATAACATATATTTAAATAAAGTGTATTTAGAACTCAGTGGAGGTGTGGTAACAGATAATACTCCCTACAACTGTACGGCAACTCACCTTATGTAACAGATAATACTCCCTACAACTGTACGACAACTCACCTTATGTAACAGATAATACTCCCTACAACTGTACGACAACTCACCTTATGTAACAGATAATACTCCCTACAACTGTACAATTCACTTTTATGTCACAGATAACCTTATGTCATGTCAATCATCGTATCATTTTTGCACTGTTTTCCTTACAAACTCTTGTTAATTATTTTTCTATTTTCATTTCAAATACATTATTATTATTATTATTATTATTATTATTATTATTATTATTATTATTATTATTATTATTATTATTATTATTATTATTATTATTATTATTATTTTCAAATACATTATAAAATCATGTCCAGTTGAGCTTGGACGCCTGAAAGACGAGCTGCCCACTGCTCCTGAAAAAGGAGAAATCATTTCCCTACAGGGATAAATAAAGGATATTAAAATAAAATAAAAAATAAAAAAATGACACCTCGCCTATTTTTTTTTTGCTACTTTTTTTTTTTAAATAACTTATTATTACCACTTATATTTTTTACTCTTTGTTATTATATCATATTGTGATTTGAGTTACTGTGTCCATATAATTTCCCTTGTGGATCAATAAAGTTTGTCTAAGTCTCTAAGCTTAATTATTATATTATTACAGGGGGGTCCTCGGGTTATGACGGTTTCGACTTACGCCGTTTCGTGGTTATGAACGCGCCCCCATAAAAAAAATATATATATATTACGCGTCATTCCATCTTACGCGGTTTAGCGTGGTAAGCGGCGTTAACAAACGCGAACGGCGCGTGGCGCACGACGGAAGAATACGCTTTGTTGTGGTTGTAGGGCGGAGAAGACGGCCTCGTGTGCGTGCCCAATGTGGGCGGAAGTACCTGATGTGGGCTCTGATCTGCTCCTATGAAAGCGACAGTGATAACCAAGCAGCGTAGTGGTCTAATTATTGAGATGGAAAGGTTATTGGTGCTTTGGTTGGAAGATCAAAGGCAAAATCCGACTTACGACGAAATTCGGGTTACGACGCGTCTTAAGAACGGATCAACGTCGTAATCCGAGGACCCCCTGTATAGTATTACATTATTGTATTTTTATTTTTTAGACTACAGCCTACATTATAATGTTTTTTATAAGGGCTGTCAGCTTAATGCGTTAATTAGATTAATTAATTACACTGCAAATTAAAGTGTTATAAAAATAAACGCAATTAATTATGAGCGGCAATTCAATGTGCACATTTTAAATTTGGCGTGCGGCGAGCAAATCGTTTATTTATAAAAAGAGCAAAGACGGGACGATCAACAAGAACGCCGTGATTTGGAGCTTTTGTCAAAAAGAATTTTCCGATCACCGAAGCTGCTCCAGCCTGACGGGTCATTTGAACGACAAACACGTCCGGACAAGTTCCATCGTTACCGGTGAGCGTGAACGAACTTCACTATACCACCAAACCAATAAACCACCAAACCAACAAACCAACAAACCACCAAACTACCAAACCACCAAACCACCAAACCAACAAACCAACAAACCAACAAACAAACAAACCAACAAACCACCAAACTACCAAACCAACAAACCACCAAACTACCAAACCAACAAACCAACAAACAAACCAACAAACCAACAAACCACCAAACTACCAAACCAACAAACCACCAAACTACCAAACCACCAAACCACCAAACCAACAAACCAACAAACTACCAAACCACCAAACCAACAACCCACCAAACTACCAAACCAGCAAACCAACAAACAAACAAACCACCAAACTACCAAACCAACAAACCACCAAACCAACAAACCACCAAACTACCAAACTACCAAACCAACAAACCAACAAACCACCAAACCACCAAACTACCAAACCAACAAACCACCAAACTACCAAACCAACCAACAAACCAACCAACAAACCAACAAACCAACAAACCAACAAACCAACAAACCAACAAACCACGCTCGCAGAATTTGGGAAACAACTGAGCAAAGCGACCGCAGAAAAACTGACAAACTCAATCACAAAGTGGGTTTGATCGCTCGCTCACTCACAATCTCTCTCTCACCCTCTTAAAATGCGATTAATTAGATGAATTAATTACAAATCCTATAATTAATTAGATTAATGTTTTTAATCGCCTGACAGCACTGTTTTTTATATCTTGTAGGCCTGTTGGAGTAGGCCTTTTACCCTGTTAGTGCAGGTGGGCCTATAATCCTATTAAATAAATAGGCTACGAGTGTTTCGCAAAATAAACCACGTTATAACATTGTTCCACCATCAAGATCTTTTTTAGATCTTATCCACACATGTTTGAGTAATCTAGCAATCTCACTATTTGAATCCTCCTTATTGTTCGCTACATAATCCAAAGCATTTCTAGAAATCTACAAATCATGACACAAAACAATACACTACAACTTCACAAACCTGATGGATGTGCAGCAGTTTGTGTCTTATACCCCTCTTTAAAGCTTCATTGTGTAATTTTGTGTGTGTTTTTTTTGTTTCTATGGATACGGAATGTTCCACAGTGTGACATTAAACAGTTCTACTTTACATTTATTCAATTACACGTAGGTTTAAAGCTCAAAAATACCTCGAAAAACAACAACATTGTGACTGTGAGCGGGGTTGCCTCTCCACAGATCTGACCTGTAACGTGGTCTGGTTTGGTTTCCGTGAAGATAGAAACATTAATACCATACTGTGGAACATTCCAGACAAAGTAATAACATTTCCACGGAGAAAACCATTCGACGGACCCTCCACTAGAAAAGTTACACAATACAGCTTTTGGTCGCTAAGATTTTTATGCTAAACCAAATGAATATCCGTGTTAACAAAGAGGTTTAAATAATTTGTGTACTTTTAGCCTCTTTAGTGGGAGCCTTTTTGTGTTCAACTTAAATTGAATTAGTTTGGACAAAGCCTGATTTTAAATTCAGTGACTCAGCACTTTATAAATAATCAATAATCACGTTTTCGTTCACGTCTTAAATCAAGACAAACTCTCTTTTTAGCGCTGTCAGTGAAGTCCGCCGATGTTTAAGCTAACCCCATTATTCTGCACTCAGCTGCTTTTAACCACATTATCTCTCTGTGTACATTGCAATTACGCGCCCCCGGACAAAGCTAACGCGCTAACAAAGCTAATTACGCTAACAATGCTAACCGCAGCGCCGATACGTCCGCACGCGCTCCGTAAACGGCTTCAGCTGGACGCGACGTGATGCTGATTTGATGAACACCGCGTGGGGCCGTTTCGAGACCCCCTTTTGTCCGACGGTCATAAATCTTAGCGCAAACGTCGCGGGGATAATGTGGCTAAAAGGGGCTAAAGCGACTTGCACTTTTTCATGTTTTTGTTATGCTAACGCGCTAACCTCCCTGTGACCGCGGGTTTGTGTCGGGGCTCCCGGGGGCCGTCTGCTCTCCATATGGGACCTTTGTGCTGGTAATGGGGGACAAGAGGGGGGACACGGGGACTCGTACTGGGGGACAGAGCGCTCGGTTCGGGGGTAAAGCGGCGGCCGGTCGGGGAGGGAGATGGAGAGCTAATATTTATAATGTCATTCTAAATATTGTTAGACACACATATTGATTTTGTAATAGACTTTGGCAACAAACATAAAAATAAAATAAAAAAGACAGAAAAAATTCAAACCATATAATGCTAACTATAACATATTTAAGATAAGATAAGACTTTATTGACTTTATCTCACACAGGAGAAATTTACTTGCCACAGTAGCTCCAGGCAGAGACAGTTTGAACAAGAAAGAAAAGTGCATGCAGGCAAGAATAAAATAAAATAAGTAATAATAAAATAAGTAATAATAATTTAAAAAAAAACAGTAATTAGGAGAGTATGGGAAAAAAATATTGCACGTTTGGCCTATATAGTAGAATTATACAGTCAATAAATTATATTTATAAATCCCAATTTATCATAGTTTTAAGTGTAAAATATAAAAAATAATAATAATTTTAAGTTTAAAATAATAGTATGAAGTGCACAACAACTCACCCTTATGTAACAGATAACACTGGTCTACAAGCAAAATGCTTCCGGAACAAAAGTAGTGACATTTTTCTTGGTTTAGGTCACTAATAAAGAAAAAGTAAGTCAGAAGTGCTGATTGTTTATAGTTTCCAAGATATAATATTGGGTCAAAATAGGAAATTTATGCAAAATAAGGCAAAAAAAACCTGTAGTTTATCAGAAGGTCCAGTGTGTCTACAAGCAACAGTTCTATCTGAAACCTGTCTGCACATTCACATACATTCATTTTAATATGTCTACAGTTTTAACATCAAATATGTTTGGATTTCACATCAGAGACGCCTCGAAATTGTGTGAACAACCCACATAATCATCACGTCATACTAGAAGTGTTACCTAGAAAAAACATAATGTACACAGAATTTATCATCTGACAAATACAAATATAAGAAAACAACTTTAATTTGTTGAATTAATGTTTAAAGTATCAAACAAAAAAGAAAAGTTAAATGTGGTTAAGGTTTAGACAGAGTTCTCACTAGTGCGACGTCATCAGTGAACTTTATACGTCTAATTTTCAACATATTTTTCAACTTTTCTTCACAAATTGCTTCTTGATTGGTGTCAATTTTTATCTTCTGTTACGTTTGCGTCACAAAAGCGCCACATAACTGCAGTGGTTAAAAAGGCAGAACACCTTTACTTTGGTCGCAAAAGTTGGAGATCAGGAGATCAGGACAAAAGTTGGGCTCCACATTATTATAACACATGTGATACTTTAGCTTGTTTTTCAAGATATTCAATCACCCGATGTCTTAAAGGTCCCATGGCATGAAATTTTCACTTTCTGAGGTTTTTGAACGTTAATGTGAGCTCCCCTACCCTGTTTAGGGCCCCCCTCCATGGTTAAAAGTTGTGAAATGTCAAAACTGAGCATTTGCGATCCTTTTCTGCGTTACAAAAAATCGGAGCTCAAACGGGCGATTTTGGCACCTTATTGACGTCAGATCGAAAAAAGAAATGCAAATGCAGTTCCACCCCCGTCTGTCTGTACTCAGCGTCTCTGTAAATCACGCCCAGAGAGTTTGGACTGCGAATGCGCTAGGCAATGCGAAATGCGGTTTTTTATTTGCCTGGAGGCACGTCCGAGTGTTTCTAGGCTCGGAAGTCTTTTATCTGAGCCTCTGGACCTTTGAACAGCAGTGGTTTAATTTTATTTTCTGTGGAAATGTGTTTATTTTTCAATGGAACGCTTCAAATCTCTCCCCCCCGTGCAAAAACAAGGAAATGGATCAGCTGAGCGCTCAGAGCGAGAGTTTGCAGAGAGTTTGGCCACGCCCCCACCCTCTACTATTGGCCAGCTCTTTTCTCTTCATTTGCATTCAAGCAACAACGCCCATTATAGAGTGTTCAGAGTGAGAAAAATTACTCTTTCTCATCTTATCTCTGTTTCTCATGCACTGAGTGTTGATTTTGAAGAAGGATTCATTTACAGTATTAGGGAACCATTAAGGAGCCATATAAAAGCATCAAGAAGTACCATGTCATGGGATCTTTAAGATATTTCTTGTTTATTTCTTGACAGATAAAGAAGTGCAAGTTAAATAATTAAATATTAAATATCTTGAATACATTAACTAACCAGTACAGTTATCAATTGATTTTCAGTTCATCTTATCAATACAAATGAGATTTAGCCACTTTTATCTCTGAAGCAGATCGAGTCCAAGAATTTGTAGACCAGTTTAATACTCCCTACAACTGTACAACAACTCACCCTTATGGAGCAGATAATACTCCCTACAACTTCAGCTCGGGGAGGGGGGATGGTGGGAGCAGAAGGGCCCCACACACGAAGAGTCCCAAATGGAGGGGCCCCTGAAGGCGGTCGACATGAGACAGAGCAACTGTTTACACTAAAGACACCGCAGGGAGTTAAACACAGAAAGAAACACTATTTATCTATTTCTACATCATCTACATTTTAAACTTTGCAGGATTGTACATAACCTACACTCAAATTAATTAAAATAAGAATAGTACAGTCTAAATGTAGCCTAATCCTCCGCTGACTTTGACATTTTAAAAAGCTTAATTACAGAAACTGAGAGCATGTGGTTGGTTGAGGAAAAGAAAGAAAGAAAGTACACTTTATTGTCCCCGAAGGAAAATTTGTCCTCTGCATTTGATCCACTGTTCAAAGCCACAGCCGAGCGCCCTGGGACCCATTTCCGTGATCTTGTTGCTAGGCTTGGTTAGGACTTCCTTAGCTGGAGGATTTTAATAATAATAATGTCATAATAATAATGCGGTGGATTTATATAGCGCTTTTCGAGACACTGAAAGGATCATTTAATGGTGAGAAGATACTATTGTCACTACAGCAAAAGGAGAAATTCAATTTGTCAACTGGACAAAAGTTTATTTGGTCGAATACGTTTCTCAGCTCATCCAAGCTGCTTCTTCAGTTCTGGTCAGACACTGGTGGACACTGCCTATATTATCTGCCTGAAGGGGGTGCTAGCTACAATGAAATGACTCTGAAACTACCACATCTACTTGTTTACAGTTTGTGTTAGTTAGATGGGCCTATTAGATCTGCAGTGGGAGTGGAGTGTGGGTCCATATTCACACCTCTGGACCTGACCTTCAAAACCTTTAAAGTCCTTATATAATCAAGCTGTTAAGATACTGGACAAAAAGCCACTGCGATATGTGGGATTTCATTACAGTGGTCCCTCGTTTATCGCGGGGGTTAGGTTCCAGAAATAACCCTAATGAGTGAAATCCGCGAAGTAGGACAACTTTATATTTTACAAATATTATACATGTTTTAAAGATCCCATGACATGGTACTTCTTGATGCTTTTATATGGCTCCTTAATGGTTCCCTAATACTGTAAATGAATCCTTCTTCAAAATCAACACTCAGTGCATGAGAAACAGAGATAAGATGAGAAAGAGTTTTTTTTCTCCCTCAGAACAGGTCATAATGGGCGTTGTTGCTTGAATGCAAATGAGGAGAAAAGAGCTGGCCTATAGTAGAGGGTGGGGGCGTGGCCAAACGCTCCGCTTTTCCTCAGAGCCCTCAGCTGATCAATTTCCGTGTTTTTGCACGGCGGGAGAGATGGGAAGCGTTCCATTGAAAAATAAACACATTTCCACAGAAAATAAAATTAAACCACTGCTGTTCAAAGGTCCAGAGGCTCAGATAAAGGACTTCCGAGCCTAGAAACACTCGGATGAGCCTCCAGGCAAATAAAAAAACGCATTTTGCATTGCCTAGCGCATTCGCAGTCCAAACTCTCTGGGCGTGATTTACAGAGACGCTGAGTACAGACAGACGGGGGTGGAACTGCATTTGCATTTCTTTTTTCGATCTGACGTCAATAAGGTGCCTTGTTCAAAATCGCCCTTTTGAGCTCCGATTTTTTCTAATGCAGAAAAGGATCGCAAATGCTCAGTTTAGACATTTCGCAACTTTTAACCATGGGGGGAAGGGGGGGCCTAAACAGGGTAGGGGAGCTCACATTAACGTTCAAAAACCTCAGAAAGTGAAAATTTCATGCCATGGGACCTTTAAGGCTGTAAACGCCTTAAAACACTGGAATTAACGTTTTCTCACATTTCTATCTCGTTAAAACACTCAAACGTTAACAAAATGTATTAATAGTGAAGCGTGGGGGGAGACACGGCTCCGGGAGTCCCGCCGGACGCGCGAGGGGAGCGGAGACATGAGTCACTGGATCCGCAGAAACACCGCGCTCATCCAACGGCACTGCCACGTCCTGGGACGCGACGCGCACCAACCCCTTGGAGAAGTGCGCAACATGTGCACCCCTCATCGTGGTCAAATCTGTGACAGAGCAGCACGACCAGCGCGAGGCCGTGCGTACACCGGGGCTGTGAGCACGAGATCGAACCGCGACGCCCGGACCATGCCTCCCCCTCAGGACCGCGTCCTCGCAGCCCGAGCCACAAACCAAACACGCACAAATGAACGCAAGAGCCGCACGAAACCAGCAAAGAGCCGCACGGGGTGATTTAATCCTGGTTTAGACCTGGTCTAGTCCCAGTTCAGTCCAGGTCTAGACCTGGTCTAGTCCTGGTCTAGTCCCAGACGCAGAACACAATGTTACACTATTAGAAAAAAAATAAAATAAAAATCTGCGAAACAGCGAGGCCGCGAACAGTGAACCGCGATAGAGCGAGGGACCACTGTATTTGATATATGTATATTTATATATGTAAACTGTAATCTCTCTGTGTACAAGTATATAGGTTTTAGCTGGTTGAGTGTAATTGGATCTACTTCTCTACCCTCCTATAGGTTGGGGGTGTGATGGGATATCCACCGCTCCCATCCATCAAACTATTGGTAAACTCCCCTCCTGTTATTGGTTAACTGTTGGGAGCTTATGTCATCACATGCCACAGACCTGTGTTTAAGTCAGCAGTTGTATGTGTCCTGTGGTGTGTGGGCCGTGGGGACATGTTCTTGTGTGGACGATGAGACAACAGAAAGATGTCTGATGCCATTATTATGTTTGTATATCTGCCTAATTCAACATTAAATGCTAATAACCTCAATCTTGAGTTTTACCCTTTTCTGAAAGCTCACAGATATCATCATTGTCCAATATTTGCACAACATAACATGCTAAACTTTGACAATTTAATTACCTATTCAAATGTGCGATTAGTCTTTAAAATCTTAAATAACACAGCGCCTCCTCCAATGAAAAAATTTGTACAGGTCTGAACAAACAGCCAGGACCTCCAGGTGACGGCAGACTACCTAAACCAGGGGTGTCAAACTCATTTTGGTCCGGGGGCCGTATCCAACCTACTTTGATCCCAAAGGGGCCGGATCAGGAAACTCATGGCAAATATACCCCAAAAATAGTAATAAGTCCAAATATTTGTGCAGAGAAACACAAATCTATTACAGAAGTCTTTTTTATGTGATGATCTTTCTTTTACAAAATATTATAAATTCATGAACAACCTGAAACTTTAAGAAAAATGCAATTTCAACACAAGCGTACAGGTTTCTCATTCACTTCTGTGAACAAATAGGAATTAGTCCATTTTTCTTGGAAAATCCTGCACTCGGCGTCCACTTTTCTCATTTGTGACATTTTGCTGATGAGGGTGTCACTCTCAACAGTCAAAACGATGGTCCTTTAAGAGCGCTTGGAAAGAGGCAAGGAAAAGGCGCAGAAAATTATCAATATTTTAATAGAAAATATAATTAAAATATTTTAATAGAAAATCAGCCAAGGGCCAGATTGAGATTGATAGAGTTATAAATGTCTGAGACCTCCATTTCTGTTCAAGGAAGGATTCTCTTTCTTGACAAAAATAGCCTCTTTAACTCCCCTCTCAAACCAGTTCTTTTCTCTGGCCAAGATCTGGACCTCACTGTCCTTGAAGGAGTGGCCCGTGGCTTTTAGGTGGAGATATTGTAGAGATATTGTAGCCACAGTTGCCCCGGGTGCAGACTGACAGAAGCAAGGCTGCCAATCTGTGCCGTCTACACTCACACACCACATTCAGGTTCACGGTTCCCAACAGGTTCTCCTCAGAGATGCCAAACTTGAGCTTCTCAGTTCAGACGAGATCTGGTGTTTTGTGGTGCGTTGAACCAAACTCACAGCCAAACCTCTGGCTGTCAGCCGCAGGGCAGCTGTGGCCATCGATGGTATTCAAAGTGGAATCAAATGCTTCTTGTGGATAAGTAAAATTAAATTATTTGATTTCCCCGGTTCGATTATCGGGTTGCCTGGGTTTTTCTGTGCCGGGTGGGCTTACCTCGAGGCACTCCGGGTTCCCCCATCAACCCAAAAACATGCTCCATAAGTAAAACATCCTCCAACTGAGGTTCTGACCAAGCCTGGCAACAAGATCATGGAGATGGGTCCCCGGGCGCCTCATGTGCTGCCCACTGCTCCTGGAAGGATGGGTCAAATGCAGAGGATCATTTCCCTACAGGGATAATAAAGGATAATTAAAAAAAAAAAATAAGCATAAGAATCAAACCTATTCACTACAGTTTATTTAGCTCTAGGTTCACTACATTTTAATGTCCTTTTACTTCTTCATAACTTAAAAAACATACACCAGGGAGGGACTACAGGTGGAAATGAGCTCTGGATCTACAACCTGCACAAAGCATCTCTTCTCCTGGTTCATGTAGATTGTGAACTGTCCCTGTGTCATAAATAAACTAAATAAATAAAATAACATTATCACATTCATTGATAAAAGCCTGACTGGTCTATATAGAAACATAATCTAGAAACATAAAGTTTGTCTCCTCTCGGATGCACCTGGTTTATCCCTTCACCAACAGACCGGACCAGACCGCGCAGAACAGGTCAAATCCTCTAGCTAAGACACTCCTGACCAAGACTAGCTCAAGATCTGGAGATGGACCCACTGCTCCTGACAGGTTTAACCCAGAGACACTGAACAATCCAGAGGGCAAAATTCCTTACAGGTTCCTTTACCTTAAGTCTGTGGAGATCCAACCTGCTTACAGTAAAAACTCAAGTTCCTTCACTATCATCATTTGGATCATTTGAAATCTGGAATTGCCAATCTACAGAAGTAAAGGTAAAATGAGATGTTCACTTGAAAACTACCACTTCATGACATCATAAGGTGGAACAAACAGAACGTTTTGAGCTTTGGAGATGTAGAGAGACTAATAATAAAGGATTACTTAAACATATAAACGAAACAAAACCCACCTCCAGGTCTGTATGAGGAGATAACAGAATTTACGGACACTTAAAGGACACAGACACTGCTGCTTAAATGACACTGACACTGCTGCTTAAATGACACTTAAAGAACACTGACACTCCTGCTTAAATGACACTAACACTGCTGCTTAAATGACACTGACACTGCTGCTTAAATGACACTTAAAGGACACTGACACTGCTGCTTAAATAACACTGGCGCTGCTGCTTAAATGACACTTAAAGGACACTGACACTGCTGCTTAAATGACCCTGGCACTACTGGCACTGCTGCTTAAATGACACTGACACTGCTGCTTAAATGACACTAACGCTGCTTAAATGACACTGGCACTGCTGCTTAAATGACACTTAAATGACACTGACAGTGTTGCTTAAATGACACTGGCGCCGCTGCTTAAATGACACTTAAAGGACACTGACACTGCTGCTTAAATGACACTGGCACTACTGGCACTGCTGCTTAAATGACACTGACACTGCTGCTTAAATGACACTTAAAGGACACTGAAACTGCTGCTTAAATTACACTGGCGCCGCTGCTTAAATGACACTTAAAGGACACTGACACTGCTGCTTAAATTACACTGGCACTACTGGCACTGCTGCTTAAATGACACTGCTGCTTAAATAACACTTAAAGGACACTGACACTGCTGCTTAAATGACACTGACACTGCTGCTTAAATAACACTGGCGCTGCTGCTTAAATTACATTTAAAGGACACTGACACTGCTTCTGAAATGACACCAACACTGCTGCTTAATTGACACTGGCACTGCTGCTTAAATGACACTGACACTGCTGCTTAAATGACACTTAAATGACACTGCATTGCTGCTTAAGTGACACCATTTGCTACACTTTGTGTTTTACCTATTTGTATTATATCCAAGTTTACTGTACTTTTGCTACATGTATATGTGATGTTTTAGTAATGGTGTTTATTGTCTTGTTTATCACATGTTTTATGTTCACTGTGGGCCTAGGGGGGCTGCTATTTCAAATCCTGTGTGTGCAACCTGTACATATGGCTTTTGACAATAAAGCTGACTTTGAACTTTGAATTCTAACATGGCTTAAAGCTCACAAGAGTCAGTTTTGCGTAGTATTGGAAGTTTAAACTGACACGTAGCGCCCCCTGTTGTCCACTCTCGGTGTGCCCTCTCCATCAGTTGTCACGGAGCCCATAGACAGTCATTTTGTTTGGTTCCCGCGGGAGTTGACGTGAAAAGCAGCGGAGAGGAGCAGCTTGTTCCTCTGACGGGGGATGAGGCGGGGGTAGGAAAAGGGGCCGGAATGGGGCGGTCCCGTGGGGGAATCGTGGAATCGTATTATGAGAAAACAACCGGTCCCAGCGGTGTTTGGGTCTGCAGCCCGGGGGCCATGTTGGAGTGGAGTGTCAAATATGTAATCCTTTTGTTAAGCCCCTTTCAATCGACCTATTCAAGATGGCCGACATATGTAGGCTTTGTGCGGCGCTCCCGGGGATTCATTCTCTCGGATTTGGACGGAGCTGCTCCCGGGGCCCGAGGCGAGACAGACCTTTGAAAATAACTGTCCAAATGAAAATGCATTCATGTCGGCTCGCGCCTTTTCCCATTTCTCATCATTGTAATATAACCGTCCAAGGATGATTTACTCCGGCGTTCAGATAAAGACAATAGGTGAAGTGTTTGGCCCAAGGACACAACAACTAATATGAGCCACTGTGGTTTAGAACAGTTCATTTATAATAGAGAGTGCTCTTTGGCAAGACACTTTAAGGTTTTAAATCCTGGTTTAGTCCTGGTTTAGTCCTGGTTTAGTCCTGGTTTAGTCCTGGTTTAATTTAGGCCTGTTGAATTCATCTTTATTGATAGTTTATGCTGATGGAAATTGAACTATCAACCCAAAGATACCACTGTCTCTTTCTCTCCTCCTCCTCACTGTCTCTTTCTCTCTCCCTTCTCCCTCTCTCCTCTTATCGTTCTCCTCCTCCTCTCTCTCTCTCCTCCCTCTTCCTATCTTTCTTCTCCTCTCTCTCTCTCTCTCTCTCTTTCTCTTATCTTACTCCTCCTCCTCTCTCACTCCTCCTATCTTTCTCCTACTCTCTCGCTCCTCTCTCTCTTCCTATCTTTCTCCTACTCTCTCTCTCTTCCTATCTTTCTCCTCCTCTCTCTCTCTCCTCTCTCTTCCTCTCTTTCTCCTCTTCCTGTCTTTCTCCTCTCTACTCCTCTTATCTTTCTCATCCTCTCTCTCTCTTATTTTTCTCCTCCTCTCTCTCTCCTCTTATTTTTCTCCTCCTCTCTCTCCTCTCTCTCTTCCTATCTTTCTCCTCCTCTCTCTCTCCTCCTATCTTTCTCCTCCTCTCTCTTCTCTCTCTTCCTATCTTCCCCTCTTCCTATCTTTCTCCTCTCTCTCTTCTCTTATCTTTCTCCTCCTCTCTCACTCCTCCTATTTTACTCTTCCTCTCTCCTCTCTCTCTTCCAATCTCTCTCCTCCTCTCTCTCTCCTCCTCTCTCACTCCTATCTTTCTCCTACTCTCTTCCTATCTTCCCCTCTTCCGATCTTTCTCCTACTCTCTCTCTCTCTTCCTATCTTTCTCCTTCTCTCTCACTCCTCCTATTTTACTCTTCCTCTCTCTCCTCTCTCTTTTCCAATCTCTCTCCTCCTCTCTCTCCTCCTCTCTCACTCCTCCTATCTTTCTCCTACTCTCTCTCTCCTCTCTCTCTTCCTATCTTTCTCCTCCTCTCTCACTCCTCCTATCTTTCTCCTACTCTCTCTCTCTTCCTATCTTTCTCCTTCTCTCTTTCCTCTCTCTCTCTTCTTCTTTCTCCTCCTCCTCTCTCCTCTTATCTTTCTCCTCCTCTCTCTCTTCCTATCTTTCTCCTTCTCTCTCTCTCTCTCTCTCTTCCTCTTTCTCCTCCTCCTCTCTCCTCTTATCTTTCTCCTCCTCTCTCTCTTCCTCTTTCTCCTCCTCTCTCACTCCTCCTATCTTTCTTCTACTTCTCTCTCTCCCTCTCTCTCTCCTCCTCTTCCCTCTTTTTCCTTTCTCTCTCCCTGTTTCCCTCTCTCCTCTCCATCAGCAGGTTGTGGGTTCTACTCCTGGCCGTGCGGTGAATGATAAATGATAAATGATAAACGAGTGTGAACTTTGAAGTTGTCGGTGAAGTTGTCGGTGAAGTGGTCGGTGAAGTGGTCGTGCCGCGGCCTCTCGAAGTCTCGCCGCTCGTTACGACGGGGCGTTAATCTCCGCCCGATCACGACGAGAACTCTGCTCCAAAAACATTTGTCGTCAGCGTTTTAGCGGCGCAGCTAACGACGCCATTCCTCTGCTGTCATTACACAGATTAAAAATACATTAGGACGAAAGTGGAGAAGAGAGAAGGACGCAAGAGAAGGAGAGGAGGGAGAGGGGGAGGAGGAGGGAGAGGAGGAAGAGTGAGAAGAGGAGGAGGAGGAAGATGGAGAAGAGGAGAAAGAGGGGGAGGAAAAGGAGCGAGAGGGGAAAAAGGAGGAGGAAGTGGATAAGGGAGGAAGAAGAGAAGGAGGAAGAACTGGCGGAAGTGGAGAAAGAGGAGGAGAAAGGCGAGGAAAAGGAGGACAAGGAGGAGGAACAGGAGGAAGTGAAAGAGGAGGACAAAGAAGAGAAAGAGGAGGAGGAAGTATAGGAAATGGAGGAAACGGAGGAGGTGGGGCTGGTCAAGGACGATTTTACTGGTACAAAACTTTAGACAAAAGTTTCCGTATCGATACTTCGCAGTGGCATCGCTCTGGGGCTGCTCTGTATTGCATTTCTATTGGCAGAATGTTCAGCGGTTACCATGGCGACACAATACACACATCAGCAAACACAGACAAAAAAAAACGTAATCGTAAAACACCCACTGGATTGTGACGTCACAGGTAAAAATATGGATATTTATATTTATAAAGTAAATTAAGTAAATTAAATTTAAATTAAATTAAAAAGCTAAGTAAATTAAATTATTAGCAATATAAAATTTTGGTTTAGTCCTGGATTAGACCTGGTTTAGTTCTGGATTAGACCTGGTTTAGTCCTGAATTATACATGGTTTAGTCTTGGTTTAGTCTTGGTTTAGTCCTGGATTAGACCTAATTTAGTCCTGGATTAATTCTGGGTTAGACCTGGTTTAGTCCTGGATTAGACTTGGTTTAGTCCTGGATTAGACCTAGTTTAGTCCTGGATTAATTCTGGGTTAGACCTGGTTTAGCCCTGGATTAGACTTGGTTTAGGCCTGGATTAGACCTGGTTTAGTTCTGTATTAGACCTGGTTTAGTCCTGGATTAGACCTGGTTTAGTCCTGGATTAGACCTGGTTTAGGCCTGGATTAGACCTGGTTTAGGCCTGGTTTAGTTCTGTATTAGACCTGGTTTAGTCCTGGATTAGACCTGGTTTAGTCCTGGATTAGACCTGGTTTAGGCCTGGTTTAGTTCTGTATTAGACCTGGTTTAGTCCTGGATTAGACCTGGTTTATTCATGGATTAGACCTGGTTTAATCCTGGATTAGACCTGGTTTAGGCCTGTATTAGACCTGGTTTAGGCCTGGTTTAGTTCTGTATTAGACCTGGTTTAGTCCTGGATTAGACCTGGTTTAGTCCTGGATTAGACCTGGTTTAATCCTGGATTAGACCTAATTTAGTCCTGCTTTAGTCCTGGATTAGACCTGCTTTAGTCCTGGATTAGACCTAGTTTAGTCCTGGATTATATCTAGTTTAGGCCTGGTTTAATTATGGGCTAGACCTACTTTAGTCCTAGATTAGACCTGGTTTAGTCTTGGTTTAGTCCTAGTTTAGTCCTGGTTTAGTCCTGGTTTAATCTTGGATTAGTCCTGGTTTAGTCCTGGTTTAATCTTGGATTAGTCCTGGTTTAGTCCTGGTTTAATCCTGGTTTAGTCCCGGTTTAGTCCTGGTTTAGTCCCGGTTTAGTCCCGGTTTAGTCCCTGTTTAGTCCTGGTTTAATCTTGGATTAGTCCTGGTTTAGTCCTGGTTTAGTCCTGGTTTAATCCCGGTTTAGTCCCGGTTTAGTCCTGGTTTAGTCCTGGTTTAGTCCCGGATTAGTCCTGGTTTAGTCCTGGTTTAGTCCTGGTTTAGACCTGGTTTAGTTCTGGTTTAATCTTGGATTAGTCCTGGTTTAGTCCTGGTTTAGTCCTTGTTTAATATTGGATTAGTCCTGGTTTAGTCCTGGATTAGTCCTGGTTTAGTCCTGGTTTAGTCCTGGTTTAATATTGGATTAGTCCTGGATTAGACCTGGTTAATCCTGGTTTAATCTTGGATTAGTCCTGGTTTAGTCCTGGTTTAGTCCTGGTTTAATCCCGGTTTACTTCCGGTTTAGTCCTGGTTTAGTCCTGGTTTAGTCCCGGATTAGTCCTGGTTTAGTCCTGGTTTAGTCCTGGTTTAGACCTGGTTTAGTCCTGGTTTAATCTTGGATTAGTCCTGGTTTAGTCCTGGTTTAGTCCTGGTTTAATATTGGATTAGTCCTGGTTTAGTCCTGGTTTAGTCCTGGTTTAATATTGGATTAGTCCTGGTTTAGTCCTGGTTTAGTCCTGGTTTAATATTGGATTAGTCCTGGTTTAGTCCTGGATTAGACCTGGTTAATCCTGGTTTAATCTTGGATTAGTCCTGGTTTAGTAAGTAAATTAAATTAAGTAAATAATTAAGCAAGATTCTACAGATGTGCACGGACATAGTGATAATGTATCACAGCGCCACCTAGCCGCCTGGCATGCATACCCAATCCAATTCCACACACTTTTGTATGCACGCAGATTTCCTCCCGAAAACACTAGTCTAAACGCGGAATAAAAAGTGAAGACGCGACGCCACTTTTGCGTCTTCTGTTCAGACGTCGTCATATAAACGCAGCCTGATAATAAAGAGTTACTCAAACATGTGTGAATGAAACAAAACACAACTCCAGGTTTGTTTTTGAGGAGGAAACTACATTTTAACACAACTTAAATCTCACAGGAGTCATTTTTGTGTAATATCCGGCCTTTAAATTAGAAATGTGAAATACTCAAGGTGAACAAAAATAAAAAAATAAGACCTTTGTTGTGAATATTTAAAGTTTTTCTGCGTTCTTATACAGACGATTTCCAACACTTTTGTCTTCATTTCAGACTCTGGCCTCCTAAAGTGCCTTCGGACCCATTATCCCCCCCGATTACAGACTAATGCCTCACTGCGGGACTTTTGTGGACAGAGGAGGGGACCAGGCCGGTGTAATGAGATCTTAGCAGGGCTGTGTGAATTAAAGAGCGCCCCCTGTGGTGACGACACTTAGGACAATCTCCGTCCCTCCCAGACGCGGTGATGGCGGCGCCTTCCCCGCCAGTTTGGTTAATCAGGAAAACGGCGGCTCGTTTTTTACAACCGAAACATCGAGACGCCATTTTGTTTAATGTTTATCTGAAGAGAAGAAGAACACGAGAGGTTTAATTCTGTTTTAGAGGAAGAAAAGAGGAAAAAGGAGGAGAAGGAGAGAGAGGAGGAGAGAGATAAGGAGAGAGAGTAGGGGGGGAGAGGAAGGAGGAGAGAAGAAAGAAGGAGGAGAGAAGGAGAGAGAGGAGGAAGAGAAAAGAAGAAGGAGGAAAAGAGAGGAGGAGAGAGAGGAGGAGAGAGGAAAGTAGGAGAGAGAGGAGGAGGGAGACGAAAGGAGGAGGAGGAGAGAGAGGAAGAGAAAAGAAGGAGGAAAAGAGAGTAGTAGAGAGACGAGAGAGAGGAAGAGAGAGAAAAGAGAGGAGGACAGAGAGGAGAGAGAGATGACAAGAGAGAGAGGAGGAAGAGAAAAGAAGGAGGAAAAGAGAGGAGAGAGAGAGAAGGAAAGAGAGGAAAGAAGGAGGACAGAGAGAGGAGAGAGAGGAAAGAAGGAGGAGGAGGAGAGAGAGGAAGAGAGAGAGTAGGAGAGAGAGGAGGAAGAGAAAAGAAGGAGGAAACGAGAATAGGAGAGAGAGAGAGGAGAGAGAGGAAAGAAGGAGGAGAGAGAGAGAGAGGAAAGAGAGTGGAGGAGAGAGAGGACAGAGAGGAGAAAAAGAGAGAGTGGAGGGGAGAGAGAGAAGGAGAGAGAGGAGGAAGAGAAAAGAAGAAGGAGGAAAAGAGAGGAGAGAGCGAGAGAGGAGGAGAAGAGAGGCAATGTTTATCTCAAGACAAGTGATTTAATTCTGTTTTTGATGAAGAAAAGAGGAGAGGGAGGAGGAGAGAGAGGAGAAAGAGGAGGAGAGAGGGGAAGAGCGAATGGAGGATAGAGAGGAGAAAAGAGAGAGGTGGAGAGAGAAGAGGGGGAGCAAAAAGAGAAGAGGGGAGACAGAGGAGAGTAGGAGAGAAAGGACGAAAGAGAGGAAAGAAAGTAGGAGAGAGAGAGGAAGAGAGAGAGGAGGAGAGAGGGGAAGAGCAAATGGAGGATAGAGAGGAAAAAGAGAGAGAGAGGAGGGGAGAGAGAGAGGAGAGTAGGAGAGAGAGAGAGGGGAAGAGAGAGAGCGAGAGAGAGAGGAGAAGGAAGGAAGAGTAGAAAGAGAAGGAGAGAGGAAGGAGGAGGAGAGGAGGAGAGAAGAAAGAGGTAAGAGGAGAGAGAGAGAGAGAGAGCAGAGGAGAAAGAGATGAGGAGAGAGAGAAGGAGAGGAAGAGGAGTGAGAGAAGGAGAGAAAGAGGAGTGAGAGGAGAGAGAGAGAGAGGAGGTGAGAGTAGGAAAGAAAGAGGAAGGGAGAAATAGGAGGAGAGAGGAAATAAGAGGAGGTGAGGAAATAAGAGGAGGATGGAGGCAAAGAGAGAGGAGGAGAGGAAGGAGGAAAGAGAGAGGAGGAGAGAAAAAAGAGGAAGGAGAGAGGGAAGTGAGAGGAGGAGAGCGTGAGGAGGAGAGGAGGACGGCGGCAGAGAGAGAGGAGGAGAGAAGAAACAGGAAGGAGAGAGAGATTAGGAGAGAGAAGAGAGGGAGGAGGAGAAAAAGAGGAGGAGAGAGGGAGGTGTTGTTGTTTTCCTAATGTTCCGAGGTCATTATTTTCAGATGGAATTTCAGATTGGAACAAACAAATGAAGCGTCCTAAAGAGGTTATGGGAACGTCGGGGGGCTCGGGACAAATGGGAGAACGACTCGTCTGCGGAACATGTGCCCTGAACCTTGTTTAAAACCAGGAAATCATTTGTAGGTTTTATCAAATAAGTACAAGCATATCGATGTAATCTGCGCCATCGTCTCTCTGCTCTGCCACAAATGTGTAAATGTGTTATTTAAACGTCACATATTACGAAAAATTGACTCTTGTTGAGCTTTTCGTCATGTTACAATGTTTAGCAAAGGAGAAATTCAATTCAGTCAACTGGACAAAAGATTTTGAATAAATACGTTTCTGGTCAGACTTTTATCACACAGGTAACTTGGACTCAAATGCAACACAAAAGAATGCAGGAAAATGCAGGAAAATGCAGGAAAATGCAGGAAAATGCAAAAGCCTCGGCTCAGTTCAACAGAAAGTGTCGTTCAAGCTTCATGACAAATCAGACTGATAAAAAAACAAAGGAAGAGAAGACATTTTAATGTGAACTAAAATATCCTCCAAAACTGGGAAATACTCTGAGGCTCCATTTATATCAGGGATGTCAAACATGCGGCCCGGGTTTTTATTTTTTTTTAAACAATCTGAGCCTTATTTCTGTAATAAAACAAGTTGTTTTACTCACCCATAGCACTTTGGTGTCATTTGGAGCAGTTTCGTAGATGTTGTAGTTTAGCGATATCCGTTAACGTGAGTGCCCGGGGCAGGCGACTGCAGTCACCAAATAACACAAACTTGATCACTTTTCAAATTACAGAAGCTCAATGTCTTAGTCTAGAAAGAAAGAAAGCTATGTCTTTATTAGTCCCACACTGGGGAAATTCCAGTTCTGCATTTAACCCATCCTGTTATTAGGAGCAGTGGGCAGCACATTACTGCGCCCGGGGACCATCTCCATGATCTTCTTGCTTCGGTTTGGTCAGGACCTCAGCTGGAGGATTTTACCTGGTGCATGTTTTGGGTTGATGGGGGAAACCGGAGTGCCCGGAGGAAACCCATCCAGACACAGGGAGAACATGCAAACTCCACACAGAAAGGCCTGGGCGACCCGGGGATCGAACCCGGAACCTTCTTGCTGTGAAGCATGAGCGCTAACCACTCAGCCACCGTGCCGCCACATACTTTTGTTTGAGTCAAAAGTGGCCTGTAATCAGATTTATCCATAGTTTCGAGTAGATGAGGAGGAGAGTGTTCATGCGCTCAGTCACAGCTGATTCGCAGATAAGAAGACGCTCAGAACTTTTCTGTTGCGAGCGACACATGGCAGAAGATTGGGACTTTGAGGCTGAAGAGGACTTCTGGAGGACTGAGGACTGAAGAGGAGTATACGGATGAGGAGACAGAATGGATACAGAAAGAATGAAGCGGAGACAGATTTAGGAGCAGCAGAGAACAGCCATCGGTTTCACATTACTTCTCAGAATCGTGCGCTGAATCCGCTGGCCTTCTTTCTTTTCCTTTGCTGGTAAAAAATGGTCCTGACTGAAGTGGGTACTGCAAACACGATGGTCCAAACGTCTTACAGCTTTGCCTTTCATGTTTGGGTCCCGAGAGCTGAGAGCGAAATCAGCTGTGACTGACTCATCTACTCGAAACTATGGATAAATCTCGGATTAGAGGCCACTTTTGACTCAAAACACAAGACATTGAGCTTCGGTAATTTGAAAGTGCTAAAGTTTGTGTTATTTTGGTGACTGCCACGTCGTGCCCCGTTGTGTTACTGCAGTCGTGTTACTGCCGTTGTGTTACTGCTGTGTTACTGCCGTTGTGTTTCTGCCATGTTTCTGCTGTAGGTGCTGTTCGAATGTACCAGTATTTACGTTAATTAAAATAAAAAAAATCCTTTTATGTACCATCTTTCTGTGTAAATATCTTAAGTAGCAATGTGGACACCTGCGGCTTATAGTCAGGTGCGTTCTATGGTTCAAAAAGTACGGTAGAAGTAAGTTGTTTGTATGTTTGGAAATGATTCCTAAAAATTGATAAAAAATTAAGTTCTAAAAGAGCCACAAAGGCACTAAAGTTGCTGTTTCCGCTCTGTTGCCCTTGAGCAGGACACCTCCTCGGTCTGCGTGTTTGGTGGTCTGCAGACTTTCGCTCTGCGTTTGTGAGGTTTGTGCGGCGCTCGGTACAAAGTCGTGGTTCCTCGTGGTCGGTCAAAGCCGTTCGGACCCACCCGGGCGTGCACCTCCCCTTTAAGAACAGGAAGGACGGTTTATTGTGTTCTTCACTTCCTCTGATCTGAACGACAACAGAGACAAGAGACGAGAGGAGGACATGGGTGAGTGAGTAAAGCTGGATGTGGAGGAGAGAGGGAGGAGTAAGAAAGAGGGAGGAGGACGAAAGAGGGAGGAGGAAGAAAGAGGGAGGAGGAAGAAAGAGGGAGGAGGAAGAAAGAGGGAGGAGGAAGGGAAGGAAAAGAAAGAGGGAGGAGGAAGGGAATGGAAAGAAAGAGGAGGAAGAAAGAGGGAGGAGGAAGGGAATGGAAAGAAATAGGGAGGAAGAAAGAGGGAGGAGGAAGGGAATGGAAAGAAAGAGGGAGGAAGAAAGAGGGAGGAGTAAGAAAGAGGGAGGAGGAAGGGAAGGAAAAGAAAGAGGGAGGAGAAGAGGAAGGAAAAGAAAGAGGGAGGATGAAGGGAAGGAAAAGGAAGATGGAAGAGGAGAGGAAGGGAAAGAAAGAGGGAGGAGGAAGGGAAGGGGAAGAAAGAGTGAGGAGGAAGAGAAGGGGAATAAAGAGAGAGGAGGAAGGGAAGGGAAAGAAAGAGGGAGGAGGAAGGGAATGGAAAGAAAGAGGGAGGAGGAAGAGAAGGAAAAGAAAGAGGGAGGATGAAGGGAAGGAAAAGGAAGATGGAAGAGGAGAGGAAGGGAAAAGAAAGAGGGAGGATGAAGGGAAGGGGAAAAGGAAGAGTGAGGAGGAGAGAGAAGGGGAATAGAGAGGGAGGAGGAAGGGAAGGGAAAGAAAGAGTGAGGAGGAAGAGGAATGAAAAGAAAGAGGGAGGAGGAAGGGAAAGAAAAGAAAGAGGGAGGAGGAAGACAAAGGAAAAGAAAGAGGGAGGAGGAAGGGAATGGAAAGAAAGAGGGAGGAGGAAGGGAAGGAAAAGAAAGAGGGATGAGGAGAGGACAGATAAGGAGAGGGGGACTTCAGGAGTTCAAGTTCGGGTCCAATCAGATCTGCCGCAGAGATCTCCCTGCCTCGGCCCCCGTGGATCCTCCTGCGGGCGGTGGGTCCACGGGAGGACGGCCCCACGTTGCTCCTTCGGGCAACCGACCTTGATGCACTTCTGTCAAGGGGGCGCTCTACCGATGTACCAGACACTGGGGGCGAGGTGGGGTTAAGTGTCTTACCCAAGGACACAACGGCAGCACTCGTTCCTCCTCCTTCCTTCCTTCCTTCCTTCCTTCCTTCCTTCCTTCATTCATTCCTCCTTTTGCCAGTTCGTCTAAAACACCTCGTCTCCACCTGGTGATGTCAGTATGATGTCCTCCAATTCTGGAATGACCCTTATGTTATAAGGATCATTCCAGAATTGGAGGACATTTTACGTCCCACCCATCAAATATTAAATAATCCACATACAAAATACTAAAACACACTGAGTGAATCTACTTGTCCTGAGACCAAATCTAAAAAAAAAACTAAGAGAAAAGAATGCTTGAAAATAGTTTTTAAAATACCAAATAAGTCTGGAGTACCCCCCAAAATGCCATTTTCCTCTTGTCCCAACTGTTAAAATTAAATTGAAATTTCTTTCTTTTTTTTTTTGTATAATTTGTTTCATTGCCATTTCTGGTAACTGTGGGAACATTTGTTTTAATAGACATAATATTTCAAATAATAATTATTCTTAATGTTGTGTCCCACAACATTAACACAACCCTGTTACCAGAACATTCTTAGCCTGGTAGAAGTTTTCCAAAAGAATGGGTAGAGCAAAGGTTTGTCTTCTCTTCTATTTTTCATATTTTTATAACATACTGTACTTTTTGTACTATAGAGCGCACCTGACTATAAGCCGCACCAACCAAATGTTAAAAAAATATATATATTTGCACATATATAAGCTGCAGGTGTCCACATTGTAACTTGAGATATTTACACAGAAAGATGGTACACAAAAGGATTTTTTAAAATGTATTTTAATTAACGTAAATACTGGTATGTGCTTTTTTCAAACAGCGCCTACGGTAGTAACACGGCAGGAGCACGGCAGTAAAACAACAGTAAAATGGCCAGCCTGTAGCCTCTGGAAGCCTTAAAATAAAGTTTCAAGTTTAACTTTAAGGGTAAACCCCCTGAAAATCTCACAGAACTGTGGATACCTGACGAGTGCAGTGGAGCTCGGGTTATGCGCTACATTTGCTGTCTTCATAAAGAATGAATCCATACATAAGCCGCACCTGACTATAAACCGCAGGGTCCAAAGTGTGAGAAAAAAGTAGCAGTTTATAGTCCGAAAAGTACAGTATTTAGCCTTGATTGAATGTCTCACTCTGCCTCATGCAACCCTGTTATGCAAATGATCAGAATAAGACAATTATAATTTTTCCTTTACTTATTTGCATAAATAGGTTTTCCTCTTGATTAGCAGTAACAGCTAAACAGCTTCTACTCCTGAGATAAAGTGAACATTAGTGCGGATCTGCAACCCTGTTACCTGCAACCCTGTTACTGCGATTAGAGGAAATCAATAAATAAACCAAATAAATCATGTAATAAAAATTGTACCATTGATCCGTAAGCTGAGCTAATCAAACATTTGATAATTTATTACCTATTATTGATGAATACGTAGCAGAAAATCAGAAAAGTGAAGGTTTATTTTTCAAGTGTGAAGAATCCCTCAGTCAGGTAGAATCCACGGCAAAAGGAGAAACTCAATTTGTCAACTGGACAAAGTTTATTTGGTCGAAGACGTTTCGCACCTCATCCAAACTGCTTCGTCAGTTCTGGTTAAAGTGCTGATGGATACTGCTTATATCTGCCTGGTACATCCTGGATGTACCAACATCGATAGGTGTGCCATAGGCCACTCCTTTGAGGACAGTGAGGTACAGATCTTAGCCAGGGAAAAGAACTGGTTTGAAAGAGGAGTTAAAGAGGCTATTTTTGTCAAGAAAGAGAATCCTCCTTTGAACAGGAATGGAGGGCTCTGACATCATTTGTCTCCCATCTATAACTCTATCCTCAAACCTAAATCAAAACAAAGAAAACAATAGGGCAGCAGAGGGGTATTCCACGAACGTCGCTAAACATAACGCCGACTAAGTGCTAAGTCCTCGCCTGACCTAGCCGTAATTTAGACGAAAGCCTGAAGCCGTTCCACTAACGCATTTCAGCTGCGCCTCAGCAGCGCTAACTCCAGTCAGGCCTAAGCAGGCCGGGCGTAGACGCGTGCACGGGGAACGTAAGAAGCCCTGACCAAGCGACTGTCGAAAACGCGATCATGTCGAAGATTCGGGCCGATTATTTCGGCGCATCAGAACAGAACTTGCTTTTGGAACTCTACAACACATTTGCAATAACCAAGGCGAGAGACATGGCGTGGCAGAAGATCGCCGTGCGCTTAAATACGTAAGTTAAGTCCTATAACAGTGCTGGAGATTGAGTTTTTTAAGTATGTTTTTCACCTTCAATGTCAACACTAATCCGTGGCGCAGGGGAAAAGTTACAGTCTGGCGTGCGGGAGTTGGGCAATGGGCAGTTGGTGTCATAAATATTATATATTTGTAGAGCAGTCTTGTCAGTTGTAATTTATTTTTACTGTGTAAAAGTATTTGCTCCAACTAATACGTTAAATTGTGTTATCTTGTCTTTGAGCAGGAGTAATGTGAAGAGGACTGTTTTGCAGGTAAAGACAAAGCATAAAAACATTTTGCAGAGTGGTAAATAGGCTAATATTAATATTATTATTCAGTGAAATTAGTAATACTGTTGAAATGGTACCTTAATTTAATTTAAAATGAACAGTAGCTACCAAGCCACAGGAGGTGGGAGCCCCCCTCAAAATCTTTCACCTGCAGAGGAGCTGGCAGTGGTCCTAAACCGGGGTCACCCACTGGTGGAGGTAATTGAAGGAGGGACCCCATCAAAGATCCTTCCTGCGAGTTCTTGTGAAGAGTATATTCAAGGTATTCTCTAGGCTAATGCTTGCATCAGCTTTGATCCCAGCATTTGTGTATTTTAATCGTATGCTTGTGTTGTAGTTACTGAAGATGGCGTACACTTGGACCCTCCTCAGCAGTCCTCCAGCAGTGCCTTGCCTGACCCTCAGCAGTCCTCCAGCAGTGACCTCACACCAGAATGTCATACCTAATGTCTTTTATTGTTTTATGCCTATTGATGGAAATTGATAAATAGGATTTCATTAAAGAGGCTTGCACAGCATCTCTGAAGCAAATTTGTTGAATCATTGAAATGTTGCATCATGGAGTGTGCCTGTTATTTGGCTACATTTTGTTTTAAAAGTAAAGATTTACCTTTAACTGCCATCTGCCAACTGCTGGAAATTTGTCTAAATACCACCTATTTCCAGTTCAGAGGGAACTTTTACAGGCAAATTCATGGCTGTGCGATGGGCTCACCGGTCTCCCCTATCATGGCTAATTTATACATGGAACAATTTGAACAGAGTGCCTTAGCTTCATATCCAGGCACTCCTCCCACACACTGGTTTCGTTATGTTGATGATAATTTTACAAAAATCAAAATTCAAGATTTGGAACCTTTCACTGCACATATCAATTCTGTAGATCCGAACATCAAATTCACCCGTGAAGATGCCAAGGATAACACATTGGCATTCTTAGATTGTGCAGTAACGATAGGAGGAGACCGGGGACTCCAAGTAGAAGTCTTCAGGAAGCCCACACACACAGACCAATACCTGCTTTTTGATTCACACCACCCACTGCAGCACAAACTGGGTGTTATTCGGACATTACAACACAGGGCCCAAGTGGTTCCCACAAGCACAGAGGGCAAGGAGAAAGAAGAGCAACATGTGCAGGAAGCCCTCTCTGTTTGTGGATATCCTAAATGGGCTGTCAACAAAACCAAGAGAGACAAGGACAATAAACAAGACAACAGAGAATCCGAACCCAGGAGGAAAGGGGTAGCGATTCCGTACCTGGCCGGCGTTTTCGGAAAAACTACAGAGGATTTTCAGACAATATGAAATTCCAGTTTATTTCAAACTCACAAACACTTTAAGACAAAAACTGGTCCACCCAAAGGACAGAACACCGAGCCACAAACAAAGCAATGTGGTCTACTCCATTCAGTGTAGTGAAGACTGCAGTGAGCGCTACATTGGGGAAACAAAACAGCCACTTCACAAGAGGATGTACCAACACAGACGGGCGTGCCAGAGTGGACCGGCTTCTGCGGTACATCTTCACCTAGAAGCCACGGGCCATTCTTTTGAGGACAGTGAGGTTCAGATCTTAGCCAGGGAAAAGAACTGGTTTGAGAGGGGAGTTAAAGAGGCTATTTTTGTCAAAAAAGAGAATCCGTCATTAAACAGAAATGGGGGAGTGAGATATAACCTGTCTCCCATTTATAATGGGATTCTTAGACCAGTCAAACAGAGCCAGGGCAGAGGGGTGGAGAGGGTCGTTAGACGTTGAATAGGGGGTCGAAACAGCCATCAGAGTAATTTGAAAAACAAAGAGACAGATTAGGGGGATCGTTTTCAGAGCTTTTGTCATTGTCGGACGCGCCTCCCGGCAGCTAGATATAAGCAGGGTCTAACCAGTACAATAACCAGAGCTGACGAAGCCTCTCGGATGAGCGGCGAAACGTTTTCAACCAAACAAACTTTGTCCAGTTGACAAATTGAACTTCTCCTTTGATCTTTAACTGTATTCTTTGTTACATAAAATATAAAGTGTCAATGTCGTCAAGTGAGAGTGATGTTAGGCCCAACTGATATAAGTTCTATGATTATATGTGAATAATTTTAGGTTAAATTCATTAACATTTGTGTAATATGTGGCAAATGTAAATTTGGGAAAATATAACACAAAAATTGACTTGCGCAAGAATACGTCAACAGCGGGAATCGAACCCGCGACGCCCACACAAAAGACACAGGACATAACCACTCAACCAAAATGTTTTTTGAGAATGGTTCTGGAATTATTCTATATGTTAATGTCATAAAGACAGCGGTTCAAAAAGCATATTTTTAAGTTACCGATTTGTCAAGAACCAAGAACGTAAGGTAATTAATTTTTTTGCTGAAATTGTTTTCGGACAACACAGATACTCATGCGGGAGGTGTGCGGAACTGTTTGTTTGACACTCTGTTTACGTCAGGTACGTATTCTCTGTGACACGGCCTGATTAAGCCGCATCTTTAGCCTGCCCGGTACCAGACTTTCCGCTAAAACCATGTTGCCCCAGTAACTCAGCGGGGACTAAGTTTAGCGAGCATCGTGGAACCGAACTCTCACTAAAACTAGCGCCAACTGTCCAATAAAGCCGGGCTTTGCGCTTAGTAGCTTTCGTGGAATACCCCTCAGGTCAGGTCCAGAGGTGTGAAAACACCCATTATGGTACTGAATGGGTATGCTAAACAAGTCCCCAGACAAAAACTGAAAACAAAGAGGTGGGATAGTTTCAAACTAATTTCATTGTAGTTAGCTCCTCCCTGCAGCTCGATATAAGCAGTGTCCATCAGCACTCTAACCAGAACTGACGAAGCAGTTTGGATGTGCGGCGAAATGTCGACCAAATAAACTTTGTCCAGTTGACAAAATGAATTTCTCCCTTTACCATATTTTTCAAGAATTTTAATGGGACTTTTAATACTGGTCAAATATGTCTAGACTAGGGTTGGCTTTCTCTTACAAACCCAGAACTAAAGTAGATCTATGTAACTTTTTGGTTTGTGGTTCCATCACTTGATTGTTTCTATGGATACGTCATAGCTCTCTCTACGATGTTCCACAGTGTGACATTAAACAGCTTTACTTTACATTTATTTAATTACAAATGGTGTCGTAGCTCAAAAATACCTAGAAAAACAGATCTGACCTGTAACTTGGTCTGGTAACATCTCGACGGGGAAAAGCACTTGACGGACCCTCCACCCTCCAGAAAAGTTACACAATGCGGCTTTAATTCTCCGATGAGCCGTATTCGTGCGTTCGCTCGCCGCTGCTCTGTGGGCTGAATAACCAAGATTTCAATTACAGCCCGAGTGCATGTCTGTGTCTGAGCGGATCTCTGAGGAGCGAACAGAAGGACGATTGAATGTGACCCACGTCTCTGTCCACTCCACTGCACCTGCATTTACCCACAATGCACTGGGGGGTACGGGAGAGTTAGACAAAGTTTAAACATGTAACCGTGCTCCGATGATTCGTTTTTTTTTTTTTTTCAGTGTCAGAACTGGGGATCAAAAAGGTGTGAATTGCATTTTGGTTATTCTAAAGGTGCATTGTGTAACTTTTCTGGAAGGTGGAGGGTCCGGCAAATGCTTTTCTCCATGGAGATGTTATTGCTTTGTCTGGAATGTTTCACAGTATGGCATTAAACCTGTGTACATAGAATTTTGGTAGGGTTTTGGACCTGCTTTAGTCCTTGTTTAATCCTGGTTTTGGTCTTGGTTTTGGACCTGGTTTAGTCCTGGTTTAATCCTAGTTTTGGACCTGGTTTAGTCCTGGTTTAATCCTGGCTTTGGACCTGGTTTAGACCTGGTTTAATCCTGGTTTTGGTCTTGGTTTTGGACCTGGTTTAGTCATGGTTTAGACCTGGTTTAGTCCTGGTTTTGGACTTGGTTTTGGACCTGGTTTAGACCTGGTTTAGGACTTGGTTTAGGACCTGGTTTAGGAACTGGTTTAGTCCTGGATTTGGACCTGGTTTTTGACCTCACTTAGACTTGGTTTTGGGCCTGGTTTTGGACCTGGTTTAGACCTGGTTTAGTCCTGGTTTACTCCTGGTTTTGGACCTGGTTTAGACCTAGTTTACTCCTGGCTTTGGACCTGGTTTAGACCTGGTTTAGTCCTGGTTTAGTCCTGGTTTAGTCATGGTTTAGAACATGGTTTAGACCTGGTTTAGTCCTGGTTTAGTCATGGTTTAGGACATGGTTTAGACCTGGTTTAGTCCTGGTTTAGTCATGGTTTAGGACATGGTTTAGAACAGGCATGGGCAAACTATGGCCCGGGGGCCATATGCGGCCCGTTAAGCTTTTTAATCCAGCCCCCCGAACTTGAAGAAATTATATTAATAAACCTTGTTAATGCTTTAATGTTTTAATTTCCCTGCAATTCTGGCCTTTTCCAATAGCTGGGGCACTACATACATTGACCTTTGTTGAGGTGCGGCGTTTTGCTCCACGTTTGTGCTTTACTCTTTGACCCCTCAGCCCTCCTGTAAAGATGAGCGGAGCTAAGAAAAGAAAAGTGGACAGAGAATGTCGAGTGTTTAATAAGGAGTGGACAAGTAAATATTTTTTCACCGAATACTTATCAGCTGCTGTATGCCTGATATGCCAAGAGACTGTAGCGGTTTTTAAAGAATATAATATCAGCCGTCACTTTGCCACAAAACATGTTAACTATGCTAGCAAGAAGTCAACAAAAGAACGAAAGAACCTGAAGGAGAACAGAACTTTCAGTGCTTTAAAATAGTAACTGTTAGTAATAAAAAAGCTGTATTTTGTGAATTAAATTTCTGTGTGAGTCATTTCAATAAATAGCTAAATACCGTGGAACTTGAAAGACGGACATTTTGTTGTACAGTGAACCCTCGTTTATCGCGGGGGTTAGGTTCCAGAAATAACCCGCAATCAGTGAAATCCGCGAAGTAGGACAATTTTATATTTTACAATTATTCTACATGTTTTAAGGCTGAAAACACTTCACCAGACACATTATACACCTTTCTGAGACTGGTATTAACATTTTCTCACATTTTTCTCTTGTTTAAACACTCTCATTAAAAACAAAACACTTTCATTAAAATATATTAATAGTGGGGGGGGGGGCACGTGACACGCGGACACGTGTGCGCGGACACGTGCGCGCGGACACGTGTGTTTGTTTTGGTACCACATATCCATGCCATGTGCGAAAGTCGAGTGGAAAGCGACCTGGATATCATTTTGGGCAAGACTCAAGCCAATGCTAACAGTGCCGAACCGCTAACAGACGCCTCTGAGCACCAGTCCTCACCACAAGACCAGGTAAGACTAACCTGCGCTCACAAGAGTTGGTTGCATTTCACCCCGGCTCCAAAATCAGACCGCTATCAATGCGTCGCCAATACTCCACAGCTCTCTAGGAGGGGGTCGGGTTCGTCCTCTCGGCGTGACGGGGAAGAGCCACTGTCTCCTCTGTGCGCGCGAGTGTCCTCCCCCCGCTGCGGCTCCCTCGAATGCGGCTCTCCCCGCTGCGGCTCCCCCGGCCCGTCCATGTTGATTCTTGGCTCTTCCATGGTCCGGCTCGCACTCTCTTCCATGGCTCGTGCAAGTAAACAAAGGCCACACCTCCTGTCACCCAGGCGCTCTCGTGAAGGAAATCAGAGACTCTGTCCCTACCATCCCTGGTCTAGACCTGGTTTAGTCCTGGTTTAGTCCTGATTTAGACCTGCTTTAGACCTGGTTTAGTCCTGGTCTAGTCTCTTAGCTAATCAGGGCGCAGGACAGAATGTTACACTGTAAAAAAAAAGTTACACTATAAAAAAAATTGAACAAAAAAAAAAAAAATTGGAAAAAAAAATCCGCGAAACAGCGAGGCCGCGAACAGTGAACCGCGATACAGCGAGGGTTCACTGTAATGCTTTTGTTCATTTTTAATTGAAATAAAGGACATGTTTTTTACATATCCCATGTTATTTTTAGTGTTTTTACCAAAACACTAAATCCAGCTGCTCCTGGTCCGGCCCTTCTGTTAAATTTTAGAACCCTTTGTGGCCCACGAGTCAAACCAGGTTCTAAACCACCCCTGGTTTAGAACCTGGTTTAATCCTGGATTTGGACCTTGTTTTTGACCTGACTTAGACTTGGTTTTGGACCTGGTTTAGGGAACGTTATAACACGATTGCCAATTTTGCATAATACTTCCTTAAAGGTCCCATGGCATGAAATTTTCACTTTCTGAGGTTTTTGAACGTTAATGTGAGCTCCCCTACCCTGTTTAGGGCCCCCCAATGGCTAAAAGTTGCGAAATGTCTAAACTGAGCATTTGCAATCCTTTTCTGCGTTTGAAAAAAACACAGCTCAAATGGGCGATTCTGGACAAGGCACCTTATTGACGTCAGATAGAAAAAAAGAAATGCAAATTCAGTTCCACCACCGTCTGGATCTCCACCTCCTGTCTCTGGAAATCACGCCCAGAGAATTTGGACTGCGGAGGAGCTACGCAATGCCAAATGCGTTTTTTTATTTGCCTGGAGGCACATGCGAGTGTTTCTAGACTCAGAAGTCCTTCACCCGACCCTCTGGACCTCTGAAACAGCAGTGGTTTAATTTTATTTTCTGTGAAAATGTGTTTTTTTTCATTGAAAAGGCTCTCCTTTCCTCCTTCGCGCTTACACACGCGGAAGTGGGGCCAGGCACAGCGCACCGCTAAAACAAGGAACCAGCAGCGCATTTGCCCCCCCACCCCCCACCCCCACCCGCTCCTCTAACCAATCTGTGTCCTTCTCATTTGCATTCAAGCAACAAGGCCCATAATGAGGTGTTCAGAGAGTTATTTTTTGACTCTGACTCTGTACATGTGTCTTTCTCATGCACTGAATGTTGATTTTGAAGAAGGATTCATTTACAGTATTAGGGAACCATTAAGGAGCCATATAAAAGCATCAAGAAGTACCATGTCATGGGATCTTTAACTATTTGGGACAAGCCAAATGTACTGAACATACTCACAATGAGACTGAAAGCATCTCACTTCAGGCGCTTTGTGTTACATTTTTTGTATGAGAAGCTCTTTATAAATAATGTTTGATTGATTGATCGATTGAGTGCACATTTAAGTACGATATTTACAACACAGTATAGAAAAAAAAAATTGTGCAAAAAAAATTGTGCAAAAAAATCCTATACAAGCTGGTACTACACATCAGTTAACCAAGGTTTTAGGTTGTGGGTCCGTCACCTGCTTGTTTCTATGGATACGTCATTGCTCTGCCTGGAATGTTCCACAGTGCGACATTAAACAGCTCTACCTTACATTTATTCAATTACAGGTGGTCTTAGAGCTCAAAAATATCTAGAAAAACAACATTGTGACTGTGAGCGGGGTCGCCTCTCCACAGATCTGACCTGTAACTTGGTCTGGTTTGGTCCCCGTGGAGATAGAAAGGTTTAATGCCATACCGTGGAACATTCCAGACAAAATAATAACATCTAAATATGGAAAAGCATTTGACGGACCCTCCGCCAGAAAAGTTACACAATGCAGCTTTAAACTAGGACCTAATTCAGGACTAAACCAGGTCCAAAACCAGGTCCAAAACCAGGACTAAACCAAGACTAAACCAAGACTAAACCAGTTCCAAAACCAGGTCCAAAACCAGGACTAAACCAAGACTAAACCAGTTCCAAAACCAGGTCCTAAACCAGGTCCTAAACCAGGTCCAAAACCAGGACTAAACCAAGACTAAACCAGTTCCAAAACCAGGTCCAAAACCAGGTCCTAAACCAGGTCCAAAACCAGGTCCTAAACCAGGTCCAAAACCAGGTCCAAAACCAGGACTAAACCAAGACTAAACCAGTTCCAAAACCAGGTCCAAAACCAGGCCCAAAACCAGGACTAAACCAAGACTAAACCAGTTCCAAAACCAGGTCCAAAACCAGTTCCAAAACCAGGTCCAAAACCAGGTCCAAAACCAGGTCCTAAACCAGGTCCAAAACCAGGTCCAAAACCAGGTCCAAAACCAGGACTAAACCAAGACTAAACCAGTTCCAAAACCAGGTCCAAAACCAGGCCCAAAACCAGGTCCTAAACTAGGACTAAACCAAGACTAAACCAGGTCCAAAACCAGGTCTTAAACTAGGACTAAACCAAGACTAAACCAGGTCCAAAACCAGGCCCAAAACCAGGTCCTAAACCAGGACTAAACCAAGACTAAACCAGGTCCAAAACCAGGCCCAAAACCAGGTCCTAAACCAGGACTAAACCAAGACTAAACCAAGACTAAACCAGGTCCAAAACCAGGCCCAAAACCAGGTCCAAAACCAGGTCCAAAACCAGGTCCAAAACCAGGACTAAACCAAGACTAAACCAGTTCCAAAATCAGGTCCAAAACCAGATCCAAAACCAGGCCCAAAACCAGGTCCTAAACCAGGACTAAACCAAGACTAAACCAAGACTAAACCAGGTCCAAAACCAGGCCCAAAACCAGGTCCTAAACCAGGACTAAACCAAGACTAAACCAGGACTAAACCAAGACTAAACCAGGTCCAAACCCAGGTCCAAAACCAGGTCCAGAACCAGGTCCAAAACCAGGTCCAGAACCAGGCCCAAAACCAAGACTAAACCAGGACTAAACCAAGACTAAACCAGGTCCAAAACCAGGTCCAGAACCAGGTCCAAAACCAGGTCAAAAACCAGGTCCAAAACCAGGTCCAAAACCAGGTCCATCAAATACTTTTCTCTTTGGAGATGTTATTACTTGTGGAATGTTCCACAGTGTGACATTAAACAGCTCTAGTTTACATTTTCAATTACAGCTGGTTTTATAGCTCAAAAATACAAGAATTGTTTTTCTAGTTTGGTTTTGGTTAGTTTCTAGTTTGGTCTCCATGCAGATAGAAAGGTTTAATGCCGCACTGTGAAACATTCCAGACAAGGTAATAACATCTCCATGGAGACAAGGATCTGACAGACCCTCCAGCAGAAAAGTTACACAATGCAGCTTTAAAATACCTACATTTTGACTTGAGTACAGCACTTGGCTACGTTCCGCCGCTGTGTAAGGAGAGTAATAAAACGGTAATAAAAGTTTGACCAGATCCAAAGCCAGTGTCCTCTTGTAATGTTCTGGACCTTGTGTCTCGTTCAGCTGTGAATCCATTTGTGCAGGACGGTTAAACTCCTATAACTGCCCCCCTCTTCCCCCATCCCGCCTCCATTAAAATCAAACGGAAAAATGAGCCATTATGGAGATGATCTGACGAAGGCCACACACAGAGAATTATGAAAAGTAGAGCTGGGCGGTATGACCAAAAATTGATATCACGGTATTTTTCAAAATGATATCAGTCACGCAGGGGTGTAAAGATTAACCGATTTGGAGCGGTCAATCTTGGCGGCACGTTGGCTGCGTGGGTAGCGCTCATGCTTCACAGCAAGAAGGTTCTGGGTTCGATCCCCGGGTCGCCCAGGCCTTTCTGTGTGGAGTTTTGCATGTTCTCCCCGTGTCTGGGTGGGTTTCTTTCCCCATCAACCCAAAACATGCTCCAGGTAAAAATCCTCCATCTTAGGTCCTGACCAAGCCGAGCAATAAGATCATGGAGATGGGTCCCCGGGCGCCTGAAAGACGAGCTGCCCACTGGGTCAAATGCAGAGAAATAATTTCCCTATGGAGATAACTAAAGCGTGTCTTCTTCTTTATCGGCCTGTGACCTCTGCGATCCAAGTGTACCGATCAACGGAGCCCGGATTGGTAAAAATCCGCTAAGAACGGATTTACAGCCACAAATCGGTTTCCTAGCTCCTGAGACCATCGCTCTCATAGACAGTAGAAGCGGCCCTGTGCGTGTGTTTGAACTCTCACGAGACTACAGTGTTGACCTTTTACCTGTGACGTCGGCTGATGTTGTAGTAGTTGGAGCGCAGCGCGGGATACTTTCTTCAACTTTGCTATGGAACCAACTAACCATGTCAGACAACGCGGATGCGGACGCGGATCACCTAACATCCAAGGTTCGGAAATCACACACGCGAACGCGCGCGAACACACACACGCGCGCGAATACCCACACACACACGAGACTGAGGAAATGTTATGAGATGGAGAGAAAGTATTAGTTATTCAGTGTTAAGAGCTTTCTCTGATTTTCTTTTTTGTTAAGAAAAGTTAATTACAGACATAAAGACATGTTGGATTTAACATGCTGGTGTTTTCTATAACTGCCGAGTAATATCTGTCTTCTTGTCTGATATGTTGCACTTTAACAGTTACGCATTCTGATTTTTGACTTTAATAGGCAACTTGCTTGTTTTATAACAACTTTTTTTTATTTTTGATATCTAACCTTATTGTTTTGTGTTGCTTGAGGGAAGGAATGTGTTGTATTTTAAGTATGAGCAGAGTTTTGCAAACCGGATTGTCAGTTTTTCAGTAGGCCTGGTGTATTGTCTGTTGTCTAAATAAACAAAATATACTATTTTGAAATTTCATTTCTGTTTCTCTCTTTTTCTTCTCAGTAACTTTAAAGCACTTGGGAGTAAAATTGTCAATTTGTATTGAATCGAAATTAACCGAACCGGATCGGATCGAATCGAATCGAATCGTACCGGATCGTTTACTAATTTTATGAATCGTCCCTGAACCGAATCGTAGCCTGTGAATCGAGATTCAAATCAAACCGTTTTGTGAGTGAAAGATTCACACCCCTAGTGTCACGGTATTTGAGGTTTTTTATTTATTTTTTTTCATGTACTAAGTGGTACCGTGTATTTGGTGAAGTGGATAATAAAATTAAATTAAAAGGGAGTCTGAAAATTGTTTGCGGCAACTGTAGAAGCTTGTCAGAGATGTTGGTCATCAAAAAACCACACACACACTTTAAAGGGATAGTGCTTTTTTCTTTATGTTAATCTTTATGGGTTCCCCTCTAATAGTGTCGTGAATTAACACTGGCGTACCGCTCACCGTGTCGCCTGAGCCCGGTGCTGCTACAGTTCTGGAACTTGGGAATGTAGTTCCGGTAAGTTAGCGGGGACATTTAATAAAGCTTGTTTTTCTTCTCAAAACAACATTTGTCCAAAAAGTGATATATTTGCGTCAGTTGTCCGCTAAAAATTCAGCAGGGTAATTAGCATTTGCATATTTTCTCTAGATTTGTATCACTGCGCCCAGGTCAGCTCTATTAACCTGTTCACTTTAGGCGGAAGTTTACGGCGCATGTGGTACGGCGACATCCGCCATACGCAGATGTTTACAAGTGAACAGGCTAATACAGCTAACAAAACAAGCTTTATTACCTGTCCTGGCTAACTTACTAGAACTACGTTCAGGAGCTACAGAACCGGAGGAGAACTGGGACCAGATCACGCTGTCATGGGTAAGTCAGTGTTAATTTCAGGACACTGTTGAAGGGGAAGCCATACAGATAAAAAAAAAACACACACACACACTATCCCTTTAAAGATCCCATGACATGGTACTTCTTGATGCTTTTATATGGCTCCTTAATGGTTCCCTAATACTGTAAATGAATCCTTCTTCAAAATCAACACTCAGTGCATGAGAAACAGAGATAAGATGAGAAAGAGTATTTTTCTCTCTCTGAACAGGTCATAATGGGCGTTGTTGCTTGAATGCAAATGAGGAGAAAAGAGCTGGCCTATAGTAGAGGGTGGGGGCGTGGCCAAACTCTCCGCTCTCGGCTCTGAGCTCTCAGCTGATCCATTTCCTTGTTTTTGCACGGGGGAGAGATTTGAAGCGTTCCATTGAAAAATAAACACATTTCCACATAAAATAAAATTAAACCACTGCTGTTCAAAGGTCCAGAGGCTCAGATAAAGGACTTCCGAGCCTAGAAACACTCGGACGTGCCTCCAGGCAAATAAAAAAACGCATTTCGCATTGCCTAGCGCATTCGCAGTCCAAACTCTCTGGGCGTGATTTACAGAGACGCTGAGTACAGACAGACGGGGGTGGAACTGCATTTGCATTTCTTTTTTCGATCTGACGTCAATAAGGTGCCTTGTTCAAAATCGCCCGTTTGAGCTCTGATTTTTTGTAACGCAGAAAAGGATCGCAAATGCTCAGTTTAGACATTTCACAACTTTTAACCATGGGGGGGGGCTCACATTAACGTTCAAAAACCTCAGAAAGTGAAAATTTCATGCCATGGGACCTTTAACACTACTACAGTCCATTACAGAGGACATGTTACAACATTATCAATAAAAAATAAAATTAACAAAACCATACCTCCAAATAGAAAATCACAAAAAAAAAACACAAAAAAAACTTTTTTTCTTCGGGTCCCAGGAGGATATCACAAGGTGGAAGGTGTTTTTCTGTTTGAGAGAAGTCTAAATATACAGGGTTTGTGTGTTAAACATGTGTGAATGAAACAAAACACAACTCCAGGTGTGTTTGTGATGAGGAAACATCATTAGAACATCAGAAAATAGTGTAATACGGGCCCTTTAATCACACACTTTTTAGAAACAGTTTGCTAAATCAGGAGATGTAGTTTTAGCTTCTAACTGCACGTCATCTTCAGAACTGTCACTTTGTCTACTTATGTCTGATTAAGATGTAGTTATTAGAAAATATAACAATAAATGCTTGACTTTGTGCCATAAGCTCGGATATCGCGAAACTAACTCCAGATTTCAGATCAGATGCTCTCGCTTTCTGCTAAATGTTTTATCAAATTCAACTTAGAAACAACCTCCATTTTATTGATTAAAATGAAAAGAAAAAAACACAAGTGGAACTAAAGGGACGAGGCAATGATAAATGTCCTGCTCCGATCCGCGAATGATATGGAATAAATTAAAGCAGAGCTGCAGCAAATTGAAAAATAAGGATGTAAATGACCTCGGAATGGCTCATATCTTATAGAGAAACAGTCGATTTGGCGCTAAAATGAAGAGGGATCGCCATGGAAACGTGATATTAAGTCTAATGCCCCGTCAGAATTCACCTGTCACAAGAGATTTAAGGGGACAAAGACCAAAAAAATGAAGATTAAATCGAATAAAGAGAGAATGAAAATGAAAGTGGTGTTATGAAAATAGTACATGAATGGAGTCAAAGTTCTGTGTAATGCTGTAATGTGAAGTATGTGGGGTAGATTTGAATTGATTTGTGGGTAAGTGTATTGCCAGAGGACACAATAACGCAGTAATTACAGAGATATGAAACATAAAACAGGTCAAAACAACTGTAAAGGTGCATTATGTAACTTTTTTGGTAGAAAACACCACCTGCTTGTGTCCATGAAGATGTAATTGCAAGACCTAGAAAGTACGAACGTATGTATAACAATAAGGCAGACCAAGGTACAGGTCAGATCTGTGGAGAGGCGACAGTCACTGCGTGCACATAGTAGGATCGGATTGGATTTTTCCAAATCCGATCCCGTTACTCGGCGGGTGGTCTGTCCAAGTGCACATGAAACTCGTGTAATCAGATAATGGTCTGCAACCTGGCTGGGTCCGCTACGCTATGTGGCGCTGTCGTCCAACTACTTCCGGGTGATGGTTACTCAATATAAACACAACAAACTACACTCAACAAAAATATAAACGCAACATTTTTGTTTTTGCTCCCATTTTTCCTGAGATGGACCCAAAGATCCAAAATTAACTCCAGATACACAACACTACCATTTCTCTCAAACATTGTTCACAAATCTGTCCAAATGTGTGACAGCGAGCACCTCTGCCCCGCCGAGACAATCCACCCCACCTCACAGGTGCGCCACATCAAGATGCCGATCCGACATCATGACCAGTGCACAGGTGCGCCCCAGACTGCCCACAATAAAAGGACACCCCGAAATGTGCATTTTTTTTGCTTTATTGGGGGTCTGGGGACTCAGAACCAGTCAGTATCTGGTGTGACCACCATTTGCCTCATGCAGTGCAACACATCTTCTTCGCATAGAGTTTATCAGATTGTCAATTGTAGCCGAAGAACACAGGTGCATTTTATTGATGGCATTATGAATGCACAGAGATACCGTGATGAGATCCTGAGGCCCATTGTTGTGCCATACATCCATGAACATCACCTCATGTTTCAGCAAGATAATGCACGGCCCCATGTTGCAAGGATCTGTACACAATTCTTGGAAGCTGAAAATGTCCCAGTTCTTGCATGGCCAGCATACTCACCGGACATGTCACCCATTGAGCATGTTTGGGATGTGCTTGACCGGCGTATACGACAGCGTGTACCAGCTCCCACTAATATCCAGCAACTTCGCACAGCCATTGAAGAGGAGTGGACCAACATTCCACAGGCCACAATTGACAATCTGATCAACTCTATGTGAAGAAGATGTGTTGCACTGCATGAGGCAAATGGTGGTCACACCAGATACTGACTGGTTCTGAGTCCCCAGACCCCCAATAAAGCAAAAAAATGCACATTTCGGGGTGGCCTTTTATTGTGGGCAGTCTGGGGTGCACCTGTGCACTGGTCATGATGTCGGATCAGCATCTTGATGTGGCGCACCTGTGAGGTGGGATGGATTGTCTCGGCGGGGCAGAGGTGCTCGCTGTCACACATTTGGACAGATTTGTGAACAATGTTTGAGAGAAATGGTAGTGTTGTGTATCTGGAGTGAATTTTGGATCTTTGGGTCCATCTCATGAAAAATGGGAGCAAAAACAAAAGTGTTGCGTTTATATTTTTGTTGAGTATATATGGCGGTATACAAAGATGACGCTCGAGGAGTTTGACGGAGCAGCATTGGTGTACGTGTTGTGCATTCTTTCTTCGCGGCCATGATTTCGTCTGACTTTTCCGGCAACAATCGCTACTTATGGGTCATTCCAGAAGTGGAGGACATTTTGGCTTTAAAATTCTTGAAAAATAAACCTTCACTTTTCTGATTTTCTGCTACATATTCATCAATAATAGGTAATAAATTATCAAATGCTTGATTAGCTCAGCTTACGGATCAATGCTACAGTTTTTATTACATGATTTATTTGGTTTATTTATTTCCTCTAATTGCAGTAACAGGGTTGCAGGTAACAGGGTTGCAGATCCGCACTAATGTTCGCTTTATCTCAGGAGTAGAAGCTGTTTAGCTGTTACTGCTAATCAAGAGGAAAAACTTATTTATGCAAATAAGTAAAGGGGAAAAAAATGTTATTCTGATCATTTGCATAACAGGGTTGCATGAGGCAGAGTGAGACATTCAATCAAGACTAACAATGTTATAAAAATATGAAAAATAGAAGAGAAGACAAACCTTTGCTCTGCCCATTCTTTTGGAAAACTGTTTGATGATGTCAAGTCCAGGGGATCATGTGGTTTTCTGTTTTCTTCTTCTTCTACCAGACTAAAAATGTTCTGGTAACAGGGTTGGTGCAGGTTGTGGGACACATGTTCTATGAATAATAATTATTATTTCAAAAATTATGTCTATTAAAACAAATGTTCCACAGTTAGAAGAGATGGCAATGAAACAAATAATACAAAAAAACAAGAAATTTCAATTCAATTTTAACTGGTTTATTTGAGATTGAATTTGGTCATTATAGGGGTGGGACAAGAGGAAAATTGCATTTTGGGGGGTACTCCAGACTTATTTGGTGTTTCAAAAACTATTTTCAAGCATTCTTTTCTCTTAGTTTTTTTTAGATTTGGTCTCAGGACAAGTAAATTCACTCAGAAACTATGTTTTAGTATTTTGTATGTGGATTATTTAATATTTGATGGGTGGGACGTAAAATGTCCTCCAATTCTGGAATGATCCTTATGACGGCGTCGGCGCCTCCTGCCATTTCCGGGTGAAATCCCTGGCGAAAATTCCGGCGCATGCGCAGTACACCAATCCGATCCGATATCGTGCACAAGGCGGCACCGAGCGGATTACTATCGGCCTAAGCCAGTGGTTCCAATCGGATTCGGGAAACCAATCCCTATACGATCCTTAGCCTGTGCACATGAATTCGATACGATCCCAATCCGTTTGCAATCGGATTACACTCGTCCATGTGCACACAGTCATAGTGTGTTTCAGCAAAAATGATGCCATACTGTGGAACATTCCAGACAAAGCAATGACATCCCCATAGTGGCAAGTTCCACAGTGCAGTTTACAGCAGATGTGGAGGCAAATGTGTCAGAAGACTTTCCAGAGGAAATACTTTCAGGGAAGGACCACTGGATTGTGCGAAATTAACTGTTTGTTTCTCCTGTATCCATGGAGACCGTACAAGAGGCTAGCTAAGGCGCTAACTAAGAATGAGCTATGGACATTTGGGATGCTATAGGATTTATAGACCAAATGTCGCAGCAAATGTGTCAGAAGACCTTCCAGAGGAAACACCAGAGCGGAGTGAGAATGAGGCCCTTCCTGTTGTGTTCACCTGGCGCCCCCTGGAGGCCTGGTCACTTGTAAACTTCCCCTTACGGCGGATCGCATCTGCCGTACACTTCCGCTAAAGGTTAACAGGCTAATACAGCTAATATGCGCGCAGTGATACGAATCCAGACAAACGATACACGAACGCAAAATACGCTGCTGGATGTTTCGTGGACAAGTGTTTCGGACGCAAATATATCACCTTTCGGACAAATGTTTTGTTTTGAGAAGAAAAACAAGCTTTATTTCATGTTCCAGGGAAGTTACCGGACCTACTTACGTGGGCTCCAGAAAGCGAGCCGAACTGGGATCAGCTGAGAGTGTCAGAGGTAAGTGTCAACACACGGAACTTTTAGAAGGAAACCCATACAGATTAACATATAAAAAAAAAAAAAACACTATCCCTTTAAGGATATGTTTAGTTTACTTACAGACTTGATATTTTGCACTTTTGTCACTAAGGCCATATATTAAGCATTTTTTTATGTCCAAAAAGTGGTTTATACATGTTGTGTGCTGTTTTGTACAGAAGCCGACAGAGGCCATGTTCGTAATGATTATTTTCCACCTTAATAATGAGAAAATTAACTTGAGACCTCGAGAAAATGACACAATTAATTCATGATCTTGAGAAAACAAAACTTTTTTTTTTTTTTTTCATTTGTATTTCTGGTCCTATAGCTTTTACAGCATGCAGAGTGTGAAATAACAGGTTGTACTTAAAAAAAAAAGGATGTATAACACTTCATTAGGGGGCAAAATGGGCTCACGTAAGTACGTCCGGTAAGTTCGCGGGGACATGAAATAAAGCTTGTTTTTTTTTCCCAAAACAACATTTATCCGAAAAGTGATATATTTGTGTCCCAGACAGTTGTCCATTAAAAATTCAGCAGCGTATTTTGCATTCGCATATTTTCTCTCGCTGATACAAGTGGCCGAAATTTGTTTCCTCCGCAGAGTGGCTGTGCGCACCCTTAGAGATAGGGTGAGGAGCTCAGTCACATGGGAGGAGCTCGGAGTAGAGCCGCTGCTCCTCCACGTCAAGCGGAGCAGGTGAGGTGGCTCGGGCATCTGTTCCGGACGCCTCCTGGACGCCTCCCTCTGGAGGTGTTCCGGACATGTCCCACTGGGAGGAGGCCCCGGGGAAGACCCAGGACACGCTGGAGGAGCTATGTCTCCCGGCTGGTCTGGGAACGCCTTGGGGTCCCCCCGAAGGAGCTGGAGGAAATGTCCAGGGTGAAGGAAGTCTGGGAATCCCTGCTTAGACTGTTGCCCCCACGACCCGACCCTGGATAAGTGGAAGAAAATGGATGGATATTTTCTCTCTCGATTCGTATCAATGCGCCCACGTTAGCTCTATTAGCCTATTCGCTTTTAGCGGATGTGTACGGCGGATGCGGTCCGCCGCAAGCGGAAATTTACAAGTTAACAGGCTAATAGAGCTAACGTGGGCGCATTGATACGAATCGAGAGAGAAAATATGTGAATGCGAAATACGCTGCTGAATTTTTAATGGACAACTGTCTGGGACGCAAATACATCACTTTTCAGACAAATGTTGTCCCGGCGAACTTACCGGACCTACTTACGTGAGCTCCAGAACACGAGCAGAACCAGGCTGAGACGAGACTGTCCGAGGTAAACCAGTGTTACCGCACGAACCTGTTAGAAGGAAACCCATACAGATTAACATTTTTTTTAAAAACGCACTATCCCTTTAATAGTAAAAATTAAAAAGTTAAAAAAAAATGGCAAATGTACTAAAATTGCGCTTAAGTCTAAACTGCACTGAGGCCTTTGACTGAAACATGACCCTGAGAAGCACAATGTAAATTACCTCACCTAACCCAACCTAAATGATCTTTAAAATTCCAATCGCTCATACAACAATTTACACAGAGCCAATTACTGTTAGACAAAAGTGAACAATTAATTATGTTTTGAGTGTTAAAAAACACACAAATAAAATGTAAATGAAACAGTAATGCGTCTGTACGTTTATATTACGGCCTCTTTTACGCCTCCTCACAGCCGCGACACTGGAGCGGCTCGTTTTAAATTCATTATCCAGGTCCAGTAAAAGTCTTTAATTTGGTTTGAGTTTTTGTGAATCCTGAAGGTCAGAGTTTATATTATGTTTATGAGATTACGCAGATGTGATATATGGACATTTAAAATCAGTAAACAGCTTTAAACTTTACAAACAGACGCAGCTCCTCCTTGGACCGTAGTGTTACTGCGATGAATATTCCATTTAAAGGATTTATAATTTGCAAAATGGACATTCTTGAGGTTTAGAAGGTGCAGTGTGTACATTTTCAGACGCTCGTTTCCATGGAGATGTTATTGTTTTGCCGGTAAATTTCCATGTGGATCAGTGAAGTTTGGATGAGTCTAATGTTCCGCAGTATGGCATTAAACATATCTATCTCCTTTGGGACAAGATAAGTCGGTTTACTCATCATATCTGTGGAGAGGGGACCCTGTTCTCAGTAAGAAAGCAGGTTGTTTTTCAAGGTATTTTTGAGTGAAACATTCAAATTTTGGGGGTACAGTAAATACTATAATATAGGGACTTAGTAGAACTAAACCAGGACTAAAACAAGGCCTACAGCAGGTCTAAACCAGGACTAAAACAAGGCCTACAGCAGGTCTAAACCAGGACTAAAACAAGGCCTACAGCAGGTCTAAACCAGGACTAAAACAAGGCCTACAGCAGGTCTAAACCAGGACTAAAACAAGGCCTACAGCAGGTCTAAAGCAGGTCTAAACCAGAACTATACCAGGTCTGAACCAGGACTAAACCAGAACTATACCAGGTCTGAACCAGGACTAAAGCAGGACTAAACCAGGACTAGATCAGGTCTAAATGAGGACTAAACCAGGACTAAATGAGGTCTAAACCAGGAATAAATGAGGTCTAAATGAGGACTAAAGCAGGACTAAACCAGGTCTGAACCAGGACTAAACCAGGAATAAAACAAGACTTACAGCAGGTCTGAACCAGGACTGAACCAGGACTAAACCAGGACTAAACCAGGACTAAATGAGTCCTTAATGAGGACTAAAGCAGGACTAAGCCAGGACTAAACCAGGTCTGAACCAGGACTAAACCAGGTCTGAACCAGGACTAAACTAGGACTAAACTAGTCTGAACCAGGACTAAACCAGGACTAAACAAGGACTAAACCAGATATGAACCAGGACTAAAGCAGGACTAAACCAGGACTAGATCAGGTCTAAATGAGGTCTAAACCAGGTCTAAATGAGGACTAAACCAGGACTAAATGAGTTCTTAATGAGAACTAAAGCAGGACTAGACCAGGACTAAACCAGGACTAAACCAGGACTAAACCAGGTCTGAACCAGGACTAAACCAGGACTAAACCAGGACTAAACCAGGAATAAACCAGGAATAAAACAAGACTTACAGCAGGTCTGAACCAGGACTAAAGCAGGACTAAACCAGGACTAAATGAGTTCTTAATGAGGACTAAAGTAGGATTAAACCAGGACTAAACCAGGACTAAATTAGGTCTAAACCAGGACTAAATGAGGTCTAAATGAGGACTAAAGCAGGACTAAACCAGATATGAACCAGGACTAAAGCAGGACTAAACCAGGACTAGACCAGGTCTAAATGAGGTCTAAACCAGGTCTAAATGAGGACTAAACCAGTACTAAATGAGTTCTTAATGAGGACTAAAGCAGGACTAAACCAGGTCTGAACCAGGACTAAACCAGGAATAAAACAAGACTTACAGCAGGTCTGAACCAGGACTAAAGCAGGACTAAACCAGGACTAAATGAGTTCTTAATGAGGACTAAAGCAGGACTAAACCAGGTCTAAACCAGGACTAAACCAGGACTTTTTTGGGGTACATTAAACACTATAAGCTGACGTTCTATCTGCAGTAGATTAAAAGCCCAAATGCAGAAGCTGAGCTCAGTTTCAGATGTCTTCAGGTACGGTTCCTGTTAGAGCAGAGTGAAGTGATGTGGAGCACAGACCGGAGACACACTGGGGTTAAAAAGGGTCAGAGAAAATAAAAGGGTTTTAATGGGACTTTAAGTTTTGGTACACGAGGTCTGTACAGAAGAACAGGCAGTATTAACCCCACGAGATACAAAACAAACATTAGAAACAGCTCAGAGTCAAAGCTGTGGGTTTAGTTTTTCTTTCTGTTCTGCAAACTGGGGTTAGGAAAAGTTAACAAAAAAAAACTCTAGCGCTCTGTCTAGACTGTTATGGTTTACACACATCCTGTACAGGAAATACATATTTGATCCTTGCTGATTTTGTAGGTTTCCCCAGTGACAAAGAAATGAACAGTAGATTTTAGGGAGGCACCGATGTGGACATTTGAGCCGATACCGATATCCAATATTACTGTTGCTGATATCGGCCGATACCAATATTTATTTATTTTTTAAATTCTGAGATAACATTTTATACAGACTGAAAACCATGCAACATGAATTTTTGAATGTCTTCTATTTTCAAAACGTGTTTTGACTCCTGATTTTTTCTTTTTTTTTTCAACTTAATTTTTTTTTAAATAGTGTAACATTGTGTTCTGCGTCCTGATTGGCTAAAGGACCAAAGTGGAACTAAACCAGGACCAGACCAGGACCAGACCGGGACTAGACCAGGACTAAACGCGGACTAAACCAGGTCTAGACCAGGTCTAAACAAGGTCTAAACCTGAACTGGACCAGGACTAAACCTGGACTAAACCAGGACTGGACCAGGTCTAGACTGCTGCTGGCATAACACTCAAACCAGTTGAATCACTTTTTTAAAAAGCTGTGAAAATACTAGACAAGAAACCATTCTCAGTCCACCACTGCACAATTTTAGACAAGTATAACTTACTCAATTTTAATAATTTTGTTTATTTTAAATACGGTTGTTTTATATATAAAGTTTTACATGGACTTGCTCCTCCTCCGCTGCAGGATTTTATTAAAACAAAGTCTGTCAGTGGGATGGGAACTAGGGCCACAGCCCGGGGGAACTGTGAGGTCCACCACAGACGCTCTACATTTGGACAAACTGTGCTCTCAGTCAGAGGTTCTAAGTTCTGGAACATTCTCCCATCATCAATAAGAGAGACTCCAACACTGGACACTTTCAAATCATACGTGAAACAGTGGCTAAAGGAAAACCAGACTTGTGGACATTTTTGATGTTTTAATGCTTAATGTTTTAATGTTTAATGTTTAAATGTTTTAATGTTGGTGTTATTGTCAGTTGTCATTGTTTTTATTGTTTTTGCTGTGGTGTCACCTGCCCAGGGACTACAGATGGAAATTAGCATTCTTGCTATAATCTGGAGTATTTACACTGTAATGCTGCAGATGTTCATTAATATGCACTGTCCCTATTAAATAAAGAATAAATAAAATAAATAGACCTGGACTAAACCAGGACTAGACCAGGTCTTTTCCTGCTCTTTTCGGACTGCGTGCCTCCCTTCCACACGCTTCACTATTAATACATTTTGTTGAAAATCTACAAAAGTTTGAGTGTTTAAACGGGAGAGAAATGTGAGAAAAGGTTAATTCGAGGGATTACTGTACTGACAAATATCAGTTGTTAATATCGTCCCACTTTTACACATCGGGCCGATACCGATATGTACAAATTTTGGCAATATCGGCCGATACCGATGTTAATGCCGATATATCGTGCATCCCTAGCAGATTTATTGTAATATTGAGAGCTAGAACATCAAAAAGAAAATCTAGAAAATCACATTATAGAAAATATATTAACTGATTTGCATTTCATTGGGTGAAGTATTTGATCCCCTAAAAAACATTAAGAGTTCTGCTCCCACAGACCAGTTAGACACAATCAACTCATCACCTGAATTAAGACTCCTGTTTTAACGAGTCACCTGTATAAAAGACACCTGTCCACAGAATCAGTCAATCAAACTCCAAACTCTCCAACATGGGAAAGTCCAAAGAGCTTCAAAGGAGGTCAGGGACAAGACTGTAGACCTGCACGAGGCTCGAATGAGCTACAAAACCATAAGCAAGAAGCTGATGTTAATGAGACAACTGTTGGTGCAAATGTTCTAAATTTAAAGCCCCAGTGTGTAGGATTTGTGGCGCATAGGTGGATGGTGCTATTGCACTTTCTGTTTTAGCTACGGCAGACCTCGAGGGACCCACGTGGTCCCGTTTTTTTTTTTTCTTTTCTTTTCTCATGAAAACACACATTCCCGATCATGTACCATGACACTCTACACATCAAATGAAACCTTACAGTCTCCTCTTTTTGACTATGCAATTCATTTCCCTGCAAAACAATCACTCCCCGAGCACATGGGGCTTTTATACGGAAAAGCACAAAACGAGGTTAGCTTACCTTAGAATGCTTTGCACAGGTCAAACTCTGTATTTCACCATAAACTTGGTCTCAATCTGTCCGTAAGGATCCAGCGAATAAAATCCAGTAAAACAATTTAGTCCAAAACACGCGTTAGATCCATTACGACGTCTGATCTGGCAGCATGCTTGTGTTGTTTACCCAAAACCACGAGCCTTGCCGAAGGCGAAGGCGGAGCCCAAATGTCCTTCTGCGGCTCTCATATTCAAAATGGCTGCCTCTGCATGGGGAAGATCCCCCTTTTATGTGACTATATCTAAGTCCAAAAGAATACTTTGATTTCATGATGGAAGTGAAAAGGCTTGGAAAACAATGTATTTTTGAATGAGTATCTTCAATTTCAGTAATTAACGGGTAAAAATCTTACACACTGTCCCTTTAAGAAATACAAAATGACCATCAAACGACCTCGGTCTGGGGCTCCAAACAAGGACTAAACCAAGACTAAACCAGGAATGGACCAGGACTAAACCAGGACTAAACCAGGACTAAACCAGTATTAAAACAAGACTGAACCAGGACTAAACCAGGACTGAACCAGGACTAAAACAAGCCTAGAGCAGGACCAAACCAGGTCTAAACCAGGACTGAACCAGGACCAAACCAGGACTGAACCAAGACTAAACCAGGATTGGACTAGGACTAAACCAGGATTGATCCAGGACTGAACCAAGACTTAGAAGAATGGAACCAGGACTAAAACAAGGCCTACAGTAGGACCAAACCAGGTCTAAACCAGGACTGATCCAGGACTTAGTAGGACGGAACCAGGACTAAAACAGGGCCTACAGCAGGACCAAACCAAGTCTAAATCAGGTCTAAATGAGGACTAAACCAATACTAGAAAAAACAGGTCTGATTGCACATTTTCTCCCTTCCTCTTTGTCTCTTTGTCTCTTCATCTCTTTGTCTCTTTCACATCTTCTTCTCCTGGTTCACGGTTTCTGCACAAACAGCCAAACATCGTGTTCGTGTTCAGTCCCAGATGCAGATGGACTGTCAAAATACGACACAAAACGGCTCCTTCAAATTAAAAGCACGACGCTATCACATGTAAGGCAGCGGGGCATGGTGGCTCTGACAGAACAATACAACAAGGACACCGGGTTTACAGAACAGAGACGCAATTATCCGGGAGAAGAATGTCATCGGAGTACACGGATTCTAAGAAGTGTGCCGCGTTGTGTACAGTTTGAAATATCTGCTGCCATTTTTCCTTATTGTACATACTGTTTGCAAGTAATACAAAACCTGAAAATTGTTCTTTTAGATTGGATTACAGGTCGGGATTTACCGTTTCGGAAATCTATCTTAGTTTTATTCCTAGTATTTGTCATGAAAGTGGAGCTATTACGGCAAATGGACTTTCTGAAGCTTTCTACCGTGTTATAACGTTGTTCCCTCATCAAAAACATGCTTTAAAGGAAAATTAACGTTTTTTTACAATCTGAGCCTTCTTTTGGCAATAAAACAAGTAGTTTTACTCACCCATAGCAGTTTGGTGTCAATTGGAGCAGTATCGCAGAACTTCTGTTCTGCTAATGATCCCGTATCCGTTAACGTGAGTGCTCGGGGCACTGATTTGCGGTGTCCAAATAACACAAACTTTAGCACTTTTCAAATCACAGAAGATCGCTGTGTCAGTGTAGACTTTTAGTGGATTCCAAAACGGCCTGAAACCCGATATGCAGCTATAGTTTCATTTGATGACGTCATCAGAGAGGACAGTGCGCATGCGTGAACTCAGCTGTTTTGTAAACACCGCTAGTCCGAAAGAAGCTAACACCGCTCTGAACTTTACTATTCTGTTGCGATATCGGGTTTCAGGCCGTTTTGGAATCTACTAAAAGTCTACCCTGACACAGCGATCTTCTGTGATTTGAAAAGTGCTAAAGTTTGTGTTATTTGGACACCGCAAATCAGTGCCCGAGCACTCACGCTAACGGATACGGGATCATTAGCAGAACAGAACGGCTCCAACATAAGTTCTGCGATACTGCTCCAATTGACACCAAACTGCTATGGGTGAGTAAAACTACTTGTTTTATTGCCGAAAGAAGGGTCAGATTGTAAAAAAAACGTTACTTTTCCTTTAAGAGGTTTTAGATGTCATCCATGCATGTCTGAGTAATCTAGTGATCCAAGCCCTATACAAATCTTAATTATGTTTAGCTGTAAGATTCTGTACGAGGCTCCGCCCACAAGCTGATGCTCCATAAATACATAAAAACAGTTCCTCTTATTGCACACTCTGTTCATTGCACAGTCCAAAAACATTGCACAGACCAGTCATTGCACAATTCCCATTATTTTGCAGTCAATTTGGCCACAACTTCAATACTTTCAATACAAACTGGTCTGCAAAGCTGGTCATGTGATCGTCTGTGAGCTGGAGACATTTGTCACAGTGAGGGACAGGAGGACACTGGACAAACTGCTCTCCATCATGGACACTCCTTCTCACCCACTGCACCAGACCATAGAGGGACAGAGGAGCTCATTCTCCAATAGGCTCCTACAGCTCCACTCAAACAGTGAGAGATACAGGACTACATTCATACTATAATACTCCCTACAACTGTACGACAACTCACCCTTATGTAACAGATAATACTCCATACAACTGTACACAGCTGGTACTGAACATCATATGTGATACTGTATTTTATATTTGACTACTACTTTTCTATTTAAATCTGATTGTACATATATATTTATTACCATTATCTTATGTATATAATTGTGTCTCATCTGACACAGGCTATTCCATATATTTTTCTTTTTTGTTCTTTTACCCTCTGTTATATATAATATATTATATTTGATGAGTGAGCTATCGTACCCAAAACAATTTCCCTTGTGGATCAATAAAGTTTGTCTAAGTCTAAGTCTACCTGCAAATGTGTCCATAGAAGATCAATTAAAATCACAATGCTCCTGTACATGAGGACATGTTTGGTTTGACCATAACCAATTTTTCATTTCAGCTTTAAAAGAACTGTATGTAGGATATTGTCTCATGGTAGGATCGGATTGGATTTCTCCAAATCTGATCCCGTTACTCGGCGGGTGGTCTGTCCTATAATCCAAGTGCACATGAAACTCGTGTAATCAGATAATGGTCGACCTGGCCGGCACTGCTACGCTATGTAGCGCTGTTGTCCAATTACTTCCGGGTGATGGCTACTCAATAAAAACACAACAAACTATGTGACGGTTTACAAAGACGGCGCTCGAGGAGTTTGACGGAGCAGCATTGGTGTACGTGTTGTGCATTCTTTCTTCGCAGCCATAATTTCGTCTGACTTTTCCGGCAACAATCGCTACTTATGACGGCGTCGGCGCCTCCTGCCACTTCCGGGTGAAATCCCTGCCGAAAACTCACGCGCAGTACGCCAATCCGATCCGATATCGTGCACGGGGCGACACCAAGCGGATTACTATTGGCCTAAGCCAGGGGTTCCAACTGGATTCCGGAAACCAATCCCTGTGCCTGTGCACATGAATTCGGTACGATCCCAAACCGTTTGCAATCGGATTACACTCGTCCATGTGTGAGTGTTGGTGGGAGAATATTCCACAGGTTCCCACCTTGGACAGATCACACATTCTGGCCAAAGGTGTTAAACATGTGTGAACACAGACGGGAGAGCCAGAGTGGACCTCAGTCTGCCGTACATCTCCACCTAAAAGGACCTCAGTCTGCCGTACATCTCCACCTAAAAGGACCTCAGTCTGCCGTACATCTCCACCTAAAAGCCACGGGCCACTCCTTTGAGGACAGTGAGGTATAGATCTTGGCCAGAGAAAAGAACTGGTTTGAGAGGGGAGTTAAAGAGGCTATTTTTGTCAAGAAAGAGAATCCTTCCTTGAACAGAAATGGAGGGCTCAGACATCATTTGTCTCACATCTATAACTCTATCCTCAAACCTAAATCAAAACAAACAAAGAAAACCATAGGCCAGCAGGTCAGGTCCATTATGGTCCTGAATGTTTCTGCTAACAAGACCCACACTCCACTCCCACTGCAGATCTAATAGGCCCACCTCACTAACACAAACTGTAAACAAGTAGGTGTGGTAGTTTTAGAGTCATTTCATTGTAGTTAGCGCCCCCTTCAGGCAGATATAGGCAGCGTCCACCAGCGTCTGACCAGAACTGAAGAAACAGCTTGGATGAACTGAGAAACGTATTCAACCAAATAAACTTTTGTCCAGTTGACAAATTAAATTTCTCCTTTTGCCATGTGTGAATGAAACAAAACACAACTCTAGGTCAGTTTGTGATCACGAAACTACATTTTACAGATCAGAACATGACGTAATATGGGTGCTTTAAAATGAACTCGTTCTGTTTTTCACATTTTAACAGTAAAAATCAGGTACAGCACTTTTAATATGATTTGTGGATGCAATCCCAAATATTCCGTATGTACCATAAATATCAGATTTCTTATACAGACAATACAACAATTGAGATTATTCAGGACAGCCATTTTGTAAAATAAAACAATACAAAGACTCCACGATAGAGCTCTTTGTCCTGGTTTATTCTCCTCTTTCTCTGTCTCCGTCCAAACCCCAGTCCCATATTCTTCTTATTATATTGAGTGTGCATTGAGTGTGCAGCAGCTCCGTTGTTCTGTGCAGTACAAAGTGGAGTGCCTGGCCCCTGCATTAAACATATTGTGTAAAACAGGACATTTGTCACTGTCAGAGCTTTGTAAATGTGGGTTCATTCAAGCATTCACTCCCCTGTTCCTTTGTCTCAGTCTGTCAGGGTTAAGGCCAGATATGTTCATAATGCTACCGGGATATTATTATGTACATCTTATACTGAGCTACTGCGCAATGAGAGTAAATAACACAAATATGTGGGTTCTGGAGGTTTAAAGGGCTCGTATTACACTATTTTCTAATCTATGTTATAATGTGTTTTGTCCTCATCACAGACAGACCTGGAGTTTCATGACATCACGAGGTGGAACAGAGCATATTGAGCTTTAGAGATGTAGACAGACTAATAACAAATGATTATTTAAACGTGTGAAGTCCAGGTCTGTTTTTGAGCGGGTAACAGCATTAGAACATGGCTAATTTGCGTAATATAGAACGATAATATAGTGATCTTTGGGTTATAGTTTACTCTAAATCAACTGAAATCTCAATAAAATTTCAGTCCCTCCCTGATCAAACCCACTCCACATATTATTGTCTTGATCATATCTGTAGAACAAAAAGAAAAACACTTTTACAGAGATATCCGTTTTTGTAATTTAAATCTTCGTATGTTCAAAATATCTTTACATCGTGTTGTTCATTCACTCACCCTTTATAAACTTAAAAATATGGGGAAAATATCTGTGATTTTTTTCTGACAAGCATTGTGATTGGCGTTAGATTTGTAATTGACATGAGATTTTAGATTTGTGATTGCAGTTTTAGATTTGTGATTGCAGTTAGATTTGTGATTGAGGTTAGATTTGTGATTTAAGTTAGATTTGTGATTACAGTTAGATTTGTGATTTAAGTTAGATTTGTGATTGATTTTAGATTTGTGATTGCAGTTTTAGATTTGTGATTGCAGTTAGATTTGTGATTTAAGTTAGATTTGTGATTTAAGTTAGATTTGTGATTTAAGTTAGATTTGTGATTGAATGATAAAAGGAGAAGTTCAATTTGTCAACTGGACAAAGTATGTTTGGTTGAAAACGTTTCGCCGCTCATCCGAGAGGCTTCGTCAGCTCTGAGCTGAGCTGACGAAGCCTCTCGGATGAGCGGCGAAACGTTTTCAACCAAACATACTTTGTCCAGTTGACAAATTGAACTTCTCCTTTTATCATGGATTCTACCTGGACGACTGAGGGACTTTTCACGCATTTGTGATTTAAGTTAGATTTGTGATTTAAGTTAGATTTGTGATTGATTTTAGATTTGTGATTGAAGTTAGATTTGTGATTGAGGTTAGATTTGTGATTTAAGTTAGATTTGTGATTACAGTTAGATTTGTGATTACAGTTAGATTTGTGATTTAAGTTAGATTTGTGATTGATTTTAGATTTGTGATTGCAGTTTTAGATTTGTGATTGCAGTTAGATTTGTGATTTAAGTTAGATTTGTGATTTAAGTTAGATTTGTGATTGATTTTAGATTTGTGATTGAAGTTAGATTTGTGATTGAGGTTAGATTTGTGATTACAGTTAGATTTGTGATTTAAGTTAGATTTGTGATTTAAGTTAGATTTGTGATTGAGGTTAGATTTGTGATTACAGTTAGATTGTGATTTAAGTTAGATTTGTGATTTAAGTTAGATTTGTGATTGCAGTTAGATTTGTGACTGCAGTTAGATTTGTGATTGATTTTAGATTTTAGATTGCAGTTAGATTTGTGATTGAAGTTAGATTTGTGATGTATATTAGATTTGTGATTTAAGTTAGATTTGTGATTGCAGTTAGATTTGTGATTTAAGTTAGATTTGTGATTGATTTTAGGTTTGTGATTTAAGTTAGATTTGTGATTTAAGTTAGATTTGTGATTTAACTTATATGTGTGATTGCAGTTAGATTTGTGATTTAAGTTAGATTTGTGATTGATTTTAGGTTTGTGATTTAAGTTAGATTTGTGATTTAAGTTAGATTTGTGATTTAACTTATATGTGTGATTGCAGTTAGATTTGTGATTTAAGTTATATTTGTGATTGATTTTAGGTTTGTGATTTAAGTTAGATTTGTGATTTAAGTTAGATTTGTGATTGCCGTTAAATTTGTGGTTGCGATTAGATTTGTGATTATGGTTAGATTTGTGATTGAGGTTAGATTTGTGATTGATTTTAGATTTGTGATTTAAGGTGGATGTGATTGATTTTAGATTTGTGATTTAAGTTAGATTTGTGATTGATTTTAGATTTGTGATTGAGGTTAGATTTGTGATTGTGGTTAGATTTGTGATTTAAGTTAGATTTGTAATTGATTTTAGATTTGTGATTTAAGTTAGATTTGTGATTTAAGTTAGATTTGTGGTTGAGGTTAGTTCTTGCACCAGGAGTGGAATAAAGTCACCCAAGAACAATGTGAAAGACTTGTGGAGAGCATGCCAAGACGCATGAAACCTGTGATTAAAATTTATTGATTATAGCACCAAATATTGATTTCTGAACTCTTCTTAAGTGTAAACAACTTGTTTCTTTGCATTGTTTGAGGTCTGAAAACATGTATGTTTTTTGTTATTTTGACCATTTGTCATTTTCTGCAAATAAATGCGCTAAATGATAATATTTTTATTTGGAATTTGGGGGAAATGTTGTCAGTAGTTTATAGACGCAAACAAAAATGTTCCTTTAGCCCAAACACATACCTATAAGTAGTAAAATCAGAAAAACTGATCATTTTGCAGGGGTCTCTTATTTTTTTCTAGAGCTGTATTAAAACCAACCTGAAATGTTCCAGCTGCAGTCATTTATCCCGGAACAGGAGAAAAAGAAGTGAAGAAGAGATCAGTGGACTAAACTTGTATAGTTTAAACTCAATCTCGCTCTAAGTGTGGAAAGAATGAAGGAAAACGCCTGTCACTTCTGCACATTAGAATAAATGACTTAACCTTTGAGAGTGCAGCCTCAAAAACAGCACTAACGCCACACTGCGGGACATTACTCACCCAGGCCCATACATAATAATAGAGTCATCAATAACAGGCCGGTGCGCGGGAACCTGTAAGCTCAGATCTAAATGTATCGACGGCTGCTTTAAGCTCAAACTGGAGAGATGGGAAAAGATTAAAGCAGCAATCTGGAACTTTTTTAGCCTTACATGTGCACTATGGCAACCTGCCTGTCTCTACAGCAAAGGGCCGATCAGACATGTCAACAGGCGCCAAACTTTGTGTTGCCAGATTCTACAAAACATATCAGGTTATTTGGACATGGATTTCACCTGCTCTCACCTTGGACTAAACTAGGACTAAACCAGGTCTAAACCAGGCTTGAGCCAGGACTAAACCAGGACTAATCCAGGAATCAGCCAGAACTAATTTAGGATTTAACACAGATCAGAACATTACGATGATTTGTCGATTTGTCTTAACCAGGACTAAACCAGGACTAAACCAGGACTAAACCAAGGCTGAGCGAGGATTAAACCAGGATTAAACTAGGACTAAACCAGGACTAAACCAGGACTAAACTGAGACTAAACCAGGTCTGAGCCAGAACTAATTTAGGATTTAACAAGGATCAGACCATTACGAAGACTTGTCTAAACCAGGACTAAACCAGGATTGAGCCAGGATTAAACCACAACTAAACACAGCTACTACTACTACTATTACTACTACTACTACTACTACTACTGCTACTACTACTGCTACTACTACTATTACTACTACTACTACTACTACTATTACTACTACTACTACTACTACTACTACTACTACTGCTACTATTACTATTACTACTACTACTACTACTATTACTACTACTACTACTACTACTACTGCTACTACTACTGCTACTACTACTATTACTACTACTGCTACTACTACTATTACTACTACTACTACTACTACTACTACTGCTACTACTACTATGACTGCAACTACAACTACTACTGCTGCTACTACTACTACTGCTACTACTCCTACTACTAC
>JAVJIX010000258.1:452500-660000 GCA_036785185.1 Paratrypauchen microcephalus
TCACTTGACCTGATAAATAAATGCATAAAAAAGAGCTGGTTTAGTTTACTTCAGCTGTTTTGGACTGTTAAAAAACGAGTCATCATTTTCATTTAGTCACTCTCACCAGCTCTTATCGATCACAAATGTTCTTTAAATCCATTTTGTATTTTTTTTTTCTGTTTTTTTGTATCCTACGTCACTCACGTTCCCACGCATAAAACTACTCAATAACTTCACAAACCCAGTGGGATATTCCGTAAGGGGAAGTGACTTAGCTCTGGAAGAAAAGGGAAGAGAGACTCAAAAACAGAAGTGAAATTATTTTTAATATGTTGTTTTCAGCGAATACAACATTTTGAGAACAATAAAAGGTAACGTGGTGATCTAAATATGTAAAATACCTGCTGTAATTCCACAGATCGTGCTTCATATATTTGATATTTGAAGTCAACAAAGAATAAAACTGTGTGCAACCTGTACATATGATATGTGACAATAAAGCTGACTTTGAACGTTGAATGAGCGGGCGTGTCTGGACAGTTTCTACATGTGACTGAACCGCTCTCCACTGTGAGTTTGAGGAAGTCGATTCACTGCGGACGCTCATCCTGTCGAGAGGTAAGATTTTCAACGTACTATCATTTAATCTCAGTAGGTATGACGCCGCTCTGAATTTTGAAAGACTGGCTAAAAAAAAGAACATTTAAAGCGAGCTCACGCCTGAAATCATGTCCGTTTGTATTTTGTACAGGTCTACAAGCCCTACTAAATGGAATTGATATCCCAATCTCTTGATATTGTTTTTCTAAGTGTCTTTGAGCTATAAAACCACCTGTAATTGAATGTAAAGTAGAGATGTTTAATGTCACACTGTGGAACATTCCAGGCAGAGAGATAACCAGTAAGGTATTGTATTAATTCAATAATACACAGGATATATGTTATCACACACGTATACACACACACACCGTAGTTTTGGTTCAGACCTGGTTCAGACCTGGTTTAGACCTGGTTTAGACCTGGTTTAGTCCTGGTTTAGACCTGGTTTAGTCCTGGTTTTGTCCTGTTTAGACCTGGCTTAGACCTGGTTTAGTCCTGGTTTTGTCCTGTTTAGACCTGGCTTAGACCTGGTTTAGTCCTGGTTTTGTCCTGTTTAGACCTGGCTTAGACATGGTTTAGTCCTGGTTTAGACCCGGTTTTTAGTTCCCGGGCCCCTGTTGTCAGCTAACATGTCCCTTTGATGCTGAAATAATATGATAATACAGTGGTACCTCACCTTACGAATGACCCAACAAACGAAAATTTTAAGTTACGAAACGCCTTCACGGTAAATTTTTGTCTCTAGATACGAAAGAAAATTCACGTTACGAAACGCGAAATCTCAAAAATTCAAATAATGCGCGCTCAGCCACACACATTATACGCTTTTCTCAGACTGAATTTAAACTTTTCTCACATTTGTCGTTTAAACACTCAAACTTTCATAGATTTTCAACAAAATGTATTAATAGTGAAGTGTCGGGGGAAGGAGGAGGGGGGAGAAGACTGCGCTCTGACACGTGTGTCAGGTCTAGACCACTGCGGCTCTTGCATGCGTTCGTGGGATTGAAGTCCCCTAGAATAAACTTTGGGGCGTCGGGGCAGATTGTGTCGAGCCGGTGCGTGACGTCACCAATCAGCTGTGCAGCGGCAGCAGCGGCAGCCCGGGGGTGCACGTAGACAATAGTAAAAAACAGCTGCTGGAACTCACGTGGCAGGTAAAAGGGCCGAAGAGAGACTGATAAAAGTTCAATGTCTGGAGTACAGATCCTCTCAAAGTTCAAGTTCAAAGTCAGCTTTATTGTCAATTCTGCCATATGTGTTCAACATACAGTGAATCGAAATTTTGTTTCTCTCTGGCCAGGTAGTGCAAAAAGACAGTGTACAAAATAAAATATAAAGACAAAACACAACAAAAAACTATCTAAGACAGAGATCTAAAGTTAAAACTAAAGTCTACGATCTAAAATCTTAAAACAGTGCAACATAATAAATAAACTATACTATATACAGATTTCCAAAGTGTGCAGTGTGCATCAAAAATGTGCAATGGGAGATACAGCAGTGACTTGGTCATGTGCAGTAGAATGTGCATTGGAGTTAAGATAAATAAAAATAAGTGTGCAACAGTAGTAATTCTAGTGCAACAGGAGTAAACAACAGTACTAAAATTCCAGTAGTCAATGTGCAATAACAGTAGTAAACAGCAGTGCAACGGGGGTAAAATTCAATAACAGGAGTAAACAACAGTACTAAAAATTCCAGTAGTAAATGTAAGTGTGCAATAACAGTAGTAAACAACAGTGCAACAGGAGTAAAATCCAGTAGTAAATGTAAATGTGCAACAGTGCAACAGTAGTCCTTAGCAGCAGTTTCTCTCCCGCACAACAACAGTTTTACAGTACCTTTCATTGATGTAGCAGCACATTCCACCACCGCGAGTCTTGCTGGTTATTTCCCTGTCGCGGTCCAGTCTGAGCGGAGTCCCAAAGCCGCTCAGAGACAGATCCTCATCTTGGTCCGATTCGTTGAGCCAGGATTCCGTGAAGACAAGTAAACCGGCATTCTTAATCTCCTGCCTGACCGTGACCCAAGCTTCCAGCTCATCGAGCTTGGTGCGGACTGTGCGTTCCCCAGCAGGATGGAAGGCAGGGCAGGTAGCCTGCGGCGGTCCTGTAGAGACAAGTGTCCCCCTTCCACACTTCACTGTTAATACATTTTGTTGAAAATCTATGAAAGTTTGAGTGTTTAAACGAGAGACAAATGTGAGAAACACGCAGAACACAATGTTACACTATAAAAAAAGTTACACTATAAAAAAAAAAAACTTGGATCGGGGCCTTGGAATGAATCAGGCTTTTCCCATTGAAATAGCTTCTCAACTTACGAATTTTTCACGTTACGAAACCACTTCTGGAACGAATTAATTTCGTAAGGTGAGGTACCACTGTATAACTCACCCCCATAAGAACACGGTCAGCTCCGTAGTTTGCGGTGTGCGATAATTCGCGTGTCCACGTGTATGCGCTCCGGAAAAACAGACATATCCCGAGTCCCTAGGCGAGAGTTCCTTCTTACGTAGCATTAACGTAGCGTACATATTAACGGGGCTCGCTCACAGCTGATCGGCGAACAGGCGCAAACACAACAATGCTAATCGTGATGATTGGCGGGAGTGCGATTGGTGGAACAACGCTGTAACATGATTGGAAGCCGGAGTGCAGTTCGGCCTATCATTGGCTGGGCTGTTAGACATGGCAAATACGGGCTTTTGGAGTGAGATTATTTTTAAAGTCGCATAGGGGCGAAAAAAATCAGATTTGGGTCACTTCAGGCTGCAGTGTGAACGTTGCTCAAGATATGTGGTCCTAAAACCGATACATATCCGATCTTTTGACATGCGACTTCAGTCTGAACGGCCAGGTCGCGTTCATCCGACCTGGGCGTGTTTCCTCCAACGAGAGTGGTACAAGTAGGCGCTCACAAATGTACACAAACGTTCTTGTCGTCATGCGAAAATAGTATATGAACTCCGTATCAGTGAAGCGGCGAAGCACGTAGCAATCCCACCACTCTTGGCTGCGACTCCGCACCAACACGTTCATTTCTACGGACGTTGCTGCCACTGCCCCACAAAATGCCGTGGCCAAAAACCTTCTCCTTCTCCGTCTCCCCTTTAAAACAAATAATAATCTTTATGTTCTATGTAAAACATGTAGCGTAATAAAGATCAGATGGTGTCATTTAAGCATCATTTAAGCAGCAGTGTCATGATTTGATGTGTACTTTTGGTGTAAACAAAACAAAACATGTGTTTTTCTCAGAGTAAATGAACAGAACATGGAGGAGACAGAGCACAGAGACGAGGGGGACGCTCTCTGGGATGCTCCCAACAAAGGTCAGAGGTGAGAGAAGAACCACAGAGCTCAGACTAAAGCCACTGCTCCATGTACACTACAGGTCAAGAGTTTTTACATTTTATAAACACAAAGAAGACATCAAATAAGATAAGATAAGATAAGATAAGACTTTATTGATCTCACACAGGAGAAATTTACTTGCCACAGTAGGTCCAGGCAGAGAAGTGCATGCAGGCAAGAATAGAATTAAATAAGTAATAATACAATAAGTAATAATAATAAAAAACAGTAAGTAGGAGAGTATGGGGGAAAAAATACTGCAAGTTTGGCCTATATAGTAGAAATATATGAAGTAAGATGTACAGGATTATGTAGCAAAGAAAAAAAAACTACTAAATATTTTTGACAAAGTAAAGGGTGGTTACTTTGAGGATTTGAATATAAAGTATATATATAAAAATATATTTAGTTGATTTATAAGTTGAGTAAAAACAAAAACAAATTGATTTGGGTTTTTATGTAGGGTTAAAGGTCCCATGACATGGTACTTCTTGATGCTTTTATATGGCTCCTTAATGGTTCCCTAATACTGTAAATGAATCCTTCTTCAAAATCAACACTCAGTGCATGAGAAACAGAGATAAGATGAGAAAGAGTCATAAATATCTCTCTCAAACTCTTTATTCTGGGCGTTGTTGCTTGAATGCAAATGAGGAGAAAAGAGATGGCCAATAGTAGAGGGTGGGGGTGTGGCCAAACTCTCCGCTCAGAGCCCACAGCTGATCCATTTCCTTGTTTTTGCACGGCGGAGAGATTTGAAGCGTTCCATTGAAAAATAAACACATTTCCACAGAAAATAAAATTAAACCACTGCTGTTCAAAGGTCCAGAGGCTCATATAAAGGACTTCAGAGCCTAGAAACACTCGGACGTGCCTCCAGGCAAATAAAAAAAACGCATTTCGCATTGCCTAGCGCATTCGCAGTCCAAACTCTCTGGGCGTGATTTACAGAGACGCTGAGTACAGACAGACGGGGGTGGAACTGCATTTGCATTTCTTTTTTCGATCTGAATAAGGTGCCTTGTTCAAACTCGCCCGTTTGAGCTCCAATTTTTTGTAACGCTGAAAAGGATCGCAAATGCTCAATTTAGACAACTTTTTATTTCACAACTTTGAACCATGGGGGGGGGGGGGGCCTAAACAGGGTAGGGGAGCTCACATTAACGTTCAAAAACCTCAGAAAGTGAAAATTTCATGCCATGGGACCTTTAAAAAAATGTCCAGGAGTTTTTATTTTAACTCTTAACTCTTTAACTTATATATAATATATAATATATAGAATAAGATACTGTATCTTATTCATGGATGTCTCAAAATTTGCATAAGTTTATTTAGTTGAGTTATTTTTACTGAGGGATTTTTTTTTTACTGAGGGATTCTACACATATCTTGATGTCTTCTGTACATATACACAATGTAGAAAGTAGTAAAAAAGAAAAAAAATACAGGGTGTGCGTACACTTCAGACTGGTGTATGTGAAGTCTGTGTGCGTTTCCACAAATAAAATCACAACACTATTTTAGACTAATCCATATTTTTTCCACAAAATCCCACTACACTCTACAAATAGTTTTGCTGAAATATATGTTATGAAAAATACTGTAAAAGTATTTCATGAAAAAATCTGTAATTTCCACAGTCCGGCGTCTTTTGAATCTCCAAGGTGTGAGAGCCTCAGGAGTGACCGGTCTATGGGGCATCCGATAGCTTTTACAAAACAAACGTAAGTCTCTCTGAGTGATGATTACAAATAATGTAACGCTCCACCACTGTTCTCCGTGTCAGAGCTCAGACTAAAGCTGCTGCTCCATCTGTGTCCACAGACCTGCTCCTAGGACCAGCGCCATGTCACAGAAGACTGATAAATCTGTTGGAAGATCCATAAACTTTGAAGATCCACAGTACGTAAACCTACAACCTCTTAGACCTGCATCACACAGACCCCCCAGGATTTCGCGGGCATTTTTTGTGATTGTTGCGGGCTAAAATGCCTGAATTTGCGTGAGCTTTTCCAAAAAGTTGCGATGAAAGTTGCGGTGCTTTTAAGGTTTTTGTTGCGATTTTGTTGCGGGAGGAAGTGAAAGTTGCGATAAATAGTTGCGATTTTCCCTTTTTGTAATTAAAATTGAGTAATATTTTGAATACTGAGTTATTACTGACAAAGAATAATACAAAGACACAGAGATCACAGATATGGTCCTAAAACAACCTTACCAACATCGAAAATAAATTACTACTAGGAGGGGAACTGTTTCGCCCGGTCTTTTGCTGTTATTTTTGTGGGCAGGTGGCGCCGCAGACATGTCTTCTTTCTTCTGCCATTAGAAGCCGTGTCCCAGTTCCCAGAGCGCGCCTCGGCGCGTGGCCCGAAGGGCATGTGCGTCACACATTTCGACAGTACACCGGCGCGACGACTGCTGTCCCACTTCTTTTTTGTCCCATGCGCAGTTAACACGCGGTCCGAAGACCGCAGTCGTTAAGCGGTCCGCGGACTGCAGTCTGAGCCCCCTTCGGGCCGCGCTCCGAGCTGTGCGCTCTGGGAACTGGGGACACGGCCACAGTTTCGTTTCGTCACACGGAAGTAAGGCAGAAGGCAGAAGGAAGTTGGTCGGCGTTCAATACGTCGCCGATGATTGGTCAAAATTAGTAAAAATTGCGGGAAAGTTGCGGTGATTGGTCAAAATTGCAACACCGCCCTGAATTCACGGGGATTGGCTGAAGTTGCGCTGAAGTTGCAAATCGCAACATCGCGAATCCCTGGAGGGTCTGATCATATAAACTGAGGTCGTTTTCACACCTGCCTTGTTTGGTTCGTTTAAAATGAGCCAGAGTTCGTTTGCTCCTTTGATTCGGACCTTTTGGGCTGGTGTGAATAAAAACTAAAAATCTCAATCTGGAGCAAACAAGTGAACCGAGACCACCTAAAAAGCTCGGCCTCGGCACGGTTCCATTCGAACTCTGGTGCGGTTCGTTTGAGGTGAGAATGCAGACCGGACTCGATCCGACACAAGTTGGCTTTTTGTACTTAACGAGCTCCCGTCGTATGTCGAGCATTATGGGAAACCAAGGCTGACGAAACTAAACGAAATGAAACGAAACTTACGAGGCTTACTTATGTTTTGCGTGAAGAGCAAGAGTCAGAACTTGATGCGCACACATGAGCGTATCCTCCGTAGTCGTAGCCGCCCTGTGTCTTCGTCGTTTGTAAATTGATTGTAAAATAGTGTAAACCTCACGATGCTGCTCAAACATTTGTGAGAACTGTAAAAACTGAGCAAACCACATCGATAAGGCTAGATTGAAAACAGCATGTAACACCATGATTCTCCTCCTTCCGCGTTTGGACACAGCTCATTTCTGTCCAATGGCTGAGCGACCTCAGCGGACATTGTTTATAGATGTCCGGACCAAAGCGAGTGAACTATTGGACTTTCCTGGTGTGAAAAACACCTGACTGTAGCATGGATTCACTGGTCTCCATTAAAGGGCCCATATTCAACTGTTTTCTGACCTGTTCTAATGTTGCTTCCTCATCACAAACACACCTGGAGTTGTGTTTTGTTTCATTCACATGTTTAACACACAAACCCTGCAGATTTAGGCTGAGTTCTTCTCTCAAACAAAAAACTATGTTCCCCCTTGTGATGTCATGTGGTACAGGAAGTGCTTCACTGTGTTTTCAAATTCCACACACCTTCACTAGAATCATTTGAATGATTTTATTCCTGGAATTGCCCATCTCGACTACACAAAAGGGAAAATATATTTTAATACAGTGAACCCTCGTTTATCGCGGGGGTTAGGTTCCAGAAATAGCCCGCAATAAGTGAAATCCGCGAAGTAGGACAATTTTATATTTTACAATTATTCTACATGTTTTAAGGCTGAAAACGCTTCACCAGACACATTATACACCTTTCTGAGACTGGTATTAACATTTTTCTCTTGTTTAAACACTCAAACTTTTGTAGATTTTCATTAAAATATATTAATAGTGGGGATGGGGAGGGGGACGTGACACGCGGACACGTGCGCGCGGACACGTGTGCGCGGACACGTGCGCGCGGACACGTGTGTTTGTTTTGGTACCACATATCCATGCCATGTGCGAAAGTCGAGTGGAAAGCGACCTGGATATCATTTTGGGCAAGATTCAAGCCAATGCTAACAGTGCCAAACCGCTAACAGACGCCTCTGAGCACCAGTCCTCAACCCAAGACCAGGTAAGACCAACCTGCGCTCACAAGAGTTGGTTGCATTTCACCCCGGCTCCAAAATCAGACCGCTATCAATGCGTCGCCAATACTCCACAGCTCTCTAGGACGGGGTCGGGTTCGTCCTCTCGGCGTGACGGGGAAGAGCCACTGTCTCCTCTGTGCGCGCGAGTGTCCTCCCCCCGCTGCGGGCTCCCTCGAATGTGGCTCCCCCCGCCAGGCGCCAGGCCCGTCCATGTTGATTCTTGGCTCTTCCATTTGTCCGGCTCGCACTCAGTCTCTTCCATGGCTCGTGCAAGTAAACAAAGGCCACACCTCCTGTCACCCAGGCGCTCTCGTGAAGGAAATCAGAGACTCTGTCCCTACCATCCCTGGTCTAGACCTGGTTTAGTCCTGGTTTAGACCTGGTTTAGTCCTGGTTTAGACCTGCTTTAGACCTGGTTTAGTCCTGGTCTAGTCTCTTAGCTAATCAGGGCGCAGGACAGAATGTTACACTGTAAAAAAAAGTTACACTATAAAAAAAATTGGGAAAAAAAAAAAAAAAATTGGAAAAAAAAATCCGCGAAACAGCGAGGCCGCGAAGAGTGAACCGCGATACAGCGAGGGTTCACTGTATATATTTTTTAAATAATATTTTTCAAGTTAGCAGCTATATTTTCCCTTTTGCTTCATGACATCACAAGGTGGAACAGAGCATTTTGAGCTTTGGAGATGCAGACAGACTAATAATAAAGTGTTACTCAAACATGTGAATGAAACAAAACACAACTCCAGGTCTGTTTTTGAGGAGGAAACAACATTCTAATGTGGCTTAAGCTCATGAGAGTCAATTTTACATAATATAGGACCTTTAAGAGAGTGTCTGGGCCCTGGATATGTCCTGGTACAGTTTTGGACAATAATACTTCTTTAAAAGTACAGTGTGTAACATTCTGGAGGTGGCACATCACCTGCATGATTCCACGGAAACAGAAAGTTAAAACCATACTTGGGAATATTCTCCATGAAGATGGATTTATGCCATATGGTGGAAGACTATAACCAAAGGAACAACATTTCCATGGAAACAAGCAGGTGGGGGCTCTCCTCCAGGCCACATTAGTCAGGTTTGTGGAGATGCAAGCTCCTCACAGTAAGGATATATGTTTTTTTTACATTTTACATACTACTTTATTACTGTAAACAATCCTCTCATCAAAGCCGCTGTTACTTTTCCAAATGTGTTCTTTACGTCAGTTCTTTAAGTTCTGTGTATGTGTTATATTATGTATTCTACTGTAATATGTGACTGACCGCAGCAAAAGAGGACACAAGTCGTCCCCGGGGGCATTTTGAGTTATTCACAGATTCTGAAAGGGTCTATTCCAAGCTTTCCAATGATGCCTTACACAGGGAAATCTGAGAACATTTGAAGAAATTGTGGCCATTTGAAAGCTGCACATGGGATTTTGCTAAGGGCTGAAAACAGCTCGTAAACTTTCCTAACTCTAGCCCTTCTTGCCTCATTTGTATGACATTAAGCTAAGCTCCTCCCCCATCACTGACATGACTGTGGCATGACTGTGGTGTGGAGTTTATGTTCAGGAAAGGTCTCAGAATGAGAAGGTACTTTGTTAAAATGAAAATGCTTTTATAACAAAAAGTCCATATAATCATTCAATCATTCAATAATACACAGGACATGTTAAGTTAAAAATCACCTGTATTGCCATTTTAATACAATACAAAATATAGTGGAGAACACTACACACACTCTCTCACACACACACACACACACACACACACACACACACACACACACACACACACACACACACACACACAAACCTTAGTCCTGGTTTAGTCCTGGTTTAGTCCTGGTTTAGTCCTGCTTTAGTCCTGGTTTAGTCCTGCTTTAGTCCTGGTTTAGTCCTGGTTTAGTCCCGCTTTAGTCCCGTTTTAGTCCTGCTTTAGACCTGCTTTAGTTCTGCTTTAGTCCTGCTTTAGCCCTGTTTTAGTCCTGTTCTTTCTGAAAAACAAGGCAATTTCACAGACAAAATGTGTGCTTTTTAAGCAGCTAATGCTGATATCTGAAACATGGAGTGGCTTCTTCGTGATCTCAACTACTACATTCTCAAAAAAAAAACAAAAAAACAAAAAAAAACGAAAATCACAAATTTTGAAAAGAATTACTAAAAACTCTATCTGGGTTTCACTAATCCCGAGTTGTGGCCTCTTTGGGCGTGTTCAGTCACATATAATAATTGTTTAGAGTGTAGAATAAGTGTTTAATAAGAGCTCATTATTATTATTATTAGGATAAGAGAAATAGCCGTAGTTTTTTGTTTCACCACCGAGGCTCCAGAGCCAAGAGCTGCTCAGTGTTTGTGCTACTGCTACAAACTCTAAACATAACTAATCACTACTTTTTCACTATTTTGTGTACTTCTAAATAAAGTCACATCACATCTGTTTGGTAACATTGGAAAGTCAGTCGTATTCTGTTTTTAGTAACTTTGACCACATCCTCGCAGAGCTCCTGTAAACCCACTACACTCTACAAATTGTTTCGCTGGAATGAAAATATGATAAAAGTATTTCATGAAAAATTCTGAAACTTCCACAGTCCGGCGTCCTTTGAATATCCGAGCTGTGAGGACCTCAGGAGTGACCAGTCTATGGGGCATCCAATAGTTTTCACAACAGAAACGTGAGTCTCTCTGAGTGATGAATTCAGATCATGTTTAGACGGTGAGAAGAAGTAAGATAGTAGCATTAAAAGTGTATAAAAATGTGTAAAGAAAAAAAAAAAGGTGCTAATCAATGACTACTGCATGCTGTCTATGTATAAATAAAGGACTTTTACGGTTATAAGGTGATGTAATCTTGACTGCATTTTGCACTAGTACATGCATGTTTTTAAGATTTGCAACTACTATTTCAATATTTAGAGGGCATTTTTATTTACTCTCTTTCAGAGTGGAGCAGCAGCATCCAGACGTCTCCTGTGATCAGCAGCAGGACTCCATATTTAAGGTGCATTTCACAGATTCATATTTTTCTAATTGTTATGACTTGGACTTGTGGTTAACATTCGTCATAGTTTTGCATCAGTCATGTGTCATTTGAAGAAAAGTAGAAAACACAAAGTAAAAAAAAAATACACAAGTAAGTAAGTAAAGGTCCTATATTAAGCAAAACTGACTCTGGCGTTGTTACCACCTCAAAAACAGACCTGGACTTTTGTTTTGTTTTTGAATTTTGTTTCATTCGCACATGTCTGAGTAACTCTTGTTTATTAGTCTGTCCATCCATTTTCTTCTGCTTTTCCGGGGCAGGCTCGTGGGGGCAGGGACTCCCAGACTTCCTTCACCCCGGAAACTTCCTCCAGCTTCCTCCACCCAATTCATCCAATTCAAATCTTGCAAATCCAACACTTTCCCTGTCACTGCTGGTGTTCCCCAAGGCTCTGTCTTAAGTCCCCTTCTTTTTATCATTTACATCCTTCCACTTGGCTTTCTGTTACGTAAACACAACATTCTTTTGCACAGTTATGCGGATGACATCCAGCTCTACATTTCTACCAAACCTTCCTCATCTCTTCCTCCAACCTCTCTTACCCTCTGTCTACAAGAAATCCATTCCTGGTTCTCCTCCAACTTTCTCAAACTTAACAGCTCTAAAACTGAAGTCCTCCTAGTAGGCACCCCCTCCACTATCTCCAAATCCAGCCATTTCTCTACATCTATCCATGATTCCACTGTCCTTCCTTCCCCTCAGATCAAGAGTCTGGGTGTCATCCTTGACAGCACACTTTCTTTTCAATCCCATATTAATAACATCACCCGCTCCGCCTACTTTCACCTCCGCAATATCTCTCGTCTCCGCCCCTCTCTCTCTCCTTACACCACTGCTATACTCGTTCACAGCCTTGTTATTTCCTGGATTGACTATTGAAACTCCCTCCTCTTTGGTCTCCCTAACAAATCCCTCCAGAAACTGCAGCTTCTCCAAAATTCCGCTGCCCGCATCATCACCAGGACCCCCTCCTCCCACCACATCACCCCCATCCTCCAACAACTACACTGGCTTCCCATAAAACAAAGAATTCACTTTAAAATTCTCCTAACCACCTTCAAAGCAATCCATAACCTGGCCCCGCCTTACATCACTGACCTCCTCCACATCTCCATTTCTTCTCGCTCCCTCCGCTCCTCCTCCTCTCTCCAGCTCTCTGTTCCCTCTGCCCGTCTCGTCACCATGGGAGGCAGAGCCTTCAGCCGCTCTGCTCCCCTGCTCTGGAACTCACTCCCTCTTCCTCTTTTCAAATCCAGACTCAAAACACACCTGTTCAGACAATCCTACACCACATAACAGTCACTTTCACCATCTTGCAGTTTTGTATCTCTGTTTTTATCTTTGTATTTTAAGTATTTTTATGTTTTAACTTTGTTTTGTACAGTGTCCTTGGGTGTCTTGAAAGGCGCTTTTAAATAAAATGTATTATTATTATTAAGGCGTTCCCAGGCCAGTCGGGAGGCATAGTCCCTCCAGTGTGTCCTGGGTCTTCCCCGGGGCCTCCTCCTGGTGGGACATGCCCGGAACACCTCCTGAAGGAGGCGTCCAGGAGGCATCCAGAACAGATGCCAGGTCTACCTCAGCTGCTCCTCTCGACGTGGAGGAGCAGCAGTTCTACTCCAAGCTCCTCCCGTGTGACTGAGCTCCTCACCCTATCTCTAAGGGAGCGCCCAGCCACTCTGCGGAGAAAACTCATTTCGGCCGCTTGTATCCGCGATCTCGTCCTTTCGGTCATTATCCAGAGCTCATGACCACAGGTGAGGGGAGGAACGTAGATCGACGGTAAATCGAGAGCCTTTGCCTTTCAGCTCAGCTCCCTCTTCACTACAACGGTCCGGTACAGCGACCGCATCACTGCCGACGCTGCACCGATCCGCCTGTCAACGCTCCATCCTCCCCTCACTCGTGAACAAGACCCTGAGATACTTGAACTCCTCCACTTGAGGCAGGGACTCTCCACCCAAAGAGGGCAAGCCACCTTTTTCCGGTCGAGAACCATGGCCTCAGATTTGGAGGAGCTGATCCTCATCCCAGTCGCTTCACACTCGGCTGCAAACCGCCCCGGTGCACGTTGGAGGTCCTGGTCTGTTGAAGCCATCAGGACAACATCATCTGCAAACAGCAGAGATGAGATCCTGTGGTCCCCAAACTGGACCCCCTCCGGCAGTGGTAGTTTTCAGGTTACCAGTTACCTTTTGCATTAGTTAAGTAGAGACTGGCAATTCAAGGGCTGAAATCATCCAAATTAGTATTGTGAAAGTTTATAGGGTTTTTCAGTACAGTGGAGCACTTCCTATTTTACCACATGACATCACAAGTTGGAATGTTTGATGTCTGAGAGAAGAACTCAGCCTAAATATTCAGGGTTTCTGTGTTAAACATGTGAATGAAACAAAATACAACTCCAGGTTTTATAACATTATAACTTAGATCAGAAAATAGCGTAATATCAGCGTAATGTCATTTATTCATTATAGTTTGGAAATGTTCAGATGAATTAGAATTTGTTTCACATATTTTCTCTATAATGTGTCTGTTTAGCTTCTGAAGAAGGATATCTTCACTTTTGTCAAGAAAGAGCTTGAGAAACTCCTCACACTTCTGAGTACAGATTACTCAGATTGCGTAGAGCCTTTGAAGGATGAGGATGAAGAGCAGAGGAGCAACAGTGAGGCTGTTCTGAAGATCACACTGAACTTCCTGAAGAGGATGAAGCAGAAGGAGCTGGCTGAGCGCCTGTGGAGCAGTAGGACCATTTAAAAATAATAATAATATACATTTAACAAAATGTTGTTTTATATTCTCTGAGACTCAGGCCTGTATCTGTTGTCTTCATGCAGGGATTTATTCTAGAGATTTTCAGCATAAACTGAAGTCTTATCTGCAGAAGCAGAAGTTTGAGTGTGTGTCTGAAGGCATCCCTAAAGCAGGAGACTCCACTCTTCTGAATGAGATCTACACAGAGCTCTACATCACAGAGGGAGGGCCTTCAGAGGTCAACCAGGAACATGAGGTCAGACACCTGGAAACGGCCTCTAGGAGACCAGGCCCACCAGAGACAGCCATCACATGTGAAGAGATGTTTAAAGGCCCAGCTCACACACATGGACCAATCAGAACAGTGCTGACAAAGGGAGTGGCGGGCATTGGGAAAACGGTTCTCACTCAGAAGTTCAGTCTGGACTGGGCTGAAGGCAAAGCTAACCAGGACATACAGCTGCTGTTCCCGTTCACGTTCAGAGCACTCAATGTGCTGAAGGAGAGAAGCTTCAGCTTGGTGACACTTGTTCAACACTTCTTTAGTCAAACACAAGCAGAACTCTGCAGCTGTAAAGACCTCCAGGTGCTCTTCATCTTTGACGGTCTGGACGAGTGCAGACCTCCCCTGGACTTCACCAACAAAACCAAGGCCGTGACCAACCCCACAGACTCTGCCTCAGTGCACGTGCTGCTGGTAAACCTCATCAGAGGGAACCTGCTTCCCTCCGCTCGCCTCTGGATAACCACACGACCCGCGGCGGCTGATCAAATACCAGCTGAGTGCGTCTCCAGGGTGACAGAGGTCAGAGGGTTCACTGACCCACAGAAGGAGCAGTACTTCCGGAAGAGGTTCAGGGAGGAAGCAGACAAAGTCATCGCCCACATCAAGATGTCCAGAACCCTCCACATCATGTGCTACATTCCAGTCTTCTGCTGGATCACAGCAGCAGTCCTGGAGCATGTGTTGAAAAGCAGAGAGAGAGGAGAGCTGCCCACGACCCTGACTCAGATGTACATCCGCTTTCTGGTGGTTCAGGCCAAAGTCAAGAACATCAAGTATGAAGAAGGATCTGGTACAGACCCACACTGTACTCCAGAGACCAGGAAGATGGTGAAGTCTCTGGGAAAACTGGCCTTTGAGCAGCTGCAGAAAGGAAACCTGATCTTCTACGAGAATGACCTGAGCGAGTGTGGGCTGGACGCTGAAGAGGCCTCAGTGTACTCCGGAGTGTTCACACAGGTCTTTAGAGAGGAGCCAGGCCTGTACCAGGACAAGGTCTACTGCTTCATCCATCTGAGTGTGCAGGAGTTTCTGGCTGCTCTTCATGTCCATCTGACCTTCATGAACACTGGGATCAACCTGCTCTCAAAAACAAGGAAGCCTACAAAGTTCAGTGCGAAAAGAAAACTAAAGCATCTTCACCAGACAGCTGTGGACCAGGCCTTACAGAGTCCAAATGGACACCTGGACATGCTCCTCCGCTTCCTCCTGGGTCTTTCACTGTCAACCAATCAGAGCCTTCTACAAAGTCTTGTGACACAGACAGGAAGCAGCTCTCAGACAAATCAGGAAACAGCTGAGTACATCAAGAAGAAGCTGAGTGAGGATGTGTCTGCAGAGAGGAGCATCAATCTGCTCCACTGTCTGAATGAGCTGAATGAGCGTTCTCTGGTAGAGCAGATCCAACAGTACCTAAGGTCAGGATGTCTGACTGAAGATGGACTGTCTCCTGCTCAGTGGTCAGCTCTGGGCTTCTTCTTACTGTCATCAGAAGAAGATATGGACCAGTTTGAGCTGAAGAAATACTCTGCTTCCGAGGAGGCTCTCCTGAGGTTGCTGTCAGTGGTCAAGGCTTCCAACAAAGCTCTGTGAGTAACCTTTGTTGATAGAGTGTGGTCTGATTTAAACTTCTACTTAAGATAAGATAAGATAAGACTTTATTGATCTCACGCAGGAGAAATTTACTTGTCACAGTAGCTCCAGGTAGGGACAGTTTGAACAAGAAAGAAAAGCATGCAGGCAAGAATGGCATAAAGATAAGTGATAATAATAATAAAGTAAGTAATAATAGAAGAAGCAATAATAATAAAACAGTAACAAGGAGAGTATTGAAAAACGATATTGCACGTTGGAAAAACGATATTGCACGTTAGGACCATACGGTGGAGTTATACAAGTAATAATAATAAGAAACAGTAACTAGGAGAGTAACGAAAAAGGATATTGCACGTTTAGACTCTACAGTGGAGTTGTACAGTCTGATGGCGGTGGGGATGAAGGATCTGCGGTAGCGCTCCTTCTTGCACTCCTCTACAGTCCGGTACAGAGGGTGAGAGGTGTTGTCCATGATGGATGTGAATTTGGCTAGCACCCTCTTCTCAGCCACCTCCTCTACAGAGTCCAGAGGACAGCCCAGGACAGAGCTGGCCCTCCTGACCAGCTTATTAAGTCTCTTCCTGTCCCGTTCTGTGTTGCTCGGGGCCCAGCAGACGACAGCGTAGAAGAGAGCAGAGGCCACCACAGAGTCATAAAAAGTCTTGAGCAGAGGCCTGCACACTCCAAAGGACCTCAGTCTCCTCAGGAGGTGGAGGCAACTTTGGCCCTTCTTGTACAGGTCGTTGGTGTTGTGGGACCAGTCCAGTTTATTGTTGAGGTGAACACCCAGGTACTTGAAACTGTCCACAGTCTCTATGTCCTGCCCCTGGATGTTCACCGGCGAGTGAGGTAATAATAACAATAATAATAGTGGTCTTCTCCTTTAGTCGATCACCAGCTCATTCGTCTTACTGGTGTTAAGGCTCAGGTGGTTGTGCCCACACCAGTCCACAAAGTCTCTGATGACTGAGCGGTACTCCAGCTCGTTCCCCTCAGACACACAGCCCACAATGGCCGAGTCGTCTGAGAACTTCTGGAGATGGCAGCTGTCCGTGTTGTATGTGAAGTCCGAGGTGTAAATGGTGAAGAGGAAGGGTGAGAGGACAGTTCCCTGGGGGGCCCCAGTGCTGCAGACTACCACCTCTGACTCACAGCCGCGTAGCCGCACGTACTGTGGACGGTCAGTGAGGTAGTCGATGGTCCAGGCAGCGAGATGTCCATCAACTCCCGCGTCCTCCAGCTTCCCCCACAGCAGCGCCAGCCTGATGGTGTTGAAGGCGCTGGAGAAGTCAAAGAACATGACTCTCACAGCACTCCCGGCAGTCTCTAGGTGGGTGAGCGCCCGCTGCAGCAAGTAGATGACGGCTTTCTCTACTCCTACGTTTTGCTTTGCTTTGCTTGGAGGTGACTGAGGATCACCCTCTCCATGGTCTTCATGAGGTGGGAGGTCAAGGCGACTGGTCTGTAGTGGTCCCGGTTCCCTGGTGTTTGTTGTTTTGGGAACCGGGACCACACAGGAGGTCTTCCACAGGACGGGGACCTTCTCCAGGCTGAGGCTCAGGTTGAAGATGTAGCAGAGAACCTCACAGAGCTGTTCTGCACAGGTTCTCAGCAGCCTGGGGCAGATACCATCGGGTCCTGCGGATTTCCTCTGCTTGAGTTGCCTAAGCTCCCTCCTCACCTCATCCGGTGTGATGGAGAGGGGGGAGTGAGGGGGGGACTGGGGTGGACTGCAGGGGGTGGAGGGGGGGGTGTTTCTGGGTTGGGTCCATGTGAAGGGGGAGGGGGATGTGGCTAATGGATCGGGGAGGTGTGGAGAGGAGGGGTTAGTCGGCAGGGGGGCAGAGGGGGTGGGAGGTGAATCAAACCTGTTGAAGTAACAGTTTAATTTGTCTGCACAGCGCTGATCACCATCAGCCGTCCCTCTGCCACTCTGTCCAAATCCAGACATGTTCCTCAGTCCTCTCCACATGCCCCGTACGTTGTTCTGGGCCAGCTACTCCTCCATCTTCCTCCCGTAGTCCTTTTTGGCCCATCGGATCCTCCACTGGAGCTCCCGCTGGACCCTTTTCTGCTCCTCTCTGCCCTTTTCTTCTGGTTCAGGAAGGGCTTTAAGCTCAGGGGTGACCCAGCGGTGGTTGTTGGAGAAACACCGTACTCTCCTAGTTCGTACAGTGTTCTCCACGCAGAAGTGAATGTAGTCCGTGATGCAATGGGTCAGGCCATTGATGTCGTCTCCATAAGAGCCGGTGAACATGTCCCAGTCTGTGTTCTGGAAACAGTCCCTCAGACTCTCACAGGCCTCCTGAGTCCAAAGCTTCACAGACCGCTTCTGCACAGGTGGGTGCATAATGTAATGTGAAACGTCATCTGCAGCGGCCCAAGTACTGTTCCAATTCAAAGAACATATTCTCCGCTCTTGCACTGCGGCTCTTGCTCTTCCCAAGTCTGAATTCACGGAGTACTGAGGAATGGACAATGTCTTCTGTTTCCAGACTGAGCAGCTGTAACCTCTCAGAGAGAAGCTGTGAAGCTCTGTCCTCAGTCCTCAGATCCTCTGGTCTGACAGTCCTGGACCTCAGTCACAACTATGTGAAGGACTCTGGAGTGGAGCTGTTGTCTTATGGACTCAAGAGTCGTCACTGTAAACTGCAACAGCTCAGGTCAGAAAAATGTACTTTTTCAATGTTCATGTAACAGTTTTACTGTATGTGATATTTTTATTAGCATTTCTAGACATCTTTATATTTGTGTTTTTCTTCATATATTGCATGATCTGAATGTCATGGTTACAGGCTACAAGCTGGAGCCAACGGATGAAAATCATCCAGGCGAGGGACTAATACAAATTGTACTTTTAGTGACACCTCAAAAATCAATTTTCCTGGTGCCAGTCGGATCCCCGCCCGAAAACAAATCAGTGTAAATCTCTGAAACTCTGTCCAAAAAATAAATCATGTCCCTGCATGTAAAACCCACCCTCAACTCCACAGGACCTCAGCCATACTGGATCTAACCTAACCTGGGAAATCCCAGGCTGCTTTCGTTCGTTCCGATCTGAAAGACAGCCTGGCGACTATGGCAAGCGAGCTCTCCTGATTTTGGGAGCCAATTAGAGAGCGGGGAGGGGTGGAAAGACGGTGACACGTACTACGCGACAAACAGAAACTTGTAGTTTGAACTGACAACTGACCTGATTGGCTATGGGCTACGTATACACCAAATGACATTCGTAACGCGAACGGCCGTTGGCAATCGTAAACCACACCTCCACTACGAGATATTCAGTAGGTGCTCCCAGACCATATATCACTTGTGATATGGTCTGGTGTAAACCAGGCAAGATCTAACCAGGGTCCTGTCAGTGACATGTACCTTGTCTTATTTTTTCATATTATTATCTGTTTTCTTTTAATGATACAAAATTGAAAAAAATCTATGAGCTTGTTTACTTGACTTTTCAATGAAGAGCTCAGTGTGACTTCTTACTCATGTCTCCTCCAGACTGAGCACCTGTCACCTGTCAGAGAGAAGCTGTGAAGCTCTGTCCTCAGTCCTCAGATCCTCTGGTCTGACAGTCCTGGACCTCAGTCACAACAATGTGAAGGACTCAGGGGTGATGCTGTTGTCTGATGGACTGAGGAGTCGCCGCTGTAAACTGGAAAAGCTAAGGTTTGGAGATTATACCATACCATACAATCTGACCACAACGAGTCAGTTTAGTTTTTTCATTTGTTCTGTTGAACAAGTTCCTCTCAAATAAAATTACAGTCACGAGCTAGCAACAGTTTTCCACTCAAACTCCTAAACTGGACCATGAATCCTCATATTGATCACAGACTCCTGAAAATGTGTCTAAATCCATTTTGTATTAGCCCTCATTTCTGACAGCGACTAATGTGTGCATTGTGTCACCATGGCAACTGTTGAACTTTCTGCTAATACACATACATGTAGAGCACTGTTGAAATAAGTCATTTGAAACACAAAACCATATCAAATTATTGAAATGAAGAATGCAAATGAGTGCATACACTACCAGTCAAATGTTTGAACACACCATCTCCATTTATTTGTTTATTTAAGGATCCCCATTAGTCTCTACAAACGCAGAGACTAGTCTTCCTGGGGTCCAATTTAAAATACAATACATTTTAATATATTTTAAGCACCATCAAAACACTGAGTTTTAAGTTACATGATCAAAAACACAAACCAAACACTTAAAATATGTTACATTCAACTTATAGCATTTTCAAATAGTAATTTTTGATCACATTTTTTTTAAAAAGAGCATGATTTTGTATGACCATTATGTGTTGTGGCAGCACATTCCAGTGAGAAATGGCTCTATAGAGAAACGTTGCTTTCAGTGCATTAGTTCTTGGTTTTGATAAAGTGAAAATTGTGTTTGAGGCTCGTCTTGTATTAAACCTGTGTCTGCTGCCGGTCAGCTGTAACTGTGAGACCATGTGTAAAGGTCTGTGTGTTGTCCACACTTTGTGCAAGAACATAACTAAACCACAGGCCAGTCTGTCCTTGACTTTCAGCCACAAAAGTTCCTTATGCACAGCACTGATATTAGCCCTAAAAGAGCAGTTTAGAGCGAGACGTGCCGCTCGATTCTGAACTATCTGGAGCTTTTCCAAGTCTTTGTTTGCAGCACTAGACCAAACATTAGGACAATAGTCCAGCTGAGATAAAACAAGAGAGGCAATTACAAGTTTTCTTGTTTCCATTGACATAAAATAAGCATTCCTTCTAATTATTGCAATATTCCTACCCATTTTAGTAACAATATTATTTATATGAGTTGACCATGTCATAGTTTGGTCTAATGTGACACCCAAAAGTTTAATTTCTGTGAGTTGTTCCAATAATTGTTTATCGAGCGACATGTTTAGCTTAAGATTTTTTCAGACAGAATACTTTGATCCCAATAGCATACACTTTGTTTTTGTAATATTCAGTTTTAAACGGTTCTCCAGAACCCATTTTTGAACAGACATTAGCTCCTGTTGTAAAATGTCATTGACCTGATCCAAGTCAGCTGAGGAGACATGTATGGTGGTATCCAGTGGCGTTCCTAGAGTGATTTACTCCCTGGGCGAAAGCCACTCCGCCCCCTCCGACCAAACCCTAACATCCGCCCCACCACCCAAAAACAAACAAGACCGTTGTCCATACAAACTCAATTCACAACAACTACTTTCAAAAACAAATGTACAGTTTTAATGAGTACTGCAATAAAAAATATAAACAATAATTACAAAAAAAGTTTTTTAACATAAAAAAGACCAAAGGCACAATTATTTCACATTATAGCCATGTAGGCCTACAGCTATTTAAGAAAGCAAAAGTGCACTCCAGCACCCCCTGGTGGTCACAATATTGCAGAATCAGTCAGTACTCTAAAAGTGCACATTGAGTTACCATAGAGTAACATAATTAACAAAAAGACTTGGTGGGGGCGCTACTCTGTCTTCACGTAACCACGAGCCAGCACCAGCCCAGGTGGCCCCCGTCACAGAACGCCCCTGGTGGTATCATCTGCATATACAGTCATACAGGCCTTATCTAGTGCATATGGCATATTATTAATGAAAATACTATAAAGCAAAGGGCCTAGGCAGCTTCCTTGTGGGATTCCACATGAGAGTGTTACGTTATTTGAAAGTGAACCATTAAATGTGACGCATTGTTTCCTATCAGTTAAATAACTGCACATAAATGGTAAAGCTGCAGTATTGAAACAATAAGCAGAGAATTTCATTTGTAAAAGGCTGTGATCAACAAGGTCAAAGGCTGCACTAAAATCAGGAAACACAGCTCCTATCAATTGTTTACAGTCAATTGATAGGATTCACATTTTTTCTTTATTTTTACTTTCTACATTTTAGATACAGACATCAAATAAATTATGCAAAATATTTGGAATTATGTAGCAAAAAAAGTTAAATAACTCAACAAAATATTTATTTTATCAAATGAAAGTATCCACCCTTTGCTTTGTCAACAGAGCTGCAAACCCTTGGCCTTCTGTCACTGAACCTCATGATGAAGCTCCTGAAATGGTTTTCACTTCACAGCTGCTGTGTCCAAGTTAAAAAATGCCAAAAGTGCAAACCAGGGTTCAAAGCAAAGGGTGGTTACTTTTTAAATCTAACATAAGTTTGGAGTTATTTTGAGGGTTTTTTGTTGTTGAGTTGTTTTTGTTTACTGCTTTCCATATGTTCATTCACTGTTTTGATGCGATGAGTGAGAATCTACAATGTAAATAATCAAATTTTAAACAAAATTTAAAAATGTGTCCAAACTTTTTACTGGTAGTGTATAATAAGTACAACACTTAAATGAAAATAATTTATAATTCAAAGAACAAGAGCAAATATTTTAACAGTAAACTGAGTTCCACCAGTTGTCGGCTTCTCAAACAGTTTCTGTTCCTTTTGTTAGTTTATCCCATTGTCTGGTCTCAGAGGAAGGCTGTGCTTTTCTGGCCTCAGCTCTGAGGTTCATCTCCTCCCATCTCCAAGAACTGGACCTCAGCTACAACCATCCAGGAGACAGAGGCATGAAGCTCCTGTCTGCTCTACAGAGCGCCCCCTACGGCACACTGCGCACCCTCAGGTATGAACAGCAGTAAACGCTCATCTGGGCTAATTTGGAGACTGGGAGAAGAAGAAGCACAAACTGAGGACAGGACGTACAACTACTTGTTTATTCCTCAGACAAACTCTTTGGCCCAATATGCCCGTACGTACATGTTCACATTTAAATCTGTCCCCATAGTTCAGAATGCTCCAAAAGAAAGGGAACATAAAGTACTATCTGGATTTACACAGGAAATACACTCTGTACACACTTTTGTTCAGCAGATTACTTATAGATATTTTTACAAGTTGTGAAGTTTGACTGTTAAAGATCCCATGACATGGTACTTCTTGATGCTTTTATATGGCTCCTTAATGGTTCCCTAATACTGTAAATGAATCCTTCTTCAAAATCAACACTCAGTGCATGAGAAACAGAGATAAGATGAGAAAGAGTATTTTTTCTCTCTCTGAACAGGCCATAATGGGCGTTGTTGCTTGAATGTAAATGAGGAGAAAAAAGCTGGCCTATAGTAGAGGGTGGGGGCGTGGCCAAACTCTCGGCTCTGAGCCCTCAGCTGATCCATTCCCATGTTTTTGCACGGGGGAGAGATTTGAAGCGTTCCATTGAAAAATAAACACATTTCCACATAAAATAAAATTAAACCACTGCTGTTCAAAGGTCCAGAGGCTCAGATAAAGGACTTCCGAGCCTAGAAACACTCGGACGTGCCTCCAGGCAAATAAAAAAACGCATTTCGCATTGCCTAGCGCATTCGCAGTCCAAACTCTCTGGGCGTGATTTACAGAGACGCTGAGTTCAGACAGACGGGGGTGGAACTGCATTTGCATTTCTTTTTTCGATCTGACGTCAATAAGGTGCCTTGTTCAAAATCGCCCGTTTGAGCTCCAATTTTTTGTAATGCAGAAAAGGATCACAAATGCTCAGTTTAGACATTTCGCAACTTTTAACCATGGGGGGGGGGGGCCTAAACAGGGTAGGGGAGCTCACATTAACGTTCAAAAACCTCAGAAAGTGAAAAATTCATGCCATGGGACCTTTAACTTTTACTTTACTTTATATCACTGAAACACTGACATGACAACTTTTATTGGACTCGTTCACCTTTAATGATGGGAAAAAATGCTTGTAAAATGAGTTAAAGAGCGATCTCATATAAGACTCCAGCTTAGAGACAAATGGTTATTTTGACTTTTTTTGAGCTCCTCAAGGCTCAGCTCTGTGTCAGGGAGTGGACACAAAAGCAGTTAAAAGTTCAAAGTCCAAAGTCGGCTTTATTATCAGAAAACATATGTACAGGTTGCACACACAGGATTTGAAAGGTCCCATGGCATGAAATTTTCACTCTCTGAGGTTTTTGAACGTTAATGTGAGCTCCTCTACCCTGTTTACCCCCCCCATGGTTAAAAGTTGCGAAATGTCTAAACTGAGCATTTGCGATCCTTTTCTGCGTTACAAAAAATCGGAGCTCAAACGGGCGATTTTGAACAAGGCACCTTATTGACGTCAGATCGAAAAAAGAAATGCAAATGCAGTTCCACCCCCGTCTGTCTGTACTCAGCGTCTCTGTAAATCACGCCCGGAGAGTTTGGACTGCGAATGCGCTAGGCAATGCGAAATGTGTTTTTTTATTTGCCTGGAGGCACGTCCGAGTGTTTCTAGGCTCGGAAGTCCTTTATCTGAGCCTCTGGACCTTTGAACAGCAGTGGTTTAATTTTATTTTCTGTGGAAATGTGTTTATTTTTCAATGGAACGCTTCAAATCTCTCCCCCCGTGCAAAAACACGGAAATGGATCAGCTGAGGGCTCTGAGGGAGAGCGGAGCGTTTGACCACGCCCCCACCCTCTACTATAGGCCAGCTCTTTTCTCCTCATTTGCATTCAAGCAACAACGCCCATTATGACCTGTTCTGAGGGAGAAAAATTACTCTTTCTCATCTTATCTCTGTTTCTCATGCACTGAGTGTTGATTTTGAAGAAGGATTCATTTACAGTATTAGGGAACCATTAAGGAGTCATATAAAAGCATCAAGAAGTACCATGTCATGGGATCTTTATAAACAAGACAATAAACAGAATTTACTTATTCATAGTGTACCTCATTTTTAAAATCAGATTTTAGGATACGTCACTTTTTAGAATCAAAACTGGCCCCTCAATGTTCAGAGTGACACAAAAACTGTAGATGTAACTTCTGTCTTTGCTCCAGACTGAAGCCGGCTGGAGCCTGGTGCAACAGTCCAGGACCGAGGAGGAGTAAGTGTTATTATATTATATTATTATATAGTATTATATTATAGTTACAGAAAGAAAAAGTATATTTTGAAGTATAGTCCGTGAGACTTTTAAAACATGATACAAATTCTGGCACCGTTTTAACTGCCTTTGTTGTCATTTCATCAGATTTTTGTGAGCTCACTCTGGACGTGAACACAGCGAACAAAAGCCTCAAACTGTCAGACGACGAGAAGACGGTGAGACGAGTGCGAGAGGCGCAGCCCTATCCAAATGACCGGGACAGATTCGAGGTCTGGGCCCAGATCCTGTGCTCCACTGAGCTGACCGGCCGCTGTTACTGGGAGGTCGAGTGGAGTGGAGAGGTGGACATTTCGGTGTCTTATAGGGGAATCGGAAGGACGGGAAAGGGCAATGACAGTATGTTTGGATTCAATGATCTGTCCTGGAGTCTGACCTGCTCTAAGCATGGATTCTCTGTTTTTCACAATAAAAAAGAAAGCCGCTGCTTCTCCTACTTCAAGCCCTCGTCTTCAGGCAGAGTGGGAGTGTTTGTGAACTGTCCTGCTGGCTCTCTGACCTTCTACACCGTCTCCTGTGGCCATCTGATCCACCTCTACACCATCCACACCACATTCACCAAGCCTCTGCTCCCGGGGTTCACTCTCTGCTCTTATGACTCCTCAGTGTCTCTGTGTACCCCGTCAGACTGAACAGAACACTCACTAGAGCACCGGGTGATTTTCACCCGAGCAAAACTATTTACATGATTTTCAATATTTTGAGTGTCATGGGTCCCTGGGGAGCGTCACCATAGTTTTTGACATCTCTGAAGGTGTAGGTGTTTCCCTACCCCAAAGCCCACTTTTTCATACAGGCTTTTGGCTAATTTTCACCCGGCAACAGTGAAAGAGGAATGTCAGAATGTGATGAATTTAATGTAAGAGGATGTAAGGAATAGGTAAGTAAGAGTGGTCCTGAAATGTGTATCTGTCCTTATGTAGTGCAGTGGTTATGAATAAATATCACAAAGTGCTGATTTCAAAGGGAATTCTTATGGTGAAAACAATATTTTAGTCACTGGTCATTTTTACTAGGGATGCACGATATATCGGCATTAACATCGGTATCGGCCGGTATTGCCAAATTTTTAACATATCGGTATCGGCCCGATGTGTAAAAGTGGGCCGATATTAACAACCGATATTTGTCAGTACAGTAATCCCTCGAATTAACGTTTTCTCACATTTCTCTCTCGTTTAAACACTCAAACTTTCGTAGATTTTCAACAAAATGTATTAATAGTGAAGCGTGGGGGGGGGGCTCAAATCCGTGATAGTGCAGCATGACCGGCGTGAGACCGCGCGTCCCGCCCAGGGCTGCAAGCACGAGACCCATGCCCAAACCGTGCCTCCTCTAGACCAGGTCTAAACCAGGATTAAACCACCATGTGCGGCTCTTTGCCTGGTTTCGTGCGGCTCTTGTTCGTTCACGTCGAGGTCCCAAGAGGGAGGCACGCAGTTTGAAAAGAGCAAAGGCAAAGAGTCGCACGCGGTGGTTTAATCCTGGTTTAGACCTGGTCTAGTCCTGGTTTAGTCCAGGTCTAGACCTTGTTTAGACCTGGTCTAGACCTGGTTTAGTCCACGTTTAGTCCTGGTCTAGTCTCGGTCTGATTCTGGTCTGGTCCTGGTCTAGTTCCACTCTGGTCCCGGTCCCCCCGCGTCCCCCATCTATAACATCAATCGGTCAAAGGTCTCTTAGCCAATCAGGACGCAGAACACAATGTTACACTATAAAAAAAAAAAGTTACACTATTAAAAAAAATTAATTGGAAAAAAAAGAAAAATTCAGGTGTCAAAACACGTTTTGAAGAAGACATTCAAAAATTAATTTTGCATGATTTTCAGTCTGTATAAAATAAAATCTCAGAATTAAAAATAAATAAATATCGTATCGGCCGATATCAGCAACATTAAAATCGGATATCGGTATCGGCTAAAATTTTCACATCGGTGCATCCCTAATTTTTACCCACTGAAAAAAATACTATTTTTTTGTTCCTCTCTCCTGCAACTGTTCGTACGGAGCCTTGGAAGTGTCATAGGTGAATAAATAATAACAATAAAGCGTAGTTATAAAGCGTGGGAACGACTTATAAGTCGTTATTGCTGTCGTTGTTATTATCTATTGTTATTATTTATTCACCTATGACACTTCCAAGGCTCCTTATGTTCGTGTGTCAAGGAGATTTTTTGTTCTCAAATTCCTAATTTTTCAGTAATTTTGGAGCATGTTTTTAGGGTCTTTCTATGTTTTTTTTGTTTTGTTTTGTTTTGGGTTTTTTTGTTCATTTTGTTACACATACCACAGTTGAAAATAAAACAAAACCACTCTAATGTATCATGTGTCATATTTTGATCTATTTTTCATGACAAGTACTGTTTGTTGGGTATATTAAATCGGGTCAAAATTACCCGGCAAAAGTGATGGTGTTACTTTTTATAGCGAAAGTGTTCTAGGGTTAAAATGTGCACTATGTAACCGTCACCTTCTTTGCCAAATCTTATGCCAATTCTCTGCCTGGAATGTTCCACGGTACGACTTTAAACAGATCTACTTTAAATATATTAAATTATAGGTGGTTTTATAGCTCAAAAATACCTAGAAAAACAAAATTTAACAACTAAACTGGTCTGGGTTGGTCTCTATGAAGACAGAAAGGTTGAAAAATGTACAGTGACACTTTCCAGACAAAGTATAAAAGAATTTGATGGGCCCTCGAGCAGAAAAGTTACACAATGCACCTTTAAGCTTTGAGTCTGAGGCCACACAGACATAAATCAAACATAAAGAGGACCAAGTCTAAACTAGGACTGAACTAGGACTAAACCAGGTCTTCTGCTGCCCCCTTCAGGCCAGGACTCAGTACAACTACTTATTTTAGCCTATTTTTTGGCTCAAAAGTGACAACGTGGCTTTAAAGGTACACTATATGTTTTACACTATATGTTCTCCACTTATTAGTTGTTATTGTTGTATGCAAATTTGTCCAATTCTAATGACCTTTCTGACAACTGGTCTAGTCCTGGTTTAGTCCTGATTTAGTCCTGCTTTAGTCTTGGTTTAGCCCTGGTTTATTCCTGGTTTAGTCCTGGTTTAGTCCTGATTTAATCCTGGTTTAGTACTGTTCTCTTCCTGGTTTAGTCCTGAGTTAGTGTTGGTTTAGTCCTGATTTAGTCCTGGTTTAGTACTGTTCTAGTCTTGGGTTAGTCCTGGTTTAGTCCTGATTTAGTCCTGGTTTAGTACTTTTCTAGTATTGATTTAGTCTTGGTTTAGTCCTGATTTAGTCCGGGTTTAGTACTGTTCTAGTCTTGATTTAGTCCTGGTTTAGTCCTGATTTAGTCCTGGTTTAGTACTGTTCTAGTCTTGGTTTAGTCCTGATTTAGTCCTGGTTTTAGTCTTTGTTTAGCCCTGGTTTAGCCCTGGTTTAGTCTTGGTTTAGTCCTGGTTTAGTCCTGATTTAGTCCTGGTTTAGTCTTGTTTAGCCCTGGTTTAGTCCTGGTTTAGTCCTGGTTTAGCCCTGGTTTAGTCCTGGTTTAGCCCTGGTTTAGTCCTGATTTAGTCCTGGTTTAGTCCTGTTCTAGTCTTGATTTAGTCCTGGTTTAGTACTTTTCTAGTCTTGGTTTAGTTCTGGTTTAGTCCTGATTTAGTCCTGGTTTAGTACTGTTCTAGTCTTGATTTAGTCCTGGTTTAGTACTTTTCTAGTCTTGGTTGAGTCCTGATTTAGTCCTGGTTTCAGTCTTTGTTTAGCCCTGGTTTAGTCCCGGTTTAGTCTTGGTTTAGTCTTGGTTTAGTCCTGGTTTAGTCCCGGTTTAGTCTTGGTTTAGTCTTGGTTTAGTCCTGGTTTAGTCCTGATTTAGTCCTGGTTTAATCTTGTTTAGCCCTGGTTTAGTCCTGATTTAGTCCTGGTTTAGTACTGTTCTAGTCTTGATTTAGCCCTGGTTTAGTACTTTTCTAGTCTTGGTTTAGTCCTGGTTTAGTACTGTTCTAGTCTTGGTTTAGTCCTGATTTAGTCCTGGTTTTAGTCTTTGTTTAGCCCTGGTTTAGCCCTGGTTTAGTCTTGGTTTAGTCTTGGTTTAGTCCTGGTTTAGCCCTGGTTTAGTCCTGATTTAGTCCTGGTTTAGTCCTGTTCTAGTCTTGATTTAATCATTGTTTAGTACTTTTCTAGTCTTGGTTTAGTCCTGGTTTAGTCCTGATTTAGTCCTGGTTTAGTACTGTTCTAGTCTTGATTTAGTCCTGGTTTAGTACTTTTCTAGTCTTGGTTTAGTCCTGATTTAGTCCTGGTTTTAGTCTTTGTTTAGCCCTGGTTTAGCCCTGGTTTAGTCCTGGTTTAGTCCTGGTTTAGTCTTGGTTTAGTCTTGGTTTAGTCCTGGTTTAGTCCTGATTTAGTCCTGGTTTAGTCTTGTTTAGCCCTGGTTTAGTCCTGGTTTAGCCCTGGTTTAGTCCTGATTTAGTCCTGGTTTAGGACTTTTCTAGTCCTGGTTTAGTCCTGATTTAGCCCTGGTTTAGCCCTGGTTTAGTCCTGGTTTAGTCCTGGTTTAGTCCTGGTTTAGTCCTGGTTTAGCCCTGGTTTAGTACATGTTTATTTTACCTCCTCAAAAACAGACCTGGAGTTGTGTTTTGTTTCTTTCACACTGTTCTCACTCTGTTCCACCTTGTGATGTCATGTGGTGGTAGTTTTCTACAGATTGGCAATTCCAGGACTGAAATAATCCAGATTAAAAAATAAAACCGCATACACATGTAACCGAAAACACAATCAGCGTCATTAAACGGTTATTAAATTGCACGCAAACATAAATTCACGTCATATAAGTGCATAAAAAATGTAAATATGAAAACACTTATTAACATTTTATCAATTGACATTTTAACATCGAGTATTTCTTAATATTAGCGGCAGTCGTCTTGTCACACTCCAGTGCAACTTTCAATTTGACTAAAGCTAAAAAAACCAATCACATTTTACTCATTTATGAATTCAAGCCAAAAATTACCGCATGAAATATTCAGATTTCCAGATTTGGATCAGCGATTATGAATATTGGAGAGAGGCTGCCATTGGCTCAAAAGTGTCTCGTGTCAATTATAGAAATCATGAATTTTAAATCAGGAAATAAATCAACACACGAGCGATTCTTAAGAGAGACGAGTTCATTCTCACCGGAGCGCTCGAGCTGGCGACGAAAGCTGGACTTTCGATCGTCTTGTAACGTTATTTCTTCATCAGAAACAAAATGAGTTGTTTTTGTTGTACGCAAATAATTACAAGTTCATAATGTATTTGCTTTGTCCAATTCTAATGATCTTTCTGACAACTGGTCTAGTCCTGGTCTAGTCCTGGTTTAGTCCTGGATTAGTCCTGGTTTAGCCCTAATTTAGTCCTGGTTTAGTCCTGGTTTAGCCCTGATTTAATCCTGGTTTATTACTGTTCTAGTCCTGGTTTAGTCCTGGTTTAGTACTCTTCTATTCCTGGTCTAGTCCTGGTTTAGTCCTGGTTTAGTCCTAGTTTAGCCCTGATTTAATCCTGGTTTAGTACTGTTCTGTTCTTGGTTTAGTCCTGGTTTAGTCCTGATTTAATCCTGGTTTAGTACTATTCTGTTCTTGGTTTAGTCCTGGTTTAGTCCTGATTTAATCCTGGTTTAGTACTGTTCTATTCCTGGTTTAGTCCTGGTTTAGTCCTGGCTTAAGTCCTGATTTAATCCTGGTTTAGTACTGTTCTGTTCTTGGTTTAGTCCTGGTTTAGTCCTGATTTAATCCTGGTTTAGTACTGTTCTAGTCCTGGTTTAGTCCTGATTTAGTACTGTTCTAGTCATGGTTTAGTCCTGGTTTGGTCCTGATTTAATCCTGGTTTAGTCTTGATTTAATCCTGGTTTATCTACTCACTGGTAAAAGCCATCTGAACTCACAAAGGAAACACCTACAGCTGCTAAAACCTTAGGAGTCCTCACACCCAACCTGCAGATCTTTACAATAACGCCACTGGACGTACTGGAGGACCCCACAGGAGCACCTCACCCGTCTGCCCTCAAGACGGAGGTACAAGACGCTCAGGTGTCAGAGGACCTGGACGGAGGTACAGGACGCTCAGGTGTAGGAGGACCTGGACGGAGGTACAGGACGCTCAGGTGTAGGAGGACCCTGGACGGAGGTACAGGACGCTCAGGTGTAGGAGGACCCTGGACGGAGGTACAGGACGCTCAGGTGTAGGAGGACCCTGGACGGAGGTACAGGACGCTCAGGTGTAGAAGGACCTGGATGGAGGTACAGGACGCTCAGGTGCAGGAGAACCTGGACGGAGGTACAGGACGCTCAGGTGTAGGAGGGCCCTGATGGAGGTACAGGACGCTCAGGTGTAGAAGGACCTGGATGGAGGTACAGGATGCTCAGGTGTCGGAGGACCTGGACGGAGGTACTGTAGAGGACGCTCAGGTGCAGGAGAACCTGGACGGAGGTACAGGATGCTCAAGTGTAGGAGGACCCTGGACGGAGGTACAGGACGCTCAGGTGCAGGAAGACCTGGACGGAGGTACAGGACGCTCAGGTGTAGGAGGACCTGGATGGAGGTACTGTACAGGACGCTCAGGTGTAGGAGGGCCCTGATGGAGGTACAGGACGCTCAGGTGTAGGAGGGCCCTGATGGAGGTACAGGACGCTCAGGTGTAGGAGGACCTGGACGGAGGTACTGTACAGGACGCTCAGGTGTAGGAGGACCTGGACGGAGGTACAGGACGCTCAGGTGTAGGAGGACCTGGACGGAGGTACAGGACGCTCAGGTGCAGGAGGACCTGGACGGAGGTACTGTACAGGACGCTCAGGTGTAGGAGGACCTGGACGGAGGTACAGGACGCTCAGGTGTAGGAGGGCCCTGATGGAGGTACAGGACGCTCAGGTGTAGGAGGGCCCTGACGGAGGTACAGGACACTCAGGTGTAGGAGGACCTGGACGGAGGTACAGGACACTCAGGTGTAGGAGGACCTGGACGGAGGTACTGTACAGAACGCTCAGGTGTAGGAGGACCCTGGACGGAGGTACAGGACGCTCAGGTGTAGGAGGACCTGGACGGAGGTACTGTACAGGACGCTCAGGTGTAGGAGGACCCTGATGGAGGTACAGGACACTCAGGTGTAGGAGGGCCCTGACGGAGGTACAGGACGCTCAGGTGCAGGAGGACCTGGACGGAGGTACTGTACAGGACGCTCAGGTGTAGGAGGACCTGGACGGAGGTACAGGACGCTCAGGTGTAGGAGGACCTGGACGGAGGTACTGTACAGGACGCTCAGGTGTAGGAGGGCCCTGATGGAGGTACAGGATGTTCAGGTGCAGGAGGACCTGGACGGAGGTACTGTACAGGACGCTCATGTGTAGGAGCACTCCAAAAAAGCCTGGCCAAAAAGATATAAGCACTTAAATCTACCAGAAAATGACTTAAAATTACCAAAATTATCTGTCCATGCAGCAAGTTATCTTAAAATAAACTACCTCTAGACTAGAATTAAGCAGTTTCAGAACTAGTAAGTAGAAAATAAATCTGAAAACAAGATGAATAACCTGATATAAGTTTACATGCTACAATATCCTGGAAACTACAAAAAAGTTCTGCATCGTAACTGGGTGATTTTGTCCTAAGTCACAAGGGGGAGCAAAGTTCTCATCTTATGTTTGAAACAGACAGGCACTGCGTCGCTGAACACTGACATAAAAGAGCTCATATCAACTAAAAAATCAAAAATATTAAGAAAAACTGAATGTAGTCTAGTGTAGAAACGATCTTTTTGTGTGTCTCTGGGTGTTCTGGTGGCCTCGCGCTGCTCTGCTCTGCTCTGGTCTGGTCCACTGGTTTGGTCATTAAATGAGGATTAGTTCTGCTCCTGGACTCTGGTCTTTGTTAGTCTGGTTTGGATCCTCTCTCGCGCCCTGTGCCCCTCACAAAACAGGAACTTATCACAACCGAAAATGTAATTCCAAAATGTCCCGGTCAGGAGAATACAGAACATCTCTCTCAGATGTACAACTCATCTGCAAATACAGCCCTGGAAAAAAATAAAAGCGTGAATTCCAACACAAACACAAAGCTGAGCTACTTCAGTTCTTGCACCAGGAGTGGAATAAAGTCACCCAAGAACAATGTGAAAGACTGGGACTAAACCAGGTCTGAAGCAAGACTAAACCAGGTTAAAAAGGGGACTAAACCAGGAATAAACTAGTACTAAACCAGGTCTGAACCAAGACTACAGCAGGACTAAACTAGGATTAAACCAGATCTGACCCAGGCCTAAACCAGGTTAAAACAGGGACTAAACCAGGTCTAAACTAGGCCTAAACCTGGCCTGAACCAAGACTAAAAAGCAGGTCTAAACTAGGACTAAACCAGGTCTGAACCAAGACTAAAGCAGGTCTATACTAGGACTAAACCAGATCTCAACCAGGACTAAACCAGGTTAAAATAGGGACTAAACCAGGACTAAAGTAGGACTAAACCCAGTCTGAACCAAGACTAAACCAGGTCTAAACTAGGACTAAACCAGGTCTGAACCAAGACTAAAGCAGGTCTAAACTAGGACTAAACCAGATCTGAACCAGGACTAAACCAGGTTAAAACAGGGACTAAACCAGGACTAAAGTAGGACTAAACCCGGTCTGAACCAAGACTAAACCAGGTCTAAACTAGGACTAAACCAGGTCTGAACCAGGACTAAAGCAGGTCCAAACTAGGACTAAACCACATCTGTAACAGGACAACGGGGACTAAACCAGGACTAAACTAGGATTAAATCAGGCCTTAACTTGGACTAAACTAGGACTAAACCAGGACTAAACTATGATTAAACCCGGTCGGAACCAAGACTAAACCAGGTCTAAACTAGGACTAAACCAGATCTGAAACAGGACTAAACCAGGTTAAAAAGGGGACTAAACCGGACTAAACTAGGATTAAATCAGGCCTAAACTTGGACTGAACCAGGACTAAACCAGGACTAAACCAGGACTAAACCAGGACTAAACCAGATCTGAACCAGGACTAAACCAGGTCTGAACCAAAACTAAACCAGGTCTAAACTAGGACCCAAGAACAATGTGAAAGACTTGTGGAGAGCATGCCAAGACGCATGAAAGCTGTGATTAAAATTAAGGGTTATTGCACCAAATATTGATTTGTGAACTCTTCTTAAGTGTAAACATTAGTATTATGTTGTTTTGAAATGAATTTGATCTTGTTTCTTTGCATTGTTTGAGGTCTGAAAACATGGATCTTTTTGTTATTTTGACCATTTGTCATTTTCTGCAAATAAATGCTCTAAACGATAATATTTTTATTTGGAATTTGGGGTAAATGTTGTCAGTAGTTTATAGACTCAAACAAAAATGTTCCTTTTGCCCAAACACAAACCTATAAGTAGTAAAATCAGAAAAAAAAGACAATTTTACAGTGGCCTCTTATTTTTTTCCAGAGCTGTATGTCTATGATAAAATGTTCAGCAGTTACCATAGCAACACAATACACACACTAGCAAACACAACCAAAATAGTTTAAGATAAGTTTTGGACTTGGTTTTGTCCTGGTTTTTGACCTGACTTAGACCTGGTTTAGTCCTGGTTTTGGATCTGGTTTAGTCCTGGTTTTAGACCTGACTTAGACCTGGTTTAGTCCTGGTTTTGGACCTGGTTTAGTCCTGGTTTTTGACCTGGTTTAGTACTGGTTTTTGACCTGGTTTAGTCCTGGTTTTGGACCTGGTTTAGTCCTGGTTTTGGACCTGGTTTAGTCCTGGTTTTGACCTGACTTAGACCTGATTTAGTCCTGGTTTTGTTCTGGTCTAGACCTGGTTTAGTCCTGGTTTAGTCCTGATTTAGGTCCTGGTTTAAACATGCATTGTGTAACTGTTCTGGTGGAGGGTCGGTCCGATGCTTTTCTCAATGTAGATGTTGTTGTTTTGTCTGGAATGTTCCACAGTCTGGCATTAAACCTTTCTATCTTCACGGAGACCAAACCAGACCAAGTTACAGGTCAGATCTGTGGAGAGGCGATCCCACTCACAGTCAGAATGCCTGTTTTTCTAGGTATTCTTGAGCTATAAAACCACCTGTGATTGAATAAACATAAAGTGGAGCTGTTTAAAATCATACTGTGGAACATTCCGGGCAGAACAGTGCCGTATCCATAGAAACAGGTGACAGATCCTCCTTCAGAAAAGTTACACAGTGCACCTTTTACTGAATGGAAGTGTAAAACCTTGAAATAATCCCAAGTAAGAGACCAACTTCAGAAGGAACCCTGAAATGTAGTTGATTTCTATGGACTACACCGCCCTCTGCTGGTCCAAACACCTCACTGCACCTGCATTCTTCAACATTTTAAATTGAATTCCACATTTGAATCTTTCTTTTCTTTCTTTTCTGGTGGTCTTTGTGACAAACTGTGATCATGTCGTCTGGTACTGTACATGTGTGTTTACAGACGTCTCAAATCTCCTGTTTTAAACTCAGGACCACTGCGCAGGGACTTAGACCTGGTTTTGTCCAGGTTTTGGACCTGGTTTAGTCCTGGTTTTTGACCTGATTTAGACCTGGTCTAGTCCTGGTTTTGGACCTGTTTTAGTCCTGGTTTAGTCCTGGTTTTTGACCTGGTTTAGTCTTGGTTTTGGACCTGATTTAGACCTGGTTTTGTCCTGGTTTTGGACCTGGTTTAGTCCTGGTTTTGGACCTGATTTAGACCTGGTTTAGTCCTGGTTTTGGACCTGGTTTAGTTTTGGACCTGGTTTAGTCCTGGTTTTTGATCTGACTTAAACCTGGTTTAGTCTTGGTTTTGGACCTGGTTTAGTCCTGGTTTTGTTCTGGACTAGTCCTGGTTTAGTCCTGGTTTTTTACCTGACTTAGACCTGGATTAGTCCTGGTTTTGAACGTGGTTTAGTCCTGGTTTTTGACCTGAATTAGACCTGGTTTAGTCTTGGTTTTGGACCTGGTTTAGTCCTGGTTTTTGACCTGACTTAGACCTGGTTTAGTCCAGGTTTTGGATCGGGTTTAGTTTTGGACCTGGTTTAGTCCTGGTTTTTTGACCTGATTTAGACCTGGTTTAGTCCTGGTTTTTGACCTGAATTAGACCTGGTTTAGTCTTGGTTTTGGACCTGGTTTAGTCCTGGTTTTTTGACCTGATTTAGACCTGGTTTAGTCCTGGTTTTGGACCTGGTTTAGTCCTGGTTTTTTGACCTGATTTAGACCTGGTTTAGTCCTGGTTTTGGACCTGGTTTAGTCCTGGTTTAGTCTTGGGTTTTTTTTTTTTTACCTGGTTTAGTCCTTGTTTTTGACCTGGTTTAGTCCTGGTTTTGGACCTGGTTTAGTCCTGGTTTTTGACCTGACTTAGACCTGGTTTAGTCCTGGTTTTGGACCTGGTTTAGTCTTGGTTTTGGACCTGGTTTAGTCCTGGTTTTTGACCTGACTTAGACCTGGTTTAGTCCTGGTTTTGGACCTGGTTTAGTTTTGGTTTTGTACCTTGTTTAGTCCTGGTTTTTTACCTGACTTAGACCTGGTTTAGTCTTGGTTTTGGACCTGGTTTAGTCTTGGTTTTGGACCTGGTTTAGTCCGAAACTTTGTTTATTTCTATGGACTACACCGCCCTCTGCTGGTCCAAACACTTCACTGCAACTGCATTCTTCAACATTTTAAATTGAATTCCACATTTGAATCTTTCTTTTCTTTCTTTTCTGGTGGTCTTTGTGACAAACTGTGATCATGTCGTCTGGCACTGTACATGTGTGTTTACAGACGTCTCAAATCTCCTGTTTTAAACTCAGGACCACTGCGCAGGAACTTAGACCTGGTTTTGTCCTGGTTTTGGACCTGGTTTAGTCTTGGTTTTGGACCTGATTTAGTCCTGGTTTAGTCTTGGTTTTGGACCTGTTTTAGTCCTGGTTTAGTCCTGGTTTTTGACCTGGTTTAGTCTTGGTTTTGGACCTGATTTAGACCTGGTTTTGTCCTGGTTTTGGACCTGGTTTAGTCCTGGTTTTGGACCTGATTTAGACCTGGTTTAGTCCTGGTTTTGGACCTGGTTTAGTTTTGGACCTGGTTTAGTCCTGGTTTTTGACCTGACTTAAACCTGGTTTAGTCTTGGTTTTGGACCTGGTTTAGTCCTGGTTTTGTTCTGGACTAGTCCTGGTTTAGTCCTGGTTTTTTACCTGACTTAGACCTGGTTTAGTCCTGGTTTTGGACCTGGTTTAGTCCTGGTTTTTGACCTGAATTAGACCTGGTTTAGTCTTGGTTTTGGACCTGGTTTAGTCCTGGTTTTTGACCTGACATAGACCTGGTTTAGTCCAGGTTTTGGATCGGGTTTAGTTTTGGACCTGGTTTAGTCCTGGTTTTTGACCTGATTTAGACCTGGTTTAGTCCTGGTTTTGGACATGGTTTAGTTCTGGTTTAGTCTTGGTTTTTTTACCTGGTTTAGTCCTTGTTTTTGACCTGGTTTAGACCTGGTTTAGTCCTGGTTTTGGACCTGGTTTAGTCCTGGTTTTTGACCTGACTTAGACCTGGTTTAGTCTTGGTTTTGGACCTGGTTTAGTCCTGGTTTTTGACCTGACTTAGACCTGGTTTAGTCCTGGTTTTGGACCTGGTTTAGTTTTGGTTTTGTACCTTGTTTAGTCCTGGTTTTTTACCTGACTTAGACCTGGTTTAGTCTTGGTTTTGGACCTGGTTTAGTCTTGGTTTTGGACCTGGTTTAGTCCGAAACTTAGTCTATTTCTATGGACTACACCGCCCTCTGCTGGTCCAAACACTTCACTGCACCTGTATTCTTCAACATTTTAAATTGAATTCCACATTTGAATCTTTCTTTTCTTTCTTTTCTGGTGGTCTTTGTGACAAACTGTGATCATGTCGTCTGGCACTGTACATGTGTGTTTACAGACGTCTCAAATCTCCTGTTTTAAACTCAGGACCACTGTGCAGGGAAATTACGGGCTGCTTTTCATGTTTGCGCGTAAACTGGGAGTAAACCAGGATCCTGTAGGTGGTTTAAACCCCAAATTTGATGTGTTTTTTTTCAGTTTGGGTCTGAACAAAAACACATGAATTATCGTCTCTATGAGCTGTAGTTAGGAGGTTTACGGCGTTCACTTTGGCCACACTATAAACGTGGATACAGGGGCAGTGGGTTCGGAAAGTTTGGGAAAAGTTTGGGACAGAGCTTAAGAAAATGTTAGTATAATAAAAAATGAGGTGGATAGAGAAGTCCAAAAATGTAAAAGTAAAAGTGCTGTTAGTTCAAAAAGTATAGTGCAAGTAGAAGTACAAAAGCGGTGATTTAAAATTTGAAAATGAACAAGATAAAATGTTCATGACTAAACCAGGACTAAAGTAGAATTAAACTAGGACGAAACCAGAACTAAACTAAGATTAAACTAGGACTAAACTAGGACAAAACTAGGACTAAACTAGGACTAAACTAGGACTAAACTAAGATTAAACTAGGATTAAACTAGGACTAAACTAGAACTAAACTAGGACTAAACCAGGACTTAACTAGAACTAAACCAGGACAAAACTAGAACTAAACAAAGACTAAACTAGAACTAAACCAGGACTAAACTAGAACTAAACCAGGAGTAAACTAGAACTAAACTAGGACTAAACAAGGACTAAACTAGAACTAAACTAGCACAAAACTAGAACTAAACTAGGATTAAACAAAGACTAAACTAGAACTAAACAAAGACTAAACTAGAACTAAACCAGGACTAAACTAGAACTAAACAAAGACTAAACTAGAACTAAACCAGGACTAAACTAGAACTAAACCAGGAGTAAACTAGAACTAAACTAGGACTAAACAAGGACTAAACTAGAACTAAACTAGGAAAAAACTAGAACTAAACTAGGACTAAACAAAGACTAAACCAGGACTAAACTAGGACTAAACTAGAACTAAACTAGGACTAAACTAAGATTAAACTGAAACTAAACCAGGACTAAACTAGAACTAAACCAGGACTAAACTAGAACTAAACTAGGACTAAACAAGGACTAAACTAGAACTAAACTAGGACAAAACTAGAACTAAACTAGGACTAAACTAGAACTAAACCAGGACTAAACTAGAACTAAACTAGGACTAAACAAAGACTAAACTAGAACTAAACAAAGACTAAACTAGAACTAAACCAGGACTAAACTAGAACTAAACTAGGACTAAACAAGGACTAAACTAGAACTAAACTCGGACTAAACAAAGACTAAACAAGACTAAACTAGAACTAAACTAGAACTACACTAGGACAAGATTAAACTAGAACTAAACTAGAACTAAACTAGGACTTAACTAAGATTAAACTAGAACTAAACCAGGACTAAACTAGAACTAAACCAGGACTAAACTAGAACTAAACTAGAACTAAACTAGGACAAAACTAGAACTAAACTAGGACTAAACAAAGACTAAACCAGGACTAAACTAGAACTAAACTAGGACTTAACTAAGATTAAACTACAACTAAACCAGGACTAAACTAGAACTAAACCAGGACTAAACTAGAACTAAACTAGGACTAAACAAGGACAAAACTAGAACTAAACTAGGACTAAACAAAGACTAAACCAGGACTAAAGCAGGACTAAAGCAGGACTAAACCAGGACTAAACCAGGACTAAACTAGAACTAAACTAGGACTAAACAAGGACTAAACTAGAACTAAACTAGGACAAAACTAGAACTAAACTAGGACTAAACAAAGACTAAACCAGGACTAAACTAGAACTAAACTAGGACTTAACTAAGATTAAACTAGAACTAAACCAGGACTAAACTAGAACTAAACCAGGACTAAACTAGAACTAAACTAGGACTAAACAAGGACTAAACTAGAACTAAACTAGGACTAAACAAGGACAAAACTAGAACTAAACTAGGACAAAACTAGAACTAAACTAGGACTAAACAAAGACTAAACCAGGACTAAACTAGAACTAAACTAGGACTTAACTAAGATTAAACTAGAACTAAACCAGGACTAAACTAGAACTAAACCAGGACTAAACTAGAACTAAACTAGAACTAAACTAGGACAAAACTAGAACTAAACTAGGACTAAACAAAGACTAAACCAGGACTAAACTAGAACTAAACTAGGACTTAACTAAGATTAAACTGAAACTAAACCAGGACTAAACTAGAACTAAACCAGGACTAAACTAGAACTAAACTAGGACTAAACAAGGACTAAACTAGAACTAAACTAGGACAAAACTAGAACTAAACTAGGACTACACTAAGATTAAACTAGAACTAAACTAGAACTAAACTAGGACTAAACTAAGATTAAACTAGAACTAAACCAGGACTAAACCAGGACTAAACCAGGATTAAACTAGAACTAAACTAGAACTAAACCAGGACTAAACTAGAACTAAACTAGGACTAAACAAGGACTAAACTAGAACTAAACTAGCACAAAACTAGAACTAAACTAGGATTAAACAAAGACTAAACCAGGACTAAACTAGAACTAAACTAGGACTTAACTAAGATTAAACTAGAACTAAACCAGGACTAAACTAGAACTAAACCAGGACTAAACTAGAACTAAACTAGAACTAAACTAGGACAAAACTAGAACTAAACTAGGACTAAACAAAGACTAAACCAGGACTAAACTAGAACTAAACTAGGACTTAACTAAGATTAAACTAGAACTAAACCAGGACTAAACTAGAACTAAACCAGGACTAAACTAGAACTAAACTAGGACTAAACAAGGACAAAACTAGAACTAAACTAGCACTAAACAAAGACTAAACCAGGACTAAAGCAGGACTAAAGCAGGACTAAACCAGGACTAAACCAGGACTAAACTAGGACTAAACTAGGACTAAACCAGGACTAAACCAAATAAAAATAAAATCTGGTCTTTTCAAAGGATAGACGCAAAAATGAGACAAACTAAACCATCAACGACGGAGTGGTGAAGTAAACACAAATGTTGAAGTAGGAGTAAAAGTACGGGGTATGAAAATGCTCCCAAAAGTAGTAGTAATTTCAGAGGCAAATACTTAAAGGTGCTCTATTACACAAAACTCACAAAAGTGACCCTGTGGTGAGCTTTAAGCCGTGTTCTAATGTTTCCTCCTCAAAACAGACCTGGACTTGTGTTTTGTTTCTGTTCATACTTATTCGTCTGTTTACATCTCCAAAGCTCAAAACGCTCTGTTCCACCCAAGGTTATTATACGAAAAAGGGAAAACTAAAATTTTTAAAATATTTTCTGAAATATAACTGAAAAGAAATAAAAATGACAATTTAAAGAAAAAAAGGAAAACTAAATGAAACTGTATTGTGTGTTTACAAAACAAATTAAAACAAACTGAAATTATAGATCAACTAAACAAGGACTAATCCAGGACTAAACAAGGACTAAACAAGGACTAAAGCAGGACTAAACAAGGACTAAAGCAGGACTAAACAAGGACTAAACAAGGACTAAAGCAGGACTAAACAAGGACTAAACAAGGACTAAAGCAGGACTAAACAAGGACTAAAGCAGGACTAAACAAGGACTAAACAAGGACTAAAGCAGGACTAAACTAGGACTAAACAAGGACTAAACCAGGACTAAACAAGGAAAAAGCAGGACTAAACAAGTACTAAACTAGGACTAAACCAGGACTAAACTAGGACTCAACTAGAAGTGTAAACCAGGCAATTAATAATAATTGCAAATGTCATTATAGTTTAGTTTTAGTTAGTTTTAATTTTTTTCCCCCCTAACTGCTCAGTTTTAATTTGATTTAGATTTAGTTTTAGTTTTTGGGTCTTAGTTTATTCGTGCTTTAGTCCTAGTTTAGTTCTAGTTTAGTCCTGATTTAGTTCTAGTTTAGTCCTAGTTTAATCTTAGTTTAGTTTTAGTTTAGTTCTAGTTCAGACCTTGTTTAGTCCTGGTTTAGTCCTAGTTTAGTTCTAGTTTAGTCCTTGTTTACTTCTAGTTTAGTCCTAGTTTAGACTTAGTTTAGTTTTAGTTTAGTTCTAGTTTAGACCTTGTTTAGTCCTGGTTTAGTCCTAGTTTAGTCCTGGTTTAGTCCTAGTTTAGTCTTAGATTAGTTCTAGTTTAGTCCTGGTTTAGTCCTAGTTTATTCCTGGTAAATGTCTAACAGCAGAATAAGCTTATGGGGAATTAGACGTTAAAGGGACAGTGTGTAAGATTTTTACCCGTTAATTACAGAAGTTGAAGATACCCATTCAAAAATACATTGTTTTCCAAGCCTTTTCACTTCCATCATTAAATCAAAGTATTCTGTTGGACTTGGATACACCTGCATAAAAGGGGGATCTTCCCCATATAGAGGCAGCCATTTTGAATACGAGAGCCGCAGAAGGACATTTGGCCTCCGCTTTCGCCTTCGGCAAGGGCTCGGTGTTTTCACACGAGATAGTACGCGTTTGGATAAACAACGACAAGCATGTTGCCGGATCAGACGTCGTAATGGATCTAACACGTGTTTTGGACTAAATTCTTTTACTGTATTTTATTCGCTGGATCCTTACGGACAGATTGAGACCAAGTTTATGGTGAAATGCTGATGTTTGACCTGTCCAGAGCCTTCAAAGGTAAGCAAAGTAACAAACCTCGTTTTGTGCTTTTCTGTATAAAAGCCCCATGTGCTCGGGGAGTGATTGTTGTGCCGGGAAATGAATTGCATAGTCAAAAAGAGGAGACTGTAAGGTTTCATTTGATGTGTAGAGTGTCATGGTACACGATCGGGAATGTGTGCTTTCATGCGAAAAGAAAAAAAAAAAAAAAACAGTGAACGGGACCGCGTTTTATTTATACCGTAGTTGTCGGCGAGGGCTCGCACAGCGCCGGGTGCGCTTCACGCGTTCGTGCGCGGGTACGCGAGCTGTCCGCGTTACGGCGCGCCCGGGTGACCCTCGAGGTCTGCCGTAGCTAAAACAGGAAGTGCAATAGCACCATCCACCTATGCGCCACGAATCCTACACACTGTACCTTTAATAAGGGCTGAATAAAGACAAATTAATGACAAATTAATCATTTACATCTACGCTAATTAGCAGGTAGTTAGATGTTAAGTGTACACGTTAAGTGTTAAGTGTATACAAGAATAAACTACAGGATAAGATGTTTTTTATGCAGAATAAAAGGAGATTTAGTTGTTTGTGGAGGAAATTCTGACTTGACCTTTGTGATTTGCTAATTGTGTCGATTTAAATTATGATTTTGATTTGATTGTGATTAATCCCGCAGCCCTGTAACGTTCCAGTAATGCAGCTTTCCCAGTGTTATTCCACAGTCTTGGCATTCTGTGTATTTTCACTGTTCCCATAATTCCTTATATAGACACAGTAATAAATGACCTTAGCACCAGAGCATCTCACACTTTTGGACCCGACCTCCACAAAGTTGTTCTTTTCAATCAACTTTATCACAGCTGTGGAGCCTGGGAATCAACAAGGAGGATTATGGGTAATGTAGTCTACTCATTATACAACAATATCACTATTATGCTCAGATTTTTACTTATCTTTTCCACATTATTTCCGTTTTTTAACAGCTGGTCTGAAATGAACCCTGGGAATCACAATTTTACACTGCAAGGAGGATTATGGGTAATGTAGTCTACTCATCAAACAAGAACATTACTATATTGTTCAGATTTGTGCATATTTTTCACATTATATCAACTTTTATCACAGCTGTGGACCCTGGGAATCACATGGAGGATTATGGGTAATGTAGTCCACTTATCAAACAGAAACATTACTGTATGTCCAGATTTTTACATCATCTTTTCCACATAATTTCAATTTTATCACAGCTGGTCTGAACTAAACCCTTGGAATCACAATTTTACACACCAAGGAGAATTATGGGTAATGTAGTTTATGCATCATACAATAGTTTTATCAGTTATGTTCACATTTATCTCTATCTTTACCACATTATTTCCTGGTTTGGACTCTGAGGGTTTTATTCCCATGACCCTGGGAATCGTAATTATACACACTGAGGAGGATTGTGGGTAATGTAGTTAACCCATCAAACGACAAAAGCACCACTATGTTGAGATGTATATAGACTTTACCACTCTGTACTTTTCATTTCCAGGATTAGGCTCAGAGTGGTTTCCCTTAACCCTCAGACTCACAATTATACACACCAAGAAGGATTGTGGGTAATGTAGTTAACCCATCATACAACAAAAGCCCCTGTATGTTCAGATTTATATATATAGGCTATAGACGCCAATCTCCAGAGTAGTTATTACTTTAACCCTGAGAATCACAATTTTACACGTCAAGGAGGATTATGGGTAATGTAGTCCACACATCATATAACAACTCTAACAAAAGCACCTCTATGTTGAGATGTATAGACGGTCTTTACCGAACTGTACTTTTAATTTCCTGTGAATCATAATTATACACACCAGAGAGGATTGTGGGTAATGTAGTTAACTCATCATATGACAAAAGTACCTCTTTGTTGAGATGTATAGGCAATCTTTACTACAAGAAACTGTCATTTTATTTTCTAGTGTGGGCTCCAGAATCACAATTACACACACCGAGTAGGATTGTGGGTAACGTAGTCCAGTGTTTCCCAACCAGGGGTACAAGTACCCCTAGGGGTACGCGAGCACACTGCAGGGAGTACTGGGCAGGGTCGCTGCCAGGCGCAGGGGGAGATTTTTTTGAATTTTTTAAATTCTAATTTGAGTTAAAGAAAAGAGAGAAAATGCCTGAGAATTAAATTTTCAAATTAACGAGATGAAATAAAATGATTTTCTTTTAACAATCTGTTGTGTAACGTTCTACTTTTGCAGAATTATCAACATGTATGAGCGAGGGGGTACTCGAGGTATGACAAAAAGGCTCAGGGGGTACACAAGACAAAAAAGGTTGGGAAACACTGCTCTAAAGGTCTGGAGGCAACAACCAGTTTGTTTGTGGCTGTGTGGAAAACTGGAGACAAGCGTATTGTGATGGCAAAGGTCGGCATACTTATATCTAGTAGACCCACATATGTAACGTGTTTAAGTACTAGTATATTGCTTTTTACACTCAACAAAAATATAAACGCAACACTTTCGTTTTTGCTCCCATTTTTCATGAGATGGACTTAAAGATCTAAAATTCATTCCAGATACACAATATTACCATTTCTCTCAAACAGTGTTCACAAATCTGTCTAAATGTGTGATAGTGAGCACTTCTGCTTTGCTGAGATAATCCATCCCACCTCACAGGTGTGCCACATCAAGATGCTGATCTGACATCATGATTAGTGCACAGGTGTGCCTTATACTGCCCACAATAAAAGGCCACTCTGAAATTTTTTTTTTTTTTTTTTTTTGCTTTATTGGGGGTCTGGGGACTCAGAACCAGTCAGTATCTGGTGTGACCACCATTTGCCTCATGCAGTGCAACACATCTTCTTTGCATAGAGTTTATCAGATTGTCAGTTGTGGCCTGTGGAATGTTGGTCCACTCCTCTTCAATGGCTGTGCGAAGTTGCTGGATATTAGTGGGAGCTGGTACATGCTGTCGTATACGCCGGTCAAGCACATCCCAAACATGCTCAATGGGTGACATGTCTGGTGAGTATGCTGGCCATGCAAGAACTGGGACATTTTCAGCTTCCAAGAATTGTGTACAGATCCTTGCAACATGGGGCCGTGCATTATCTTGCTGAAACATGAGGTGATGTTCATGGATGTATGGCACAACAATGGGCCTCAGGATCTCATCACGGTATCTCTGTGCATTCAAAATGCCATCAATAAAATGCACCTGTGTTCTTCGTCCATAACAGATGCCTGCCCATACCATAACCCCACCACCACCATGGGCCACTCGATCCACAACATTGACATCAGCAAAGCGCTCACCCACACGATGCCACACACGCTGTCTGCCATCTGCCCTGAACAATGTAAACCGAGATTCATCCGTGAAGAGAACACCTCTCCAACGTGCCAGACGCCATCGAATGTGAGCATTTGCCCACTCAAGTCTGTTACGGCGACGATCTGGAGTCAGGTTAAGACCCCGATGAGGACGACGAGCATGCAGTTGAGCTTCCCTGAGATGATTTCTGACAGTTTGTGCAGAAATTGTTTGGTTCTGCAAACCATTTGTTTCAGCAGCTGTTCGAGTGGCTGGTCTCAGACGATCTTGGAGGTGAACCTGCTGGATGTAGAGGTCCTGGGCTGGTGTGGTTACACGTGGTCTGCGGTTGTGAGGCCGGTTGGATGTACTGCCATATTCTCTGAAACGCCTTTGGAGACGGCTTATGGTGGAGAAATGAACATTCAATGCACGAGCAACAGATCTGGTTGACATTCCTGCTGTCAGCATACCAACTGGACGCTCCCTCAATGCTTGTGACATCTGTGGCATTTTGCTGTGAGACAAAACTGCACATTTCAGAGTGACCTTTTATTGTGGGCAGTATAAGGTACACCTGTGCACTAATCATGATGTCAGATCAGCATCTTGATGTGGCACACCTGTGAGGTGGGATGGATTATCTCAGCAAAGCAGAAGTGCTCACTATCACACATATAGACAGATTTGTGAACAATGTTTGAGAGAAATGGTAATATTGTGTATCTGGAATGAATTTTAGATCTTTAAGTCCATCTAATGAAAAATGGGAGCAAAAACAAAAGTGTTGCGTTAATATTTTTGTTGAGTGTCTTATTCACTTTTTGCAAAGATACAGCTACTGGCTAAGATACGGCTAAGATATGGCTACCGGCTGCGAAATGAGCTGAGCATATGCAAATGTTGTCGTGATTTCTCCCATCCAAGTTCTGTTTGAGACTGGCGATCCACAATCTCCTTTCCTTTGATAATTGCTGTCTGTTCACCCTGGTTTAGTTCTGGTTTAGTCCTGGTTTCGTCCTGGTTTCGTCCTGGTTGGTCACTACTTTAGGTAAACAATAGACCTGCAGGTGTTTTTCTCTGTCTGGTCTATTGTTACAGCTTAGGACCCGACAATAGTTGACCATTTTTCTTTTTTTTAAAACTTTTCGGCATAAGTGCACTGTTCGCGGTGTTTCAAATATCTCCAAAATGGCGGGCTTCCAGGTTATGACGTCACGTGAAAATGCTCTATAGGCAATCTTTACTACAAGAAACTGTCCTTTTATTTTCTAGTGTGGGCTGCAGAATCACAATTACACACCAAGTAGGATTGTGGGTAACGTAGTCTACTCACCATACAAGAAAAGCACCTCTATGTTGAGATATATGTATATTAGAGGTGTACAAAAATATCAAAATAGTAACATATCATTGTTTAATGTGATGATTCAGTATAGATATCGTGGGCTGCTGTACCAATATCGCCATCGAGTATTTTTTGTTATATTTTATGAAATTATTTTGGACAGCGCTACATTTTTTGCTGCTTGTTTAGAGGAAGGAAATTTACACATTTTCACTGTTTTGATTTTCATTAAAGGGACAGTGTGTAAGATTTTTACCCGTTAATTACTGAAATTGAAGATACCCATTCAAAAATACAGTGTTTTCCAAGCCTTTTCACTTCCATCATGAAATCAAAGTATTCTTTTGGACTTAGATATAGTCACATAAAAGGGGGATCTTCCCCATGCAGAGGCAGCCATTTTGAATACGAGAGCCGCAGAAGGACATTTGGGCTCCGCCTTCGGCAAGGCTCGTGGTTTTGGGTAAACAACACAAGCATGCTGCCGGATCAGACGTCGTAATGGATCTTACACGTGTTTTGGACTAAATTGTTTTACTGGATTTCATTCGCTGGATCCTTACGGACAAATTGAGAGCAAGTTTATGGTGAAATACAGAGTTTGACCTGTGCAAAGCATTCTAAGGTAAGCTAACCTCGTTTTGTGCTTTTCCGTATAAAAGCCCCATGTGCTCGGGGAGTGATTGTTGTGCAGGGAAATTAATTGCATAGTCAAAAAGAGGAGACTGTAAGGTTTCATTTGATGTGTAGAGTGTCATGGTACATGATCGGGAATGTGTGTTTTCATGAGAAAAAAAAAAAAACGGGACCGCGTCCGGGTGACCCTCGAGGTCTGCCGTAGCTAAAACAGAAAGTGCAATAGCACCATCCACCTATGCACCACGAATCCTACACACTGGGGCTTTAAAATTGATGTATTTCATATTCACTTTGCACAAGAAGTGGTTTAATAGATAAGACTTTTAGCATCACCGCCATGAACAATTCATAACATCTGCATAAAGCTGGACACTTTATATCACGAGTCACTTTAATTACATCATGTTTGCACTACTGTTCTGATGCTCATCTGAACCTTTTTGTTATTTGGATTGCTTATTATTTCTTACTATATTATAGCTATATTTTAGTTATTATTATTATTTAGTGTCTATACTCTAGTTATTACTATTATTATTTAGTGTTTTATGTTCGCACCTTATCACCGAGACAAGTTCCTAGTTTTGTGAATTATGTTGACTTGACAATGGCAATAAAAGTCTTTCTGATTCTGATTCTGATGATTTAGCCTTTATTTTTTTTATTGAACCGTATCAAATCGATTTCAAATATATTGAGATATGTATCATATCGCGGCCTATGTATCGAGGTATGTATCGTATCGGCAACTTCTTAATGCCCTAATGTATAGATTTTACCAAACTGTACTTTTAATTTCCTGGGAATCACAATTATACACACCAAAGAGGATTGTGGGTAACGTAGTGTATTCATGATACAACAAAAGCACTACTATATTTAGATGTATACATATAGAGATTATCTTTACCACTCTGTACTTTATATTTCCTGGTCCGCTCTGGTCATAGGCGGTTGTGGCGGTGGTTGTGGTACGTGTACGGTTTATAAACGTATATGAACGCAGACGTGTTATTTTGATTGTGTCCGACCACAAAGACATTTCTCTTGGAGAGTTCTGAATGGCTGAAAACCTGAGCATGAAACTTAAATAGTATGTTGTATTTAAAGGTACTCTTACGGGGAGAAAGTGTGATTACAATGAGAAATGTACTACTACTACTACTACTACTACTACTACTACTACTACTACTACTACTACTTCTACTATTACTACTGAGAACATAGACTAGATATGGTTTTAAAGCTGAAGGCGATTCATTTCTACGGCTACAACTACTACTATGTACTTCAGCCACTTATGCTACTACTGCTACTACTACTACAGTTTTGAATTGTTAAAAAATTGTAGATGAAGTATAAAAAGTATATAGACTTAGACAAACTTTATCAATCCACAAGGGAATATACAGTATATATGTGTATTATTTACACTACAACTACTAAGATAATAGTATAGGGTGGTGTTTTACTATTACTACTACTACTAGTACTGCTACTACTACTACTACTGCTACTGCTACTGCTACTGCTACTACTACTACTACTACTACTACTACTACAAGATTAAGATTAAGCCTTTATCACACAATGTTACTGCTGCTGCTGCTACTAGGCCTACTACTGATATTACTACTACTACTGCTACTAGTAGTAATACTGCTATTACTACTGCTGCTACTAGTAGTACTACTGCTATTACTACTACTGTAACTACTACTGCTACTACTGCTACTACTACTGCTGCTAGGGTGACCATTCGTCCGGATTTCGTCCGGACAGTCCGGTTTTAGAGCTGTCTGTCCGGCCGTCTGTCACGTGTCCTCCTTTTTTACATTTTGTCCTCCTTTCGGACCCTTGTCACCCACCGTTGCATAAATCTTCATAAATCCCCACCCATTATTTACACTTGCTAGTAGCAAGTATTCTTATTATTTTTTAACATATCCTAGATGAGATCTATGGTTATGCGGTGGCACAGAGTGAGACTTCATACAGAAACATCAACGCGTGCGGCATGACACGCTATTGGTTAAATACACGGAAGCAGCTCGAAGCGCAAAGCGCGGGTACAGAGAAGAGATAAGAAGAGCGCTATAATGAGCGCTATGAGAACGCTATAATGTTTGGCGAGTATGTCTGGGTCTGGAAATACTATAAAGTTGATGACAACAACATTACCATAGTAAACGGTGGGATATGTAAACTTGGGATTGCAAGGGGTGGAAAGGAAAGGGCGACATTTAACACAACAAACCGATACGGCACCTCAAAAACAAACACCCGACACAATACAGCGAGTTACAGGCAACCCAGCCAAAGACGAGTCAGCTCACGCTGAAGGAGAGTTTGAAAAGGAGACAAAAAAATGCCCCTTGACAGTGCGAAGGCCCAGGAGAACACAGCCAGGAGCACAAATGATCGCAATGAGTGACTTACCATTGTAGAAAACCCGAGGGAAAAAAAAAAAAAAAAAAACCAAGGTGTCCTCACTTTAGGGCCTTTGTCCTCCTTTTTGGACACAAGTGTCCTCCTTTCCTGTTTCATGCCGGTGGTCACCCTAGCTGCTACTACTGCCGCTACTACTGCTACTACTGTTGCTGCTGCTACTACTACTACTACTGTTACTACTACTGGTACTACTACTACTGCTGCTACTACTACTGTTATTACTACTACTGCTGTTACTACTGTTACTACTGTTACTACTGTTACTACTGTTACTACTGTTACTACTGCTGCTACTATTGAAAATGTTTTAAGTTGAATCTGTTTCATTTCTAGTGCTTTAGATTTACTCATGTTACTATTCCTACCAAACTCACCACTTCATGAGAAATTGTTAAGTGAAGTAATGCCATAGTGCTGAATATTCCAGAAGAAGCTCCATGGAGACACCACAGAGTACCTTTGAGAGCGGGAGCGTAACAGTACATCACAGTTCGTAGTATACGGTGGTCTCATATTAAGCAGGTGGTCACAGTCGTGTTTTGAAGTGACTCTGTTTTCATCGACTCCACAGAAGCCCGTGTTTAGGTTTCCCATAATGCACCTGTGTTTTTAAACGAGCCGTCAGCAGAGCGTTCTTCAGACCTGTCCTAACCTCTGTTCCTCCACCGTCTGAACACTGGGACGTCTTCACCCCCTCCTCCCTGAGACGCCGCACATCCAGGTGGAGCATGGACCTTCATTTACAGAGCGACGACAGACGGACTGAAGCTCAACAGGTCTTCTCACGAGCCACAACACGGAAAAAACTCCTCTAAAATACACGGAATTTTTAAAAAATACTGTGAAATGCTGCTGCTACCACTACTACTACTCCTGCTGTTGCTGCTACTACTACTACTACTGATGCTACTGCTACTACTGTTACTGCTACTACTACTGCTACTACTACTACTATATCACTACTACTGCTGCTGCTACTGCTGTTACTACTACTACTACTACTGCTACTGAAACTACTAATACTGTTACTGCTACTACTACTACTATTACGAGTATTACTACTACTACTACTACTATTACTATTACTACTACTACTACTACGAGTACTACTACTGCTACTATATCACTACTACTACTGCTGCTGCTACTACTACTACTACTGCTGTTGCTACTACTACTACTGCTGCTGCTGCTGCTACTACTACTGCTGCTACTACTACTGCTGCTGCTACTACTACTACTGCTGCTGCTGCTGCTACTACTGCTGCTACTACTACTACTGCTGCTACTACTACTGCTGCTGCTGCTACTACTACTACTGCTGCTGCTACTACTACTACTACTACTGCTGCTGCTACTACTACTACTGCTGCTGCTACTGATACTACTAATACTACTACTACTGCTACTGCTACTGATACTACTAATACTACTACTCCTGATGCTACTGCTGTTACTGCTACTACTGCTACTGCTGCTACTACTACCACTACTACTACAAGTACTACTACTACTATTACTACTGCTACTGCTACTACTACTACTCCTGCTGTTGCTGCTACTACTGTGTGTGAGCTCCTGTATCCAAATAATTTCCCTTGTGGATCAATAAAATTTGTGTAAGTTCAAAATGTTTGAAAATTTAAATGAGTTTTTTTTCTCTTTTGTTTTTAGCTGAGATGCTAAATAAACACGATTTGCGATTGACACTTCGCCGAGACGTCACGTCTGCATGTATGTCTACGGTGGAACGTTCAGCAGTTACCTTGGTGACACAACGCGCACATTAGCGAGTACTGTCAGATCAAGAAAAATACTAAACAGATTTAAATAACAATTTTAATCCATTTTCCGTTCGTGGTTCTGTTTAGGAGTTTGAATTTCAACAAAAAGATGAACAGAAAAGTGGACCAACTGGAAATCTGATGGCTGTCCGGCTAAATCAGCGTTTTCTCATAATATAGTGTTAAAACAAAGCTCAGATTAAGGTCTAACTCAAGTAACAGAACATAAGTTTTATTAACATCTCGCTTGCCTCTCCACAGATCTGACCAGCTACCTAACATGGACAGGAAAATACAGAGGACAACTGCAGTTTTCCGAATATTATATTTTATCCGTACTTGTTGGAAGCGGAAATGAACAGAACTTGAGTTTTCCAAAAACTGCTCCCAGCTGCATCCCAAAATAAGTTGTTTTCTTTAGATTGGAAATTCCCACTGGGATCCGAATCCTGTTTTTGAGGGCACACGTTTTTGAGTGGCTTCAGGGAAATCCTGGATCAGTTCCCAAAACAAGTCCGTGTGGAGTTGGCATGTTCTCCCTGTGTGTGGGTGGGACTCCTGCTTCTTCCTATTTAAAGGTGCATTGTGTAACTTTTCTAGTGGAGGGTCCGTCAAACACTTTTCTCCATGGAGATGTTATTGCTTTGTCTGGAATTTCACAGTATGCACTGTAAAATCTAATAAGTGGACCTTAATTGAAAAAATCTGGGAAACTGCCTTGAAAAATTGGATTACAGTGGTCCCTCATTTATCGCGGGGGTTAGCTTCCAGAAATAACCCGTAATAAGTGAAATCTGCGAAGTAGGACAACTTTATATTTTACAATGATTCTATATGTTTTAAGGCTGTAAACGCCTCACCACACACATTATACACTTTTCTCAGACTGGAATGAACATTTTCTCACATTTCTCTCTTGGATTCCCCCAAATCCAAATAAAAATATAATTTACAGCATTTATTTGCAGAAAATGACAAATGGTCAAAATGACAAAAAAAACTAAAGTGGACTGTGAATCTCACGCAGAGCTTCAGTGTAGTATGCAGTAAATTCCTCTTTCATCTAAATAGGCAGAGCATGTTAAGTGTACTTTAGTTTTCATTCACAGAACAGGGAGGCACTCGACTTCCACCTCCCTGAGCTGAGCTGGGTCAAAACTTTTTGACTCGTGGGCCAAAAAGGGTTCTAAAGTTTGACAGAAGGACCGGACCAGGAGCAGGTGGATTTAGTGTTTTGGTAATTCACCTCATAAGAGCAAAAAATAACACGGGATATGTAGAAAACATGTGCTTTATTTCAATTAAAAATGAACAAAAGCATTACAACAAAATTTCCATCTTTCAAGTTCCACAGTATTTAGCTATTTATTAAAATTACTCTTAAAACTGAGAAAATGTAATTAATAAAATACATCGTTTTTTAAAGGTCTCATGGCATGAAATTTTCACTTTCTGAGGTTTTTGAACGTTAATGTGAGCTCCCCTACCCTGTTTAGCCCCCCCCCATGGTTAAAAGTTGCGAAATGTTTAAACTGAGCATTTTCTGCGTTACAAAAAATCGGAGCTCAAACGGGCGATTTTGAACAAGGCACCTTATTGACGTCAGATCGAAAAAAAGAAATGCAAATGCAGTTCCACCCCCGTCTGTCTGTACTCAGCGTCTCTGTAAATCACGCCCAGAGAGTTTGGACTGTGAATGCGCTAGGCAATGCAAATGCGTTTTTTTATTTGCCTGGAGGCACGTCCGAGTGTTTCTAGGCTCGGAAGTCCTTTATCTGAGCCTCTGGACCTTTGAACAGCAGTGGTTTGATTTTATTTTATGTGGAAATGTGTTTATTTTTCAATGGAACGCTTCAAATCTCTCCCCCGTGCAAAAACACGGAAATGGATCAGCTGAGAGCTCAGAGCGGAGAGCGGAGAGTTTGGCCACGCCCCCACCCTCTACTATAGGCCAACTCTTTTCTCCTCATTTGCATTCAAGCAACAACGCCCAGAATAAAGTGTTTGAGAGAGATATTTATGACTCTTTCTCATCTTTAAAGATCCCATGACATGGTACTTCTTGATGCTTTTATATGGCTCCTTAATGGTTCCCTAATACTGTAAATGAATCCTTCTTCAAAATCAACACTCAGTGCATGAGAAACAGAGATAAGATGAGAAAGAGTATTTTTTGTCTCTCTGAACAGGCCATTATGGGAGTTGTTGCTTGAATGCAAATGAGGAGAAAAGAGATGGCCAATAGTAGAGGGTGGGGGCGTGGCCAAACGCTCCGCTCTCTGCTCTGAGCTCTCTCTGATCCATTTCCGTGTTTTTGCACGGGGGAGAGATTTGAAGCGTTCCATTGAAAAATAAACACATTTCCACATAAAATAAAATTAAACCACTGCTGTTCAAAGGTCCAGAGGCTCAGATAAAGGACTTCCGAGCCTAGAAACACTCGGACGTGCCTCCAGGCAAATAAAAAAACACATTTGGCATTGCCTAGCGCATTCGCAGTCCAAACTCTCTGGGCGTGATTTACAGAGACGCTGAGTTCAGACAGACGGGGGTGGAACTGCATTTGCATTTCTTTTTTCGATCTGACGTCAATAAGGTGCCTTGTTCAAAATCGCCCGTTTGAGCTCCGATTTTTTCTAACGCAGAAAAGGATCGCAAATGCTCAGTTTAGACATTTCGCAACTTTTAACCATGGGGGGGGGCTAAACAGGGTAGGGGAGCTCACATTAACGTTCAAAAACCTCAGAAAGTGAAAATTTCATGCCATGGGACCTTTAAGATGTGTGAAGTATCCCTCAGTCGTCCAGGTAGAATCCATGGTAAAAGGAGTATGCTAAACTAGACGCCAGAGAGAAACTGAAAAACAAAACACAGAAAGCTGAAAACAAAGAGGTGGGATAGTTTCAGAACAATTTCAGTATAGTTAGCTCCTCCCTGCAGCGAGATATAAGCAGTGTCCATCAGCACTCTAACCAGAACTGACGAAGCAACTCGGATGAGCTGCGAAACGTTTTCGACCAAATAAACTTTGTCCAGTTGACAAATTGAATTTCTCCTTTAACCACATCGGGTTTTTTTTTTTATTACTAACAGTTACTATTGTAAAGCACTGAAAGTTCTGTTCTTCTTCAGGTTTTTATCATCACCACTCTCCTCCTGAATGTGTTTTTTTTCTAAAACAGAAGGAGATGCAGATGTCCTGCTCCTTCTGTTCAGTGTGCGTCCCCAGTGCCAAAACTCGACATCGTTGCTTTCATCCAGTGCTAATGAAAAAAGTGTGAATGACTCCGCCTTTTTATTTAAGGAATATTAACATTTTTTACAATCTGAACCATATTTCTGTAATAAAACAAGTTGTTTTACTCACCCATAGCACTTTGGTGTCATTTGGAGCAGTTTCGTAGTAGTAGCAGTCACCAAATAACACAAACTTTATCACTTTTCAAATTACAGAAGCTCAATGTCTTAGTCTACACTTTCGTTTGAGTCAAAAGTGGCCTGTAATCCGAGATTTAGCCATAGTTTCGAGTAGATGAGGAGGACAGTTAAATAAGACTAAATGAGGACTAAACCAGAACTAAACCAGGTTTAAACCAAGACTAAACCAAGACTAAACCAGAATAAAAACAGGACTAAACCAGAACTAAACCAAGACTAAAGCAGGACTAAACCAGAACTAAACCAGGACTAAACCAGGACTAAACTAAACCTTTTTTTGGTGGTTAAGTTCAGCCCAAAGACATTTCCTGTGTTTAAAAACAGTTAATACTTTTATTTCGGTTTAATAATAATCTTAAATGTGTGATTAAACCTGTCATAGGCACTTTAAGTTGAAACAAATAAAAAATCTTCTTGACATACTAATTATAATATAGATAATTTGTAGGGAATATTTTGGAATTTGGATAATTACTAAATGCAGTATCACACCTAAATAATTGTTTGGAAATGGAACAATTTGAATAAACGATATAGATTTCAGATGAAGTTAATATTAGTGATGTTTTGTTGACTAAAAGAAAGTAAAATTCCGATTAGTTGCTGTTCCGTAGACCTGAGCAGTGGAAAAGTTCTCTCCTTTGGTACATTTTGCAGTTTCCTGTGGAGTATTTTTGAGGAGCGTGGAGACACTGTGGGACTGATTCAGGTTGGGCTTTTTGAAGCGGGACGTGACAGAGGCGCGAGTGTCCGGGACGTTCCGGATTTACTCCCGTCGTGTTTGAGGAACGCCCAAAAAAACTGTTTTCCTCAAACATGGAAATTTACCTGAACTGAACCAACGGCTGTGGAAAGATACAGAGAGAGGAGACGCCAGCTAGTACTAATACTAATACATCACTACTGCTACTACTACTAATACATCTACTAATACTACTACTACTACTACTACTACTACTAATACTAATACTAATACTACTACTAATACTACTACTAATACTAATACTACTACTAATACTACTACAAATACATCACTACTGCTACTAATACTACTGCTACTATCACTACTAGTACTACTGCTACTACTACAACTACTACTATATCACGACTACTACTAATACTACTGCTACTATCACTACTACTACTAGTACTACTGCTACTACAACTACTACTACTACATCACTACTACTACTACTAATACTACTGCTACTATCACTACTAGTACTACTGCTACTACTACTACTGCTACTACTGTTACTATATCACTACTACTACTACTACTAATACTACTAGTACTAGTACATCACTACAACTACTACTAGTACTACTGCTACTGCTAATACTACTATTACCAAAAATACTAATATTACTATCTACTATCACTACTAGTACTACTGCTACTGTGGTGCACCCAGAAATGTGCAACCACATTTATTATTATTTAGTAATAATTTAAAACATAATTTTATTTACATCTTTATCGCTAAAAATATACTAGGAATTTGACCAATTAATAATATAAATTAATAATCTATATACACTGTGTAAATATCGGTGAGAGTAATGGTAAGCGGAACCTGTGAGGCTGTGGTCGTCTCGCCCGGTTACCTTGCGGGCCGACTTCCGGCCCCCCCTTAGAAACAAATCGGGTAAAGACACGAGTGCTCCTGTGTTCATTTCTCAGAGACTCTACCTTTATTTTACAGGTCAGTACACGGTCATAAACATATCAAATGAAAGCCTTAAGCTTCAGAATACCTCTGTAAGAGATAGTCAGCCGTGTGTGATGTTTAGAGTAAGTCAAGACGTACTTTTATCAGGTTTTCCGAGCCGCGGTAGCTACTAGCTGCAGAGCCGAGCCGCATGCCGCCGTGTGCCTCGCTCCGTCCCATTCATTCATAGTTTGCCGGCTCGCGCTAAATGTATTTTTGTTATAACGTCCCGTGTAGCGGTTTTATAAGTTTATATTGCTCCAGAGTAAGCCAAAAGCCTCCTGATATCGTTTTGTTATGTGTTAAAGCAGTGCAATGTCCTTATTTGTAGTGAATTGTGCACTAAGCAGCAGCACAGATGAGAAGCCCTGTGTGCTGCGGGGTCCTCATAGGAGTGAATGTGACATTAACGGTCCCCTATAAAGTGAATTATCTGTGGTAATAGTCACTAAACAATAATTAGCTAACTAAAATAACTATATACAGTCAGTAGTAATGTGAAGAGTAATTATAATGCTTTATGTATAAAATGCACTTTTGGTTAGACTTTTAAAGTCATTATGTAAAAAGACAAAGAAATGCACTGTATGTACATAATGAATGTGAAATAAAGAAACAAATCGGGTAAAGACACGAGTGCTCCTGTGTTCATTTCTCAGAGACTCTACCTTTATTTTACAGATTTGTCTGTGTTCTTTTTGTTATTGTGGTCACCACGCCCGGGACCCGTAACAAACTGTGGGGGCTCGTCCGGGATCCTCCCTCTTCAGTCTGCGAGGGAAGATCCAGTGATACAAGAACCACGACAGTGACCAGGCTACAACTCCAACCGCGCCAGCCAGTGGGTGTCCAAAGAGGAAGATCAAGGTGGAAAAGGATCTTCATCTCACAGTGGAGCTGCACTGCTGCAGGGAAAGGGAAGTGAAAACCTGTCACTACAGAGCTACTAAACAACATAACAAAGAACAACCTACTAAACAACATGTCAACAGCACGGAAAGAACTGGTGTGGGGCATTAGAGGACGTTTATTTGGACTCTCTAGCAAAGACCTTTGTGAATTAGCGAGGAGTCTAGCAGAAGAAAACAAAGACAGAATACTGTTCAGTGAAGGAGATAAAGAGCACAGTATGGACTATGTTACTTCTCACCTGCAATCAGACACTCTGCTGCAGCTCGAAGATGAAGGCATGAGTCAATTACTAATGCTGGACGATCTGATAAATAAAGTGATCGAAACAAGTGGCTCCACTCTCCATCCAGCTGATGAAGCTCTTACACTAGACCCACACAGTCCACGTCCGTCCCACATATCTCCAGATCCACCACCAGCAAGCCATGATCCACCAGATATTCATGTTAATGTAAATGCAGTGACAGATAAAGACTCTATAGAGGAGCTGAAGAAGGCCTACGAGATGCTGGGGAAGAGAAGACGACACAGTGAGGCTGCACCAACTTATTCACCTGCTCCACCCAATCACCAAAGCTCACGACCACGTCCAGCGGCTCAAATCAGTCCGGAAAGACCTGTCACCTTCAAAGACCTTTCGTACCTGCCCCGAAGAGAATTCAAAGTGTTCGGAGGACAAATTGGTGACAATAATTCTGAAATGAGCTATAACAGTCTCTTAAAGCAGATTAATGAAGGCTTAAGAGAAGGGTTTGCAGAAGCAGAAATTGTGAGAGGTGTTCTGAGAATAGTCAAACCTGGCACGTTCAGGGACATGCTAATGCTTAAAGATGAACTGTCTCTTCCTGAACTTCGAGGCTTCCTCAGATCTCACCTTGGAGAAAAGGCGACAACAGAAATGTTTCAGGAGTTAATGTGCGCGCGACAAACGGAACACGAGTCACCTCAGCAATTTTTGTATCGCATGATCGGACTCAAACAGAAGTTAATCTTCCAGTCAAAGCAGGCAAGCGCAGATATATCATACGATCCGAGAACTATCCAGGAAGTGTTTCTTCACACAACCTATCAAGGCCTGGGAGCAAAGTATGCGGACCTGCGACAGAGACTGAGACCTCTAACCTCGAACAGTAATGTAACAGATGAAGAGATTCTTAGTGAGGTCACAAAGATAATCAGCGATGAAAATGAACACCAGCGAAGACTAGGCCAAGTCCCCCGCCACAAGTCTGCGCAGGCTCAAAGTGCTGTAATTGAAACAAAAGATAAGGTAACAAAAGAGATGCAAACTACACAGACCATCAAACAGCTAGCTGCACAAGTAGAGACTTTGACCAACATGGTGGCCACACTAATGGAGCGTAAAACAGCAGATCCTCCGCCTCAACGTATTCAACATTTAATGACTCAAAAGAAAAGCTTCCTCTGTCCTAAATGCAGTGAACAGAACTGGCAGGACTGCAGCCATTGCTTTGCATGTGGTGAGTCAGGGCACAGAGCTGTTGGATGTCTGAAGCGCCCCAAAAATCAGGGAAACGGGAAACGGCCTCTGCCGAGGGACAGCCAGAGACCGGTGAAGAACCAAAGTCCCAGCCAGTGAACTCCGCCTCTACACACGCCTCAACTCAGCACACCAGAGACAGTAACAAGCAGTCCAGTAAGCAGTCTAAAGGCAAGCCCAGCGGTTCCTCCATCAAGAGCGCCACAAAGTGTAAAGTTCCGCTTGTTGGTAAGAAAAGTCTCCTGAAATGTTTGATTAGTGGTTATCCTGTAACATCACTATTCGACTCCGGTTCACAAGTGAGCATAGTTGACAGGCAGTGGGTCAAAAGATTTATTCCTACCTACCCAGTAAGACCTCTTCAAGAGCTGCTCAATGATGAACTTGAGGTTTATGCAGTTAACGGCCAAGCAGTTCCCTACGATGGATGGGTCGAGCTCACAGTCACCCTAGCTGGCCATGAAGATCCTAATCTCACGATACAAGCCCCATTCCTTGTCAGCACATTGTCATTGCCCCAGCCACTAATAGGAGCTAACGTGTTGGGAGCGATCCTACAGAGACAAGAGTCAGACAGAGAAGCTAATGCTGTGCTCCATGGGCTCTTGCGCAAAGCTTTTGAAATGGATGAAGAACAGGTAGTGGCCATGGTGAACTTTATTCAGGTTCCACAAGAGACAGACTGTGACCTCGCCACACTGAGAGTTGGCAAAGACCATGTGATCATCCCAGCGGGTAAGGCAGTCCAAGTATGGTGCAAGGTGCCCCAGAACTTTGACACCTCTGACCCACTTGTGCTATATGAATCCGCCGAAGAAAACATTGCTCTAAAACACCTAAGTGTTGGAGATGGACTTTTAGAGGTAAACAACCCTCAAAGACCCTTTGTGAAGGTCCCTATCGCTAACCACTCAAGACATGAGATAATCCTGCCAAAGAGAACAGCTTTAGGCACCATCCAACATGTAGCCAAAGTCATTGGAACAGACACCTTCCAGTCACCTGCAACTCAGCCCATGCAAACAGCAGCAGCCGCGGTGGAGGTAACAAAACCTACTGCTCTTTGCTGTCCTTCTGACAATTCATGGCTGCCGCCAGTCGACCTAAGCCACCTTAGTCCTAAGCAGAGAGACACTGTTGAAAAGGTGCTTATGGAAGAGTGCGAAGCATTTTCACGTGACAGTACTGACATAGGCTGTATCCCAACATTGCAGATGGAAATCCGACTCAAAGATGACACGCCGGTTCAGAGGGCCTATGCGTCCATTCCGAAGCCCCTGTATAAGGAGGTCAAAGAGTATATCCAAGAACTAATCATCAAAGGATGGATCGTAAAGTCTCAGTCACCCTATGCAGCCCCAGTCATCTGTGTGAGAAAGAAGGATGGGTCACTACGCTTGTGTATTGACTATCGTCTTTTAAACAGCAAAACCGTCCCAGACCGACACCCGCTTCCTCGGATTCAGGACCTTACAGACTCCCTCGGTGGATACAGCTGGTTCTCAATCCTGGACCAGGGTAAAGCCTACCATCAAGGTTTCATTGCAGAAGGCTCAAGGTATCTGACCGCATTCACTACTCCGTGGGGTCTCTACGAGTGGGTGAGAATACCCTTCGGGCTGTCAAATGCGCCTGCAGCCTTCCAACGAAGCATGGAAGAAATGCTTGACATGCTCCGTGACGAGTGCTGCATTCCATACCTTGACGACGTGCTCTGCTTCTCCAAGTCATTTGATGATCATGTCCAGGTACTGAAGAAAGTCCTCCAAGCCCTCCAACGCCATGGAGTGAAGTTAAAGCCTGAGAAGTGTGAATTGTTCCGGAAAGAGGTTCGGTATGTCGGCCGACTTGTGTCTGAAGATGGGGTTAGAGTGGATCCTAAAGACATTGAGGCTGTTCAGGCGCTCAAACATAAAAGGCCACAAACAGTCGGAGATGTTAGGCAACTTTTGGGATTCCTGAGCTATTATCGAACGTATGTCCAAGATTTCTCACGCATCGCCAAACCCCTGTACGACTTACTCCAAGTTAAGCCGGACACGTCGCCATCCAAGCCAACCAGAGGGCGAACAAAGTACCCACAGCAATCTTCACGAGCTCCAGTACAATGGGATAAAGAACACCAAGAGATCCTTGAGTACTTGATCGACATGTTGACCCAGCCGCCAGTGCTAGCGTACCCAGACTTCACTCGTCCTTTCATACTCCATACGGACGCATCTCAGAAAGGCCTCGGTGCGGTCCTTTACCAAAACCAAGACAACAAGATGAGAGTGATTGGATACGGGTCACGCACTTTGACACCTGCCGAGCAAAACTACCACTTGCATAGCGGAAAACTAGAATTTCTCGCCCTCAAGTGGGCAGTTTGCGACAAATTCAACGATTACCTCTTCTACGCCCCACATTTCACTATTTTTACGGACAACAACCCCTTGACGTATGTCCTCAGTACTGCCAAGCTCAACGCGGTTGGACATCGTTGGGTGGGACAGCTCGCAGATTTCAACTTTGACATCAAATACCGTCCAGGGAAGATCAACATCGACGCTGATGTGCTGTCCCGGTGCCCACTTGACATTGAGACCTTCATGAAAGAATGTTCAGTGGAACTGTCCGAAGAAGCTGTTGGCGCAGTATGGGAAGGGAGCAGAAGAGCCAAGCGAGGTGACGTAGCATGGGTTGCAGCCCTTAACCTCTCTTCCTCAAGCCCGCCTCTCAAAGACTCTCTGCCGACCATCAGTCATGACAAGCTAGTCCAAGAACAGAGAGCAGACCCAGCCATCGGGAGAGTGATGGAAATGAAAGAGAATGACATAACACCGACGGAGAACGACAAGGCTAATTTTGACAATAACACAAAGAGACTGTTGAGGGAGTGGAGCAGATTACAGATGGAGAACGGCCTTTTGTACAGAAAAACATCAGAGCGTAAACAACTAGTTCTGCCCGCTGCTTACAAACAAATAGCCCTCACCCACCTCCACAACAACATGGGCCATGTTGGTGTGGAGAAAGTGTTGAGCCTAGCCCGAGAACGATTTTATTGGCCTTTCATGAAGAAAGAGATTGAGGAGTATGTCACAAGAAAGTGCCCGTGCATTAAACAGAAAAAGCCAGCAATACACGAGAGAGCACCGATGGGCAGTATAACTTCGAACTCCCCCCTTGAACTTGTCTGCATCGATTTCCTGCACCTAGAGACCTGCAAGGGCGGATTTGAGTACATCCTCATGATTATCGATCATTTCACGAGGTTTGCGCAAGCCTATCCCACCAAGAATAAAGCCGCAAAGACAGCAGCCGATCGACTCTTCAACAATTTCATACCCAGATTTGGATACCCCTCCAAGCTCCATCACGATCAGGGTCGTGAATTTGAGAACGAGTTATTCAAGTCCCTCAGAGAGCTTGCTGGGGTTGGCCACTCAAGAACTTCTCCCTATCACCCCCAATGCAACCCTGCTGAAAGGTTGAACCGTACCTTGTTACAGATGCTACGTACATTGGGAGAGAAGGAAAAACAAAACTGGAAGGAACATCTCCCTCATGTCATCCACGCGTACAACTGCACCAAACATGAGGCAACGGGCTTCTCCCCGTACTATTTGTTGTATGGCAGACATCCCCGACTTCCAGTAGATCTCCTTTTCGGCCTTGTAACAGAAGATGACACGGAATCACCTCATGGGTATGTTGAGAAGTGGAAAGGGAAGATGACGGAGGCGTACAGGATTGCAAGTGCCAACAGCAAGCAGTCGAGCTCTAAAGGCAAAGCAAACTATGACAAACGATGCAAAGGTGTCACTCTACAGACCGGAGATAGAGTACTTGTACGTAATCTAAGTGAAAGAGGTGGCCCCGGCAAACTTAGACCCTACTGGGAACAAGTGGTCTACATCGTGAGAGAGCAGGTTGGAGACAACCCCGTCTACAAAGTCAGTCCGGAGACAGGGGTCGTCCCTTACGTACTCTTCATCGAAACTTACTGCTCCAAGTAAACGACTTGCCTGTAGACATTGTTCAAGGACAGAATGCCCACCCACAACAGAGGAATAAGAAGCATGCTGCAAGAAGGAAACAGGAAAAGACGCCAAGTCCGGATGCAGGTGACTCAGAAGAAGATGAACCTCTCTACTGGTTTCGTATGCCCAGACCCCTGCGAGAAAATCCGGCTGGATCAGCTCACCGTGTGTCACACAGCAGGCCCGAAGCATATCAACCAAGAGTAGAAAGAGAATGCAGTCAATCAGAACACGAAAGAGACAGTGCTACAGAAGAGGATCCAGTACAGCAGAACGAAAGTGGACAAATCACAGACCAACCAGACGATGACGGGGAAGCACCTCAGCGGCATCAGGAAGCGCATGTCCGAAACCCCAGTCCGGAGCCGGCAACTGAACCTGTACCAGTACCCAGTCCTGTGCCAGAGCCGGATCATCAGCCCGAGTCACCACCCCGTCTGAGGCAGTCTACCAGGCAGAGACGACCCAACATGGTTTTCACCTACCCATCCTTGGGCCAGCCAGCCTTCCAGCCTCACCCTTCGGTGAATGCTGTCAGCATCCAGCAGACTGCACCATATCCTTTTCTGTGTTACCCCTCCCTCTACCCTCAGCCCCTTTACCACTCTCCCTTTTCCCCTAACCCTTACCTTCCAATCCCTTATGGCATTCCTTGCTATTGAAATAATCAGACATTCGAGTGAAGATGCCTGAAGGTTAAGGACACTTGGGAAGATAAAAAGAGAAATTATAGACTTTGAAAAGAGACTTTTGGAAAAAGACTTTTGAGATAATAGTTCGGAATTATTCAAGTTAAGTGTCAGGAGCCACTTTTGTGTTGGGGAGCGTGTGGTGCACCCAGAAATGTGCAACCACATTTATTATTATTTAGTAATAATTTAAAACATAATTTTATTTACATCTTTATCGCTAAAAATATACTAGGAATTTGACCAATTAATAATATAAATTAATAATCTATATACACTGTGTAAATATCGGTGAGAGTAATGGTAAGCGGAACCTGTGAGGCTGTGGTCGTCTCGCCCGGTTACCTTGCGGGCCGACTTCCGGCCCCCTTAGAAACAAATCGGGTAAAGACACGAGTGCTCCTGTGTTCATTTCTCAGAGACTCTACCTTTATTTTACAGGTCAGTACACGGTCATAAACATATCAAATGAAAGCCTTAAGCTTCAGAATACCTCTGTAAGAGATAGTCAGCCGTGTGTGATGTTTAGAGTAAGTCAAGACGTACTTTTATCAGGTTTTCCGAGCCGCGGTAGCTACTAGCTGCAGAGCCGAGCCGCATGCCGCCGTGTGCCTCGCTCCGTCCCATTCATTCATAGTTTGCCGGCTCGCGCTAAATGTATTTTTGTTATAACGTCCCGTGTAGCGGTTTTATAAGTTTATATTGCTCCAGAGTAAGCCAAAAGCCTCCTGATATCGTTTTGTTATGTGTTAAAGCAGTGCAATGTCCTTATTTGTAGTGAATTGTGCACTAAGCAGCAGCACAGATGAGAAGCCCTGTGTGCTGCGGGCTCCTCATAGGAGTGAATGTGACATTAACGGTCCCCTATAAAGTGAATTATCTGTGGTAATAGTCACTAAACAATAATTAGCTAACTAAAATAACTATATACAGTCAGTAGTAATGTGAAGAGTAATTATAATGCTTTATGTATAAAATGCACTTTTGGTTAGACTTTTAAAGTCATTATGTAAAAAGACAAAGAAATGCACTGTATGTACATAATGAATGTGAAATAAAGAAACAAATCGGGTAAAGACACGAGTGCTCCTGTGTTCATTTCTCAGAGACTCTACCTTTATTTTACAGATTTGTCTGTGTTCTTTTTGTTATTGTGGTCACCACGCCCGGGACCCGTAACACTACTACAACTACTACTACTACATCACTACTACTACTACTAATACTACTGCTACTATCACTACTAGTACTACTGCTACTACTACATCACTACTACTACTACTAATATTACTGCTACTATCACTACTAGTACTACTGCTACTACTACTACTACATCACTACTACTACTAATACTACTGCTACTACTACATCACTACTACTACTACTAATATTACTGCTACTATCACTACTACTGCTACTACTACTACTGCTACTACTGTTACTATATCACTACTACTACTGCTACTACTACTACTACATCACTACAACTACTACTAGTACTACTGCTACTGCTACTACTAATACTACTATTACCAAAAATACTAATACTACTATATCACTACTACATGTACTACTACTACTGCTACTACTATACTATTACTATTATCACTACTACTACTACTAATAATAATAATATTATCACTAGTACTATTACTAGTAATACTATTACTACTATCACTACTACTAATACTGATACTACAAATTCTATTACTACTATACTAAAACTACTGCTACTAATACTACTAATACTATCACTACTATCACTACTAATGCTACTGCTACTACTGCTATTACTACTACTACCACTACTACATATCAATTAATCAATATTAGGAAAGGGCTAAATCAGGTCTAAACAAGCTAAGGCTAATACATGACTAAACCAATATTAAACCAGGACTAAATTAGGACTAAATCAGGTCTACTAAATCTAGGCCTAAAACTGGACTAAATCAGGCCTAAAACAGGCCTAAACCAGGACTAAACCAGGTCTAATTAAAACAAGGCTAATATACCACTACATCAATATTAGACCAGGACTAAATCAGGTCTTAACTAGGCCTAAACCTGAACTAAACCAGGCCAAAAACAAGCTAAGGCTAATACAAGACTAAATCAAGATTAAACCAAGTCTAAACCAGACCCAAACCAGGTCTAAACCAGGCCCAACCCAGGTCTAAACCAGGTCCAAACCAGGTCTAAACCAGGTCCAAACCAGGTCTAAACCAGACCCAAACCAGGCCCAAACCAGGCCCAAACCAGGTCCAAACCAGGCTCAAACCAGGCCCAAACCAGGTCCAAACCAGGCTCAAACCAGGCCCAAACCAGGTCCAAACCAGGCTCAAACCAGGCCCAAACAGGCCCAAACCAGGTCCAAACCAGGCTCAAACTAGGCCCAAACCAGGTCTAAACCAGACCCAAACCAGGCCCAAACCAGGTCCAAACCAGGTCCAAACCAGGTCCAAACCAGGTCCAAACCAGGCCCAAACCAGGTCCAAACCAGGTCCAAACCAGGTCCAAACCAGGCCCAATCTAGGTCAAAACCCGGCTTAACCCTGTCCCAGACTAGGGTAAACCTCTTGAAGTCATCTCAGGACATAAACCCATTTGTCTCCAGACTGTCAGTGGCTAATGAGAAACTCGCTCATATTTCTATATTTGGCCAGATTCAAATTAGAACATAAATAAATGACAGAACCGTCCTTTTACTTCTCCCTCTCCTCCACAGCTGGTCACATCCATCTCAGGCTATAATTTGGGTTTGTGACCAAAATAAACCCGACATATTTCGCTCACTTTTCTCAGTGCACAACTGAATCTTTGTCTCATCAAAAATAAACTTCAAAGTGACAGACGAAGGTGTCAAAACCAGACCACAATCAGATTTGGGGATTTTTGAAGTTAAAGTTCAGCCAAAGATATTTCCTGAGTTTAAAAATACTCAGATAATGATCCCGTTTCCGTTTCCTTAAGATTTTAAATAGATGGTGTGAGAATAAGGGGAGGGGAGAACTAAACCAGGTCTAAACTAGGACTAAACAAGCACTAAACTAAGACTAAACCAGGACCAAACCCAGACTGAACCAAGACTCAATACAGAATTAAACCAAGATGAATTCAGGACTAAATCCGGTCTAAACCAAGTCTAAACCAGGACTGTACTTGGTCCAAACATCTACACCAGGCCTTATCCAGAACTAAACCAGGTCTAAACCAGGACTATAATATAGTTTTGGTTTTAATATTATTTAATATTTAATATTATTTGGTCCAAACTTCTAAATCTGGTCTAAACCAGGTCTAAACCAGGACTATACTTGGTCCAAACTTATAAACCAATAAATAAATAAAAAATAATAATAAAAGGAAAATAAATAAATAAATAAAGCCAATAACTAAACTAAGATTAAACCAGGACTAAACCGGGTCTAAACCAGGACTGAACCCAGACTAAACCAGTACTAAACAAAGACTAAACAAGGACTTAATCCTCTTTTTATAAACCAGGCCTAAAACCAACACAATTAGTGCCAAAATAATCCAAATTCTGTTTTGATTTAAACCATTATAAAACCGAGACTAAACCAGGTCTAAACCAGGTCTAAACCAGGCCTCAAATAGTTCTATACCAAGATTATATCAGGTCTTAACCAGGATTAAGACAGGTCTCAACCGAGTCTAATCCAGGATTTAACCAGGACTAAGACAACTAGGACTTAACCAGGTCTGAAGATAAACAGTGACTAAAACTAAAGTAAACCAAAAAGGATCAGAACTAAACCAGGACTAAATCAAAACTAAACCAAGACTAAACCAGAACAAACACAGGAATAAAGCAGGACTAAACCAAGACTAAACCAGAACTAAACCAAGACTAAATCCAGACTAAACCAGGACTAAATCAAGACTAAACCAGGACTAAATCAAGACTAAACCAGGACTAAACCAAGACTAAAACAGGACTAAACCAAAACTAAACCAGAACAAAGACAGGAATAAATCAGGACTATACCAGGACTAAGACAGAAATAAAACAGGGTTAACCTAGAATTAAACCAGGACTAAACCAAGACTAAACCAAAACTAAATCAAGACTAAACCAAAACTAAACCAAGACTAAACCAGGACTAAACCAAGACTAAATCAGGACTAAAGCAGGACTAAACCAGGACTAAACTAAACCTTCTTTTTGGTGGTTAAGTTCAGCCCAAAGACATTTCCTGGGTTTAAAAACACAGTTAATACTTTTATTTCAGTTTTCTTAAAGTTTTTCTGTAGGTCTTGTGAAAATAAGGGCCGGGGAAAGTTGTCATTGTTGATTTGAATCAGACGAAAAAAAGATCTTGTGAATTTGAAACCCAAATACGAGCGTGTTTGGAGAGAGGTCGTTAAAGCAAAGTGTCAGAAAATACAGGAAAGGCAAAAATAGTGTGAATATTAAAGAACAGTGGGGCTTTTGAGAGAAGAAAGAGACCAAACCAAAATATATAGTCTAGGAATGCGTTTATTTTAGCCCAGTTTAGACACAGATGTAGACTTGGTTTGGTCCTGGTTTAGTCCTAGTGTAGTCCAGGATTAGTTTTGCTTTAGTCCCAGAGCATATTTTGAGCTTTAATCCATGTTCTAATGTTGTTACCTCCTCAAAAACAGACCTGGAGTTATGTTTTGTTTCATTCACACGTTTGACTAACCTTTTGATTCTTGTGAAAACAATCAACAGACGGGAAGTAAAAAGCTGACCAGACAAATGTCAAAATAAAACACTAAGGGCACACCCAAGGAATACGATACACAAAATATGAACCAATAACAGTAAAACATAAACCCTGACAGTTAGTGTATGAAGGACGCTCAAAACAAACACAAACACATAAACTGGAAAAATAGATGGCTGTTCAGTTTTCACGTGGCTGAGTCGTCAAAACCGAATCATGTGCATTGCTAATCGTAAGCAACTCAAACTAAAACACCCGCTGAAGAACTGTGTTTTGGTCAGAAGAATGACATAACATTCGATTGCAAAAGATTCTACAATAATAAACGAACCTTGACAAGCTTAAAACTGCGACGTGCAGCTAAATCCCTATCTGTTTCTGTTACTAGGTGGCTTTTACAGTTAAACCAATATCTCTTAAAGATCCCATGACATGGTACTTTTTGATGCTTTTATATGGCTCCTTAATGGTTCCCTAATACTGTAAATGAATCCTTCTTCAAAATCAACACTCACTGCATGAGATATGACTCTGACAGTCTTCATGAGGCTAGATATGTGTCTAAAATGCTTTATTCTGGGTGTTGCTGCTTCAATGCAAATGAGAATGACAGAGAGATTGGCTATGGAGCGGGGGGGGGGGGGGGGGGGGGTTTCCCCCGCTGGAAGCGCACCTAACCCTAACCCTAACCCTAAAAAGCATATTTACACAGAAAATAAAATTAAACCACTGGTATTTCAGAGGTCCAGAGGGTCGGGTAAGGGACTTGCGAGCCTAGAAACACTCGGACGTGCCTCCAGGCAAATAAAAAAACGCATTTCGCATTGTAGCGCATTCACAGTCCAAACTCTATGGGCGGGATATACAGGGACGCTGAGCGGAGACAGAGGGAGGGGCTGGAGCTGCATTTGCCGATCTGACGTCAAAAAGGTGCCTTGTCTGAACTCGCCCGTTTCAACACTGGTTTTGTGTAATGCAGAAAAGGACCGCAAATGCTCAGTTTAGACATTTCGCAACTTTTAGCCATGAAGGGGGGGGTAAACAGGGTAGGGGAGCTCACATTAACGTTCAAAAACCTCAGAAAGTGAAAATTTCATGCCATGGGACCTTTAATAAATATAGCTGCAAGCAGCAATGTGGGGCAAAGCAGTGACCCAGCCTAATTTGATGATGTGCGTTGGATCAGTCTTTGCCCGAGGATCCCAGGGATACCAAGTTTTTCAAAATCGGACTTACGGTTCAAAAGTTACAAGCAGAAATGTCCCTCAAATTTTGACCTGTTGGTGGCGCTAGAGGGTTTGAGCTGGGGCCCTGTCATTTTTGTGGGGAATCCTGGGACAGACTAGAATACGTTTGAAAAGTTTGAAAATAATCCTATGAAGGGATCCCGAGATATGAGCTCACTTCCTGTTTGGCGACTTTTAGGACCCGTTTGATTGGCTGTCACGACAAAACGATAAGAGATATCACAAAATCCAGGGACATTTCTGATGAGGCTCAGTCCAAAGATGCTATGTACCAAATTAGAGCAAAATTGGTCCAACATTGAGTGAGGAGAAGCATTTTGAGTGTTTTTCATACAATTCAAAATGGCGGACATTCTATTCCGGCGGACATGACGTCATGGGGTGCATTTGATTCAACTAGGCCCAAGAATCCGAGGGATACCAAGTTTTTGAAAATCTGACTTACGGTTCAAAAGTTACAAGCAGAAATGTCCCTCAAATTTTGACCTGTTGGTGGCGCTAGAGGGTTTGAGCTGGGGCCCTGTCATTTTTTGTTGGGAATCCTGGGACAGACTAGAATACGGATGAAAAGTTTGAAAATAATCCTATGAAGGGTTCCCGAGATATGAGCTCACTTCTTAATAATTAGCGAGCTACTTTCAACAGCTCGCTAACTTCAGTATTATACACACACGTACTAAAACCAAATGCCGATGTGGAACAATTTTATTAACTGAATCAAGCTGGTAAATAGCCTAGCTCTTGTATCCTTGCAGCAGGCACTCAAGGGACTGGTTGGTTGCTTTGTATTGTTCCCGCGTTGTTCTTTTCCACCATAACGTCGAAATGGATAACTGCGCATGATCACACGCACCTGCTCTCTCTACTCATGTTTTTAAATATAGATTACTAAACATTTATGAGTTTATCAGAGTCAGTTACCAAAAAGTTAGCATAACTAAATTAATCAAAGTAAGCTGGGCACAGGGCTCTCAAGTCTCATGCATTGAGAGTGTGACACACGCAATTCGACACACGCCACACATGGCATTTCTCACGCTGATTTTTTTTGTTTGTTTGGTTTTTTTTGGTGCCCAGAAAATCGGTCTGTGTGGCTCAGTTTATGCAGGCACCGCGCGTTTTCAGCGAAACCCCCCCCCCCTCCTCCCCGTCCCGCTCCCCGGAAAAAAATCTCAGTTAGCGGGTGTCCCTGTGTCTCCTCCTCTGTCTCCCCCGCTGTCTCCTCCTCTCCCCCGGTCTGTCAGCGGACCCTCAGCCCGCGGTGAGCCGGGAAAGGCGCTCGGAGCCCGGTGTACTGTACCGGCTGTGCTGCGGACACACGGAGCGACCTGCAGCTCCGAACAGGTGAGTCACTCCCCGGACCGGTCCTGGTTTGGTCCTGATCTAGTCCTGGTTTAGTCTTGGTCTAGTCTTTGTTTAGTCCTGGTTTAGTCTTTGTTTGGTCCTGGTTTAGTCCTGGCTTAGTCCTGGTTTAGTCTTGGTTTAGTCCTGGTTTCGTCCTGGCTTAGTCTTGGTATTCTATGTAGATTAATTTTTGTAATCAATAGGTATCCGATATTTGGCCTACAGCTGTAGCCAATAACGGATATTTCCGGTTTAAATTGACACATTTATTAAAGTTCCTCATGGACTTTTCACGTATGTAAAAATAATAGAATGTTTTATTTGTTTAAAGGCACTCAGAGCACGACCCCCCCCCCTCCCCTGCTCCTTGGAAATTACGCAGTCTCACGCACGACCCCGCTCAAAACTTGAGAGCCCTGTTTTAAGTATAGATTACTAAACATTTATGAGTTTATCAGAGTCAGTTATCAAAAGTTGGCATATGTAAATTAATCAAAGTAAGCTGGGCAAAATGTGTTACTTGAGTTGGAATAACTTGGTTTTATAATTTAGGAACTCAGCTTCTTTTTACAGTGTGGTTCGAGCCTAAATATGTAAGGTTTGTGCGTTAAACGTGTGAATCAAACAAAACAAAACAACTCCATGTCTGTTTGTGATGAGGAAACAACATCACAACACAGATCAGAAAATAGCGTAATATTGGCCTTCTATGGGGCCGTTTAGACGAGGACGATTGCGACTGAAAACGACAAAATATTCTATGGGAAGTGTCTTTCGTTTACACGGCGGCGGCGCCGTCGGGCTCTGAAACCGCAAAAATCTGAAGACTCCTTCCAGAGTGTGGAGTTCTGAAGACGGCCCGGGTCGCGTCTCCGTCTAAACGGCAAGAAGCGCAAAACATGTTCACGCCGCATACAGCTGACTGGATGCGCCAAGCCGGTAAAAACAATAACAATACGTCGCAGGTGACAGGAGAGTTTGGACAAGCCCGGGGAGAACCAGTCAGTGGTGGGACAATTTTGAGAATGGATTAGTTGCTGACAGTGCTTGGGTGGAAAACTTCAGAATGACTAAACAAGCTCTTGTTGCATTAAGCGAAGAGCTCCGACCCGACATCGAGGGCGAAACAACCGTAATGAGAGCCCCTGTCGCTGTCCTGAAAAAGGTAGCTCTGACATTATATTAGCGGCCTGGCATGCATATTCAATCGAATTCGCCCACTTTTGCATTTTCGTATAAACAAACATTTCCTGTTGAGAATGCTCGTCTAAACGGGGATAAAAAATTGAAGACGAGACGCCACTTTTGCGTCTTCTGTTTCGATCGTCGCCGTATAAACGTAGCTTAAGTTCTGAAGTTGTTGAATAGCCACTTCACCAGTAATTAGCCACCTCCCGCCCCCTGTATTTCCTACGAGAGAGACACTTTACTTCTTCCAAATGTCCCAACACAAGTGAACAGTCCCACTGAAAAGACCAGAGCCTTGTACTGTAACACAATCCTGGATCTTTGTGAGAAAACCCAGAGAAATACGACTTTTTCAGCAACATCTTTTCAAAATGTAAATGAGGTCACAGCGTGCGGAGAGAGCGGGACAATGAGAGCTTTGATTTGGGCTCAAGTGGAACCAGTTTGAGACAGTTTGAGACACAGACGAGAAAGTATTTAGGACTGAAAGGAGTCAGTACACACTCGGAGCTGTGTGCAAAATGATGAGTGGGGGTATTGTATAACGCACAAAATTTAGATTCACATGTTACTTTTTATTGATTTGAAAACGCGACGTGCACCGAAAACAACGTATTAACATGTTTAATACATTTCAGTTTCACTTTGGACACTCTGAGGCCTCCATTTGCTCTCCACGCTAAGTCACTCCCCTTTCAGAGCACTAATCAGGTTTGCGAATCAGGTTGGTGAAGTGTTTGTGTTTTGTTTTGCATCAGTTGTCCAAAGTTATTCCTCACTTACCTTATGTATTCAGAGCATCCTAATTATTCATGGTGAGTTTATGAGCGAAAAAAGGCGTCTCGCCCTCTCCGGGTGGGTGAAGAGTCTTTGCCTCAAGTGGAGGAGTTCCAATATCTCGGGGTTTTGTTCACGAGTGAGGGGAGGATGGAGCGTGAGATTGACAGGTGGATCGTGGGCTGTTGTGGTGAAGAGGGAGCTGAGCCGAAAGGCAAAGCAAAGCTCAATTTGCCGTCGATCTATGTTCCTCCCTTCCCCCATGGTCATGAGCTCTGGGTAATGACCGAAAGGACGAGATCTCAGATACAAGCGGCCGAAATGAGTTTCCTCTGCAGAGTGGCTGGGCGCTCCCTTAGAGATAGGGTGAGGAGCTCAGTCACACGGGAGGAGCTCGGAGTAGAGCCGCTGCTCCTCCACGTCGAGAGGAGCAGCTGAGGTGGCTCGGGCGTCTGTTCTGGACGCCTCCTGGACGCCTCCCTCAGGAGGTGTTCCGGGCATGTCCCACCGGGAGGAGGCCCCGGGGAAGACCCAGGACGCGCTGGAGGAACTATGTCTCTCGGCTGGCCTGGGAACGCCTTGAGGTCCCCCCGGAGGAGCTGGAGGAAGTGTCCGGGGTGAAGGAAGTCTGGGATTCCCTGCTTAGACTGATGCCCCCACGACCTGGCCCCGGATCAGTGGAAGAAAATGGATGGATGGAGTTTATGAGCGTGACGGTAAACTTAACAACAGCTAGCATGTTAAAATGCTCTTCCTGATTCTCGGACAATAAATTATATACAGTCATACCTCACCTTATGAAATTAATTTGTTCCAGAAGTGGTTTCATAACGTGATTTTTTCGTAAGTAGAGTCGCAATGTAAAAGGCCTGATTCGTTCCAAGGCCCCCAGTACCCCCTAAACCCTGTTGGAGAGCAGTATTTACAAGTGTATTTACGTTTCAGGGGATTCGGGCGGCTGCGAAGCCGAACACGCATTATTTGAATTTTTGAGATTTCGCGTTTCGTAACTTGAATTTTCTTTCGTATTCAGAAACAAAAATTTTACCTAAAGGCGTTTCGTAACTTGGATTATTCGTTATTTGGGTCTTTCGTAAGGTGAGGTATGACTGTATTTGTTATATATTATATATTTGTCCAATGAAAATACTGGAGTAAGATTTACTTTTGTGCAAAACATAACCCTGTCTCTATGTTTTGCTTCGCCTAGAATGTTCCACAGTTTGGCTTTTTTACATGCTTCTCTCTATCTTATTTATCTATTTTAATGTATTTTAATTTTTTTGCTCTTGGCATCCAGTGTGGGCAGCAAAGTAAGACTTTCATTGTACAGGGAAATGTTTCTGTACTGTGCATATGACAATAAAAGCTTTGAAATCTTGAATCTTGATCTCCACATCTCCACAGTGACACCATCAGGCCAGATCTGCGGAGAGGCGATCGTGCTTGCAGTAAGAATGCATTTTTCCCTCAATAAAAAACTTGTAATTGAATATGTTTATACATTTAATGCCATATTGTGGAACATTTCAGGAAAAAAAACAACCTCAAGAGCTGCGTACACAATATATCTTTACCGGAGCAAGACATATTTTTGCTCAAATATATGGAAATAATCTGGTACAAGCCCCTCACCTTCTTGTTTCTATGGAGACGTCATTGCTCTGTCTGGAATGTTCCACAGTGTGACATTAAACAGCTCTACTTTACATTTATTCAATCACAGGTGGTTTTATAGCTCGAAAATACCTCGAAAAACAGACATTCTGACTGTGAGCGGGGTCGCCTCTCCACAGATCTGACCTGTAACTTGCTCTGGTTTGGTCTCTGTGACGATAGAAAGGTTTAATGCCACAGTGTGAAACATTCCAGACACAGCATTAACATCTCCATGGAGAAAAGCACTTGACAGACCCTCCGTGTTACACCTTTAACAAGAACATGTAAACAAACCGAGTCCTTTTACTCTCGGGCAGACGGGGAGAGTCCATATTGGTTTAGTGTTCCCTGTAGAATCTGGAGTATTTACGGCCCATTCATCTTAAAGGCAAATGTCGCTTTATCTTCCAGCCCCATCGGCGCCACCTGTTGACGCAGCCTGCCCCTCTCTTTATCTGTGAGTTTAAATGCCACGTCTGTTTGCCAAAGAGTCAAAGGGGCAGGAGGCTTGAGAACAATACAGCTCTGATCTGTCTCTTCTACCCACAATGCCTTTCACTTTCCTTTCAATACAAAACATAATACATCACTTTATCCTCCTGGGCTGAAGCCTCGTACTCATACTTCCTGTAGTTGTCCACTGGAAATACTAGAGATCTTTTGACATTTAAAGGGACAGTGTGTAAGATTTTTACCCGTTAATTACCGAAATTGAAGATACCCATTCAAAAATACATTGTTGTCCAAGCCTTTTCACTTCCATCATGAAATCAAAGTATTCTTTTGAACTTAGATATAGTCACATAAAAGGGGGATCTTCCCCATGCAGAGGCAGCCATTTTGAATACGAGAGCCGCAGAAGGACATTTGGGCTCCGCCTTCGGCAAGGCTCGTGGTTTTGGGTAAACAACACAAGCATGCTGCCGGATCAGACGTCGTAATGGATCTAACACGTGTTTTGGACTAAATTGTTTTACTGGATTTTATTCGCTGGATCCTTACGGACAAATTGAGAGCAAGTTTATGGTGAAATACTGAGTTTGACCTGTGCAGAGCATTCTAAGGTAAGCTAACCTCGTTTTGTGCTTTTCCGTATAAAAGCCCCATGTGCTCGGGGAGTGATTGTTGTGCAGGGAAATGAATTGCATAGTCAAAAAGAGGAGACTGTAAGGTTTCATTTGATGTGTAGAGTGTCATGGTACATGATCGGGAATGTGTGTTTTCATGAGAAAAGACAAAAAAAACAAAACGGGACCGCGTTTTATTTATACAGTGGCGCCCGGGTGACCCTCGAGGTCTGCCGTAGCTAAAACAGAAAGTGCAATAGCACCATCCACCTATGCGCCACGAATCCTACACACTGGGGCTTTAAAGACACAATAAGTAATATTGTTTCTTGTCCATAAAGTTGTTATTGCTTTGTCTAGATTCTAGACAAACCAGGGAGACCGTATCCAACCTACTTTAATCCCAAAGGGGCCGGATCAGAAAACTCATGGCAAATATACCCCAAAAATAGCAATAAGTCCAAATATTTGTGCAGAGAAACACAAATCTATTACAGAAGTCTTTTTTTATTTGATGAACTCTTTCTTTTACAAAATATTATAACATTATGAACAACCTGAAACTTTAAGAAAAATGCAGTTTCAACACAAGCGTACAGGTTTCCCATTCACCTCCTGAACAAATAGGATTTAGTCCATTTTTCTTGGAAAATCCTGCACTCGGCGTCCACTTTTCTCATTTTTGACATTTTGCTGATGAGGGCGTCACGGTCAACAGTCAAAACGATGGTCCTTTAAGAGCGTTTGGAAAGAGGCGAGTCTTCATTTGTGCTGCTCTGGTGGGAGGGGCCACGTACAGAGGCGCTGGAGACGCTGTTATGCAGAAAAGAGGTGCAGAAAATTACCAATATTTTAATAGAAATTTAAATATTTCCTCACTATAGTACAATAAAGCATTATTTATTTATCCATTGGAAATATTGGGGTAAATTTGACCGTACTCATACAAAATGTCTATGTTTTGCTTTGCCTAGAATGTTCCACAGTTTAGAGCCATATCTCCACAGTGACACAGGCCAGATCTGCGGAGAGGCGACCATGCTCACACATAACATATTTAGATCACCATGTTACATTCAAGCCTGGACTGGTAATCGGGCATACCGGGCATTTTCCTGGTGGGCCGACAATCCTAAACCAATCAGGATATAGAAGCTCACAAGAGCGGTCCCACCTCTGATCCACGACAGTTTCAGTGTTGAGCGTGGAAACATGGAGAAGCGGCAGAAAGGGGGTGTGGAGAAGTTACAGGTTAAAAGATTTTTAAAAAATCTTTTTTCTATAGACGCTGCAAAATGTTCTAAAACAGGGGTCGGCAACCTTTACCACTCAAAGAGCCATTTCACACAGGAGCCAAAAAACCCTTTTGAAATTTAAAATGAAATAACACTGCATATAACGGCTTTTTTGCCTTTGTGCCATAGAATTACATTTTGAAAATGAACTAAAATAAAATACATAATAGGTTTTTTTATTCCAATTTTTTTATAGTTTATTATCTGTAGACCTTTGCTGATTCGTCAGTCATTCTCCTCCATGTCTCCTGTACAGAATGTGTTCAGTTTGCCAGATTTATATAAATGTTGGATCGCAGTGCAACTCTGAAGTGCTGTATGTTTGCAAGTTTTCCCCCCCGACAAAACCCGCCACAGCGAAGCGGTGCCAGGACGAAGAGGCTCGGTCATAAGAACTGTGAAATACATGCGAAATATACTTTGGTTTTGTTCTATAATACTGTGCTTTTTTGTTGAAACTCTACGAAAGTTTGAGTTTTTAAACAAGAGAAAAATTATGAGAAAACGTTAATTCCAGTGTGAGAAAAGTGTAGAATGTGTGTGGTGAGGCGTTTACAGCCTTAAAACATGGAGAATAATTGTAAAATATAAAGCTGACGACTTCGCGGATTTTGCTTGTCGTGGGTTATTTTTAGAACATAACCCCCGTGATAAACCAGGGACCGCTGTACTGAGGGAATCAGAGGGATCAAAGAGCCACGTGTGGCTCCGGAGCCACGGGTTGCCGACCCCTGATCTAAAATAACAGACATATTCTCTGGAGGGGCTGGAGCCTCCACGTCCTCTGCAGCCCAGGCTGAAGGTGGACAGGGAGAGGAGCAGCCAGAGACTGTGGACAGAGAACCCGAGGGAACCTGAGGGAACCCGAGAGAACCCGAGAGAACCTGAGGGAACCCGAGGGACAGCGTGACCAGGGAAGTGTCGCACAGGCACAGCAGGTCAGCAGGTTGTAACGTTTGGATAATACCGGGACTTTTAGGTGATGGACAGGCATGAAAATCGCTCACCTTTCAGCGAAATTCGTCGTTTTGAAGCCAAAACAGGTGACCTACGTGAATCATGTAGATTTGATAAGAAAAGGTTTTTTTATCCTGGACGCCTCCCTCGGGAGGTGTTCCGGGCATGTCCCACCGGGAGGAGGCCCCGGGGAAGACCCAGGACGCACTGGCGGGACTATGTGTCCCGGCTGGCCTGGGAACGCCTTGGGGGTCCCCCCGGAGGAGCTGGAGGAAGTGTCCGGGGTGAAGGAGGTCTGGGCATCCCTGCTTAGCTGTTGCCCCCACGACCCGGCCCCGGATAAGAGGAAGAAAATGGATGGATGGATGTTTTTTTTTATGTGTTTGAGCAAGATGTATTTTAAATAAACCGTTGAATGTGTAGTTACTGTGAGTTTGCTGGTAGTTTTGCGGGTTTTCCTTTAAATGTTGCTCCCTGGTTTCCCCTCGGCCAAGATGTAACAATAGTAAAATACTTTGCTTCGGGGAACACAAACATAAATTAGTCCGTTGTGCTCCACTAATTATGAGGAGCCGGTCTAAGCCAAAAATGCCAGGGCCGTTTTTTTGTCCTAGTCCAGCCCTGGTTACATTTTATGCTTTTAAAATTCTATATCCCCCCAAAACAGCAGACTAACAAGTTTCATTTTTTTTCTTTGATTTTGTCTAATGCCTCCACTTTAATACATTTGTACATGGTTCTTGATCAATAAGGAATTTCTAAACCAGTAATTCCACACAAATCAATACAATGTGCCTAATGTAAACGTAAAAATAATCTTTCTGCTCCTTTCATTCAATTATTGTAATATTATCACACTGCTGATGGCTTTTTATACTTTATGAATGAAATAAACAAACAAAAATGTGTATGGATGTTTATGGGAAAACAGCCACATCAGACCTGCCTTGACACTAGCTGGTCCTGGTCCTGGTCGAACCACAGCTCCAGTTTAAATTTAGCCGAGGGCGTAATGTGCAGAAAAACAGGTCTGGGGGTTGGATAAACACCATAATCACACACAGATAGAGGCAGTGCCAGTGAAAACAGATGACGAAGCAAAACATGGCAAACAGGAAAGAATGTCCAACGTTTTATAGCGGCGTATCTCGACCTGTGGTAACCGAGCTCCTCCAGGTGGGACTTCAGCTTTTCACTTTACGGGTTTGCAAAGTTCATTTCATCCACGTTTTTGTTCTTCTTTAGCTAATATCTTGTTCAGAACTTACTGTATAGGTAAATGGACATAGCTAACACACTAGCCACCGCTTTGCAAACAGGAAGTTTGGGGCATGGGGGCGCTTCTGGCTCCATCGACTCTGGCTCCAGTTCACTTTGTACTGAATAAACGTTGCTTCTCTGTCTGTAACTGCTGCTTTGAGCCTTGTCATTTTGGTCTTAAAATGTTTCTAAATAAAGATCTATTCCTACTAAATAACAAATACATTCATACACCAGTGTAAGCAAACTTTGAAGGCTCAATAAATAAAGCGTCTTGCCCAACGACACAGAGTAGAAACTATTGATGGAGTTTATGTTTTTAATTAGTAGCAAGATCAGTATTTTGAATTTAAGTTATCAATGTTTGCAGTGTAAAAGTTGCTGAATTTGATTTTGGGTGAAATAGATTGATGGTAAAAGGAGAAATTCAATTTGTCAACTGGACAAAGTTTATTTGGTCGAAGACGTTTCGCAGCTCATCCAAGCTGCTTCGTCAGTTCTGGTTAAAGTGCTGATGGACACTGCTTATATCGAGCTGAAGGGAGGAGCTAACTACAATGAAATTACTATGAAACTATCCCACCTCTTTTTTTCAGTTTCTGTGTGGGGTCTTGTTTAGCGTACCCATTCAGTACCATAATGGGTGTTTTCATGTTGGGCGTTTCGCTTGAATTGCGTGAGAAATGCCGTGTGAGCGTGTGAACATGCTGAATTGGGTGTTGAGAGCCCTGTTTGTCTAAAGAGCAAACTACAAAGCAACTAATGAGAGTTATATAAATGAAGTTATTACCTGATGGTTCTCAGTTTGTTTTATCATCACTGCACTTTGTCAGTGCGCGCTGAGAGGGGCGGGGAGGAGGGAGCGGGGCGGGGGGGAGCAGGACATTTTTAACGGATTCATGCAAGAGTCTGGTTAATGCACCGGGCCCGCGTCTCACCATGGGCAGTTCGACTCTGGGCCGCGCGTATTCCGCGCGTAAGCCGTCGGGGGGGGGGGGGACACGTTATGCACAGACGGAGACACCGGGACCGGAGTCTGTGCGTCTCAGAGGAGACGTGGCACCGGGACTGAGGCTCAGGACGTGCCCAGGGGACGGCGCGTCTGCTCCGGCCTCCGCTCGGACCGTGCGCCCGGAGCAGAGGGAGTTTTTTTTCACTGAAAACGCGCGGAGCCTGCATAAACTGAGCCACACAGACCGATTTTCTGGGCACAAAAAAAAAAAAAAAGAAATCATCGTGAGAAATGCCATGTGTGGCATGTGAGCGTGTGAACACGTCGAATTGCGTGTGTCACACTCTCAATGCGTGAGACTTGAGAGCCCTGGTGATACGAATCGAGAGAAAATATGCAAATGCGAATTAGACTGCTGAATTTTTAGCGGACAACTGTGGGGCAAATATATCACTGTTTGGACAAATGTTTTGAGAAGAAAAACAAGCTTTATCAACTGTCCCTGCGAACTTACCGGAACTACGTTCCCAAGCTGCAGAACCGGTGCAGAACCTGGGTCAGACAACGCAGTGAGCAGTAAGCCATTGTTAATGCATGACACTATTGGAGGGGAACCCATACAGATTAACATTAAAAAAAAAAACACACACTATCCTTTTAAGTGGGATGCTCATTGTGAGTATGTGTGATGTAAATTGTGCATGTGAACAGTGACAATAAAAGGCATTCTATTCCATTCTTATGTATGTTACCTTCTTGGGTTCATCTTTACAGATAGTACAAGAATGTGCATTTACCTTGTTGACATGTTTCACATGGTCAAACAGGCTGACCACGCCTATAGGAAGAAACAACCGCTGATGTATGACACGTCACCATCACTGGGGACAGTTCTGAAGAAGAAGCAGCCGAAACATGTCAAATACACTTTCCTGTATTGTCTTTAAAAAAAGAACCAAAGTTAAAGTATTTTTTCTTTGTTAATTGATTTGGGGGAGGAGCCTCGTACTATAAAAAGGGACGCCCACCACCACAGAGGCAGTGGGTGTTAAGGGGAAGAGCTGTGTGGACTGCAGGGACCAGCTCCAGAGATATCCAAGGGCTGCTACACACTGTCCACACGACAACGCTCTTGGATTATTTTTTATGCGGGTTGAAAAAAATTTGCGTCCACACACGTGTCGGATCAGTAAATATTTACGTCCAGACAAAAACGATGTCATACATACGCCACACCGATATGTGGCTCTGTAAACAAGAAACAGCCAGAGCCACCGGAAACGCAATACTAAAGAGTGCATGAGCATAAAGTCCTTTCTCTTCCACAAACAAACATCGCGACGCCATCGTTTTCCAAAAGCTGCGTTGTGCTCGTCCACACGACAACGCGACCCCGGCGTTCTCAGATTTCTCCACTCTGGGATCCAGTTTCAAAAAACATCGTTTTCACCCACCAAAAACGCCGGCGCAGTGTGGACGAAAGGCCAAAAGGAATACAAACTTCTCGGTTTCCACCAAAAAACGTTGTTGTTTGGACGAGCCCTAAATCTATTCTTCAATTATTCACCATTTTGTGCACTTCTGGGAGTAAAATCACCACTATAACACTACTTTTGACTACGCCATATCATTTTTCTTTCTTTCAATAAGAATCCACAATATGAATTAAAGTCATTATGTAACTTTTGCAGCGTAAGACTTGTATAAACACAATGAGAAACAGTCCAGATTATGATGGACATGGCCTACATTTGGAGTCCTTTTATAGATGGTGGTTTTGGGTGACACCAGAACAAAACCCGGTCCCATTACAGAGCCTTGGGGAGCCTCTCATGTGGTGGAGAGGTTCTTCTGTCGATTTACTACCGAGAGTTCAGTTACACCGCCGAGACAGACAGAGGAGACAGGGCAGAAAACTGAAACTATCAGCTAGAACATTCTGAATGTCTGTCTGAAGTGTTTACATTTGTAAGTCCGTACGTTTTATTTGTGTAGCGCTTTTCAAAGTGCTTTACATGAAAAAAATTTAAATAGAAATTGAAAAAAAAAATAAATGAAGAAACAGTCATCTAAAAATGTTCTACTGATTTTGTCTTACTGAAAAACAAATTAAAATGTCTTTCAATAGCCTCCTGAGACCCGGTCCTTTCATTTGAGTCTTTTTTAGTGGACATTGAGTTAAACAGTCTGTCTTTCAAGTGTTTTGAGATAGATTATAGTTTGTGGCTACACTATGATTAAAAAATAAATAACAAATTAAAAAGGAAGTCTAGAAACCTTTTGACACAACTGTAGAAGCTTGTCAGAGATGTTGGTCATCAAAAAAAAAAAATGTTTTTGTTAACTTGACATGGATTTAACACTATTACAGAGGACATGTTACAACATTATGAAAAAAATAAAATTAACAAAATATAAATGCTAAGGTGATCATTTACCTCCAAATAGAAAATCACAAAAAATAAAGAAATTTAAAAATTGAAATTCTTCAGGTCCCAGGAGGATATTAAAGCCCCAGTATGAAACATTTTAGCCAAAAAATAGACTAAAACAATAGCTTTTTTTTTTTGTTTATTTTTTTTTTTTTTTCCCTCGTTTGTTTATTGTGCTGAAAAACACAAAAACATCATGATCCAGGGGTTGGTGGTTCGAATCCCGCTCTTGACAGGTTGACCGCGTGTGATCCCAGCTCCCACAGATGAGCGCTGCCGTTGTGTCCTTGGGCAAGACACTTAATCCCACCTTGCCCCCAGTGTCTGGACACTGGTAGCCCCCAGAAGATACATCAAGGCCCATTGTGACGTGAGCCGTCCTCCTGTGGACCCACCACCTGCGGAAGGATTCATGGGGGCTGGTGCATTGTGTTCTGGGCAGCAGAACACTGCTTGGACTGCTGCTCCCACGACCCAGAAAATGGAAAAGCGGAAGAAAATGAATGAATGAAAACACAAAAACATGCATTCTTACTGTGAGTGGTGTCACATGGAAACAGGAGGGATGACCCAAAATGCAGGACTACTGTTTAAGTTCTTTAATAATAAACAAAGAACTGACCAAAATCCAAAAATCCAAACTGGCAAAACATGACTAATAGTGACGAGACGTGACGAGACGAGACGAGACGAGACGAGACGAGACGAGACGAGACGAGACGAGACGAGACGAGACATTGACGTTGGACCAACTAAGGGTAGAGGAGAACACAGGGTATAAATGCAGACAGACACAGGTGTAGCACATCAGGGCGGGGAAAACAATCAACAGACAGGAAGTCAAACTAAAAGTAACAAGCTGAAATGTCAAAATAAAACACTGAGGGCACACCAAAGGAATAAGATACACAAAATATGAAACAATAACAGCAAAAAACATGAATCATGAAGTGGTGTTGCCTCTCCACAAACCTAACTATTACTTATAGGGATGCACGATATATCAGCATTAACATCGGTATTGGCCGATATTGCCAAAAATTTTAACATATCGGTATTGGCCCCATGTGTAAAAGTGGGCCGATATTAACGACCAATATTTATCAGTACAGTAATCCCTTGAATTAACGTTTTCTCACATTTCTCTCTTGTTTAAACACTCAAACTGCGCTCATCGTGCTCAAATCCGTGATAGTGCAGCATGACCAGCGCGAGAAAAGAAGACATTCAAGAATTAATTTTGCATGATTTTCAGTCTGTATAAAATGTTATCTCAGAATTAAAAATAAATAAATATTGGTATCGGCTCAAATTTTCACATCAGTGCATCCCTAATTACTTCCATTGGTGGAGGATCTCCTTCTGCTTGTTTCCCTTGGATACAGTCCTTCAGAGTATGGCACAAAACACCTGTCTATCTCTTTTTTTACTGTTTAAAAAGAATATTTTGTTATGAATTGTCTTACTGTTCTGTCACATTTAAACTGGGACTAAACTCAAATCAAAACCTCGACGGGAACAGGAGGAGGGACTGATAAAAGTGGATGGGTAAAAAGGCTCAAAATATGAACCCTAAATGCAGTGGTGGATGAAGTACTCAGATTTGTTAATTAAGTAATAGTACAGAAACAAAGGTAAAAAGTTACTCAAGTAAAAGTTTCACATGAAAAAATCAACTTAAGTGAAAGTATTAAAGTAGCTGTTTAAAATGTACTTTAAGAGTAAAAAAAATGTATGTAACAATTAAAGGAAGAAATGTGGTGATTTTGAACAAGAATTTAGATCAGGGGTGTCCAAACTTTTTTCATGAAGAGCCACATATTGAAACATAGACCATGTGGAGAGCCATAGATGAGTGGCCAGAACAAAGCTTTTATCTGAGATTTTAAAGTGTCTTCAAGCTAAAACCCTTAATATCAGAGCTGTATCACATCAAAATGATTGGTTATTTAAGTTATAATAGCAGAGGGTTTAAGACTAGCAGAAAAAAGTACGGATAATGTGGGCCAGTTCACCAAAAAGAAGAACTGGCTTGAGGGCAGAAAAGAATTTGGCCCCCTGGACACTCCTGATTTAGATGAACGAACTGGAATTAAATGTGCTAAAAATAAATAAATAAATAAAAATTTAAAAAAAATGTCTCTGCCATTTCAGCAGGTCTCAAACCATAGAGCAAAGTACTTTTTATTTTTCAGTATAGATCTGAAATGTAGTGGAGTAGAAAGTACAGATACCAACTTAAACCCTAGAACACTTTCACTATAAAAAGTAACACCATCACTTTTGCTGGGTCATTTTTACCCGATATAATATACCCAACAGAAAGTACTTGTCATGAAAAATAGATCAAAATATGACAACACATGATAAATTAGAGTGGTTTTCTTTTATTTTCAACTGTAACAAAATGAACACAGGAACACCCTAAAAACATGCTCCAAAATTGCTGAAAAATTAGGAATTTCAGAACAAACAAACAAAAAAAAAATCATGACGCTGGAAACTTGGTGTTTGGTCCACCCATTCCTGGGACATGTGAGACTTCCCTGGTGAAGCTCAGACTCCTCGACACACGAACAGTTGCAGGAGAGAGGAACAAAAAATAGTATTTTTTCAGTGGGTAAAAATGACTAAAATATTGTTTTCACCATAAGAATTCCCTTTGAAATCAGCACTTTGTGATATTTATTCATAACCACTGCACTAAATAAGGATAGATACACATTCCAGGACCACTCTTACTTACCTGTTCCTTACATCCTCTTACATTAAATTCATCACATTCTGACGTTCCTCTTTCACTGTTGCTGGGTGAAAATCAGCCGAAAGCCTGTAGGAAAAAGTGGGCTTTGGGGCAGGGAAACACCTACACCTTCAAAGATGTCAAAAACAATGGTGAAGCTCCCCAGGGACCCACGACACTCAGAAAAATGCAACATATTGAAAATCATGTAAATACTTTTGCTCGGCGTTAGTGCTCTAAGGTCAAATGTAGTGAAGTAAAAAGTATCCAGTGTAAAATGTACTTAAGTAAAGTACAGATACCTAAAATGGGTACTTAAGTATTATACTTTTACTTTTGTACATTGTTTCCTTCCATCACTGCCTAAATTATCAATTATAAAGTTAGAAAAATGCATGTTTCAGTTGACTTTTTTCTGTTTTTTGCCTTTTCAAAACTAGACTATTTTTAGACTGCGTCCCATTTCTCTGTTTTACCCCTTCCCCTTGGTTTTGTGCGTTCATGTGAGGTCAAGGGGTGTCCCGATTCTAATTTTGATCAAGGGCTCGGGCCTCGACCTCGGGCTACATACCCCTTGAAACGAAGGTGTACGCCTACAATCTCAGGCAGGTTTTGGGATCAGGATGGCAGCGTCACATCGACCAGCCAAGGAGTCTCATAAATGTATTTTCAGCAGTTGTAATTATTGATTAACAGTTTAGCAGGTTTACAATTATGACGCTTATGTTCTGTGATACTTTTAGTGAACTGTTGTTGCGGTTTTAATAGTAGTGATGTCTGTTTAGCCGACGTTATCGTTTTCATCAAACTTTCATGTATAAACAAGCTAGTTTTTTTGTCGAACTGAGGTACCCGATAATCCTTGACAGTTGTTTACGTTTGTTCGCGTCATTTGTTGTCGCCTCTGTAGACGTAGCAGCTCAGGTAGAGGCGAGGGACGACGTCGCAAACGGTAATCGAGCGGCGTCCCATTTCTTAGGGGAACATTCGTGCCCCGAGCCCTCTCAGCTCGGTATCGAGGGGCAAGACAAAGACGTAGATAAAGGGGAAAGGGTAAGACAGAGAAATGGGATGCAGCTTTAATTTTTCATCACTAAGGCTACAAACTGGAACTAAACTCAACCTGAACTGGACTAGACCAGGACTAGACCAGGACGAAACAAGTCTATATCAAGACCAAATGGGCTCAAACCATGGCGTATATATAAATAAAGTCTCTAATTGTGTGCCTTTGAGCAATACAGGAAATTCAACTCACCAGCTGCATGCTAAACAACCGACCTCAAGCAGACCATAATAGCATTGTGTTTTGTCCACTTAGAAATAGCACTGAGGTTTGCGAGCTCGCGCCTCTTCTTCCACCACACGATCGCAATCATTGTTTTTATGCACTTTTATATATATTCCCTGCAGTGGTCAGTCCAACCCGGAGGCAGCCACGACATTTACCCAGAATTCCGAGTCCAAAATGAGTTGAAAATGGACGTCTATTTCCTGGTGTGACAGAGGTTTTACTGTGCGGTCGGCCACATTTGGGCGCTGCCATTAAAACCAACACATGCTCATTGAAACCATGCAGAAATCGCGAGTCAGCTGTTTGAGTCCACCGCCGTACTGATGTTTTAGTAGAAAATGTCCAGCGGGAAATTGCTATAGTGACGGCCAGTAATAAAATCTGTCAAAATAGACCAACACAACCACAGATTTGTCCCAAATGTCATTCAAGATTACATAAAAAAGACACATTAAAGGTCTTATATTACACAAAATGGACTTCTGTGAGCTTTAATCCACGTTTTAATGGTGTTTCCTCCTCAAAAACAGACCTGGAGTTGTGTTTTATTTCATTCACACGTTTGAATAACACTATTATTACTCAAAGTGTCTGTCTTCATCTCCAAACCTCAAAATGAAGTGGAAGTTTTCAAGTTAACGGCTCCTTTTTACCTTTAGTTCAGTAGTTTAGTCCAGAGCTGAAATTCATCAATCCAAATGATTCTAGTGAAGGTGTGTGGAGTTTAAAAACACAGTGGAGCAATTCCATGTCCAAAGGAAACCTGCTTTAACTGCCCAAATATCAGTATTAAATCAGTTTTTAGGAAAGTCTGTAAAAACTGGTTACTTTTCTCCATGGAGATGTTATTGCTTTGTCTGGAATGTTTCACAGAATGGCATTAAACCTTTCAGTCGTCCAAGTACAGAATGAAGGAACTCGGAGTAGAGCCGCTGCTCCTCCACGTCGCGAGGAGCAGCTGAGGTGGCTCGGGCGTCTGTTCCGGACGCCTCCTGGACATGTCCCACCGAGAGGAGGCCCCAGGGAAGACCCAGGACACACTGGAGGGACTATGTCTCCCAGCTGGCCTTGGGGTCCCCCCGGAGGAGCTGGAGGAAGTGTCTGGGGTGAAGGAAGTCTGGGAGTCCCTGCTTAGACTGTTTAGAGTAGACTCCACAACCGGCCCCTGGATAAGCGGAAGAAAATCGATGGATGGGCAATGCTCAATTTAGTGTTACATAAAGAGCTGTTCGTACAAATCACATTCATACATGCGAGGTGGGTAAGGTGTCTTGCCCAAGGACACAGCACCAGCGACCAGTGGGAGGGCAAATACTTGAACCACGGAACCACTGTCGCCCCATTAAAATCCCGTAACTCCAGCAACCCCATAATTACTGCGATTACCCCCTGTACGTTACGAGTAAAAGTACCAGTATAAATATCAGTATAATTAAAGGTCCATTGTGTAACTTTTCTGGTGGTTTCTGGTTTCTTATGGCATTAAACCTTTCTATGAAACCATTCTACCAAACAAGACCAAGTTAGAAGCCAGATCTGTGGAGAGGCGACTCACAGTCAGAATGTTGTTTTTATAGGTATTTTGAGCTATAAAACCGCCTGTCTCCTCAGAATGACTGTGCTCGGGGTCTGGAGCTGTTTTCCTCATATTTGTTCCGGGACATTTTGGAGCTTTGTGTTACATTTTTGTATGAAAAGCGCTTTATAAATATTGTTTGATTGATTGATTGATTGACTGAAACCTCACAGGTACAAAACAGATATAGAAAATAGCCTTACGAAACCATGCGAACATCAAATACTAAGAATATTTTTAGGTCTTTGTTGTCTTTTCTCCATGGAGATGTTATTGCTTTGTCTGGAATGTTCCACAGTACGGCATTAAACCTTTCTATCTTCACGGACACCAAATAAGACCAAGTTACAAGCCAAATCTGTGGAGAGGCGACCTCGCTCACAGTCAGAATGTTTGTTTTTCTCTGTATTTTTGGGCTATAAACCCACCTGTAATTGAATAAATGTAAAGTAGAGCTGTTTAATGTCACACTGTGGAACATTCCAGGCAGAGCGATGACGTATCCATAGAAACAAGCAGTTGACGGACCCCCAACCGAAAAGTTACACACGTTTACGCACCTTTAACCAAAATAAATGTCAGAAAAATGCACCAGGTACACTGACTTTTCTTTATCTTTTCATTGTTACAGCCTAACATCACAATGTACCAGTATAAATATCAATATAATTAAAGGTCCATTGTGTAAATTTTCTGGTGGTTTCTGGTTTTGTTATTGTATTAAACCTTTCTGTCTTCATGGAGACCAAACCAGACCAAGTTACAAGCCAGATCTGTGGAGAGGCGACCTCGCTCACAGTCAGAACGTTTGTTTTTCTCAGTATTTTTGAGCTGTAAAACCACCTGTAATTAGAGAAATGTAAAGTAAAGCTGTTTAAAGTCACACTGTGGAACATAACAACGCCACCAGGAAAGTTCCACAATGCACCTTTACCCTTCAAACCCGCTGTGTTGTGTACAGACGTCTCCCATGAGCCCTTGCACCGGAGCAGAGGCCTGTTTCTCATTAGATACAGTACAATTATCCCCGTACATGTACGTTATGAAAACTTTTACAAGGACACATTGAGTTTTTGTCCCTCTGCTCCTCCCATACTTCCCGGGGACTCACTTCCTGTTTGGAGCTCGCTTTGATCAGGTCGTCAAACTGCAGCGAACGCTAAACGTTTACGAGCATTTTTTATGAAAGCGGCGCGATCTGAGCAGACTGCTGAGGCCGTACAGCACAGGACCAGGGATTAGAATGAAAACATGAGGAAAAGTCAAAGTTATTTTATATATTTGATTAACTATACTGATATTTGTATTATTTATACTTTAATAAATAGTATAATAGTACTTTCTTGTAACATACAGGTAGTAGTTGAGTTGTAAAATGAAACCAGGGGGGATGGTGAAATTTTTCATTTATGTGACATATTTTCCAGTGGTTCAGACCTGGTTTAGACCTGGTTTAATCCTGGTTTAGTCCTGGTTTAGTCCTGGTTTAGTCCTGGTTTAGACCTGGTTTAGTCCTGGTTTAGACCTGGTTTAGACCTGGTTTAGTCCTGGTTTAGTCCTGGTTTAGACCTGGTTTAGACCTGGTTTAGACCTGGTTTAGTCCTGATTTAGACCTGGTTTAGACCTGGTTTAGTCCTGGTTTAGACCTGGTTTAGACCTGGCTTCGTCGCGGTTTAGTCCTGGTTTAGACCTGGTTTAGTCCTGGTTTAGACCTGGTTTAGACCTGGCTTCGTCACGGTTTAGTCCTGGTTTAGTCCTGGTTTAGACCTGGTTTAGTCCTGGTTTAGACCTGGTTTAGTCCTGGTTTAGACCTGGTTTAGACCTGGTTTAGTCCTGGTTTAGACCTGGTTTAGTCCTGGTTTAGACCTGGTTTAGACCTGGCTTAGTCCCGGTTTAGACCTGGTTTAGTCCTGATTTAGACCTGGTTTAGACCTGGCTTAGTCCCGGTTTAGTCCTGGTTTAGACCTGGTTTAGACCTGGTTTAGTCCTGGTTTTGTCCTGGTTTTGTCCTGGTTTTGTCCTGGTTTAGTCCTGATTTAGACCTGGTTTAGACCTGGTTTAGTCCCAGTTTAGACCTGGTTTAGTCCTGGTTTAGACCTGGTTTAGACCTGGTTTAGTCCCGGTTTAGTCCTGGTTTAGTATTGATTTAGACCTGGTTTAGTCCTGGCTTAGTCCTGGCTTAGTCCTGGTTTAGTCCTGGTTTAGACCTTGTTTAGACCTGGTTTAGACCTGGTTTAGTCCCGGTTTAGCCCTGGTTTAGTCCTGGTTTAGTCCTGATTTAGACCTGGTTTAGTCCTGGCTTAGTCCTGGCTTAGTCCTGGCTTAGTCCTGGTTTAGTCCTGGTTTAGTCCTGGTTTAGACCTTGTTTAGACCTGGTTTAGACCTGGTTTAGTCCTGGTTTAGTCCCAGTTTAGTCCCAGGCCCCTGCTGTCAGCTAATATGTCCCTTTGATGCCGAAATAATATAATATAAGTCACCCCGTAAGAACACGGTCAGCTCCGTAGTTTACGGTGTTGTGCGATAATTCACGTGTCCATGTGAATGTGCGTGGAAACCGACATAATTATCCCGAGTCCCAAGGCGAGAGTTCCTTCTTACGTAGCATTAACGTAGCGTACATATTAACGGGGCTTGCTCACAGCTGATCGGCGAACAGGCGCAAACACAACAATGCTAATCGTCATGATTGGCGGGAGCGCAATTGGTGGGTATTCTACAACATGATTGGAAGCCAGAGCGCAGTTCGGCCTATGATTGGCTCTTGGAACTGGCCACGATTCATGTAGGTCACCTATTTTGACTTCAAAACGGCGAATTTCGCCAAAAGGTGAGGGATTTTCATGTCTGATTGATAAAATGCCACAAGGATGGAAGAAGGGATCACCGTTTTAGAAGAGGGATGATTTTGACTATTTCTTCCCCCACGGGGGATGCCATCCTCCCCCATCCCCCCTCAACTCGAGTACTGCATACAGGTAGTAGTAGTAGTAATTATGGGCTTGCTGTAACAATGAAAAGATAAGGAAAAGTCAGTGTTCCTGGTGCATTTTTCTGATATTTACTTTATATATTTGGTTAAATGTGTGTAACTTTTTGGTTGGGGGTCCGTCACCTGCTTGTTTCTATGGATACGCCATCGCTCTGCCTGGAATGTTCCACAGTATGACATTACACAGCTCTACTTTACATTTATTCGATTACAGGTGATTTTAAAGCTCAAAAATATCCAGAAATACAAACATTCTGACTGTGAGCGGGGTCGCCTCTCCACAGATCTGGCCTGTAACTTGGTCTTGTTTGGTAGAATGGTTTAATGCAATAAGAAAAAAGAAACCACCAGAAAAGTTACACAATGGACCCTTAATTAAAGTGCTATTTATACTTTTCTTTGTAAGGTACAGGTGGTAATCGCAGTAATTATGGGGTTGCTGGAGTTACGGGATTTTAATGGGGCGACAGTGGTTTTGCGGTTCAAGAATTTGCCCTCCCACTGATCGCTGCTGCTGTGTCCTTGAGCAAGACACCTTACCCACCTTGCTGTGGTACATGAGCTCCTTCACTTGGTACTTTGACAGGCGTTCAGTTTGTGGTTTTGTCTAATTTAAAGTTCATTTTTCCCTCGTTTTTGTCTGCTTTTTGAGAAGGTTAGACTAGATTAGATCCTTTGCAGTGACATGTTGAGAGGATTCTGTATGTACGTCTATGGTGACACAATTCACACAGCCAAAAACGTTTAAGATTGTCTGAAAACTCAAGAAAAACATCCAAAATGGATTTAAACAGCACATTTCCAGGAGCCTGTGATCATTACGAGCGTTCATGGTCCTGTTTAGGAGTTTGATTTTCAACAAAAAGCTGTGAATAACTAAATTGTGACTAAAATTTTCCCAAAATTCTGGGAAATCATATTAATGATTTCCCAGAATTTTGTCCAAATGACAATGTCCAGCTGTATGCTGATGGTGCTGTAATTTATACACATGCTAGAACTGTACAAGAACTTTCAGAAACGTTAACATCAGCCATGACTCCTGTCCAAAAGTGGGTCAAGAACTCATGCCTACAACTCAATACAAAGAAAACGGTCTGCATGATGTTCAGTGAAAAAGCAACTGAGCTACAGCGGCCCAATGTCTTTCTGGACGGGGTGGAACTCAGACTCGTCAAAGAGTTTAAATACCTGGACTGACGTTGAACCCGACATCGACATTTAAGAAACACATTGAGCGTCTCACAAAAACTTCATTTTAACTTAGAGAATTTTAGACAAGTAAGATCCTTTATGACTCTATATGCAGCACAAATGTTTTTACACTCCATGATTCTGTCTCATATAGAGATCTGCAGAACCACATGGTCACAACACTCAAACCAGTGGAATCACTTTTTTAAAAAGCTGTGAAAATATTAGACAAGAAACCATTCTCAGTTCACCACTGCACAATTTTAGACAAGTATAACTTACTTAACTTAATTTTAATAATTTTGTTCATTTTAAATACGGTTGTTTTATATATAAAGTTTTACACGGTTTTGCTCCTCCTCCGCTGCAGGATTTTATTAAAACAAAGACTGTCAGTGGGACGGGAACTAGGGCCACGGCCCGGGGGAACTGTGAGGTCCACACAGACCCCGGGGGAACTGTGAGGTCCACACAGACTCCAGGGAACTGTGAGGTCCACACAGACCCCGGGGGAACTGTGAGGTCCACACAGACCCCGGGGAACTGTGAGGTCCACACAGACCCCGGGGGAACTGTGAGGTCCACCACAGACCCCGGGGAACTGTGAGGTCCACCACAGACCCCGGGGGAACTGTGAGGTCCACCACAGACCCCGGGGGAACTGTGAGGTCCACCACAGACGCTCTACATTTGGACAAACTGTGCTCTCAGTCAGAGGCTCTAAGTTCTGGAACATTCTCCCATCATCAATAAGAGAGACTCCAACACTGGACACTTTCAAATCATACTTGAAACAGCGACTAAAGGAAAACCAGACTTGTGGACACTTTTAAAATTTTAATGTTTTAATGTTGGCGTTGTTATCAGATACAGTGGTACCTCACCTTACGAAAGACCTTACGAAAAACAAATGAAAATTTCAAGTTATGAAACGCCTTCACGTTAAATTTTGGTCTCTAGATACGAAAGAAAATTCAAGTTACGAAACGCGAAATGTCAAAAATTCAAATAATGCGCGCTCAGCCACACACATTATACGCTTTTCTCAGACTGGATTTAAACTTGTCTCACATTTCTCTCTTGTTTAAACACTCAAACTTTCATAGATTTTCAACAAAATGTATTAATAGTGAAGCGTGGGGGGAGGGGGAGGGCGTGTGTGCGCGCGCGGACACGTGTGCGATAGCGTAGCATGACCCGGCACAGGGCTGCAAGCACGAGACCTGTGCTCAAACCGTGCCAGGTCTAAACCAGGTCTAAACCAGGATTAGACCGCGGCTCTTGCATGCGTTCGTTCATGCGCTCAGACTGCGTGCGGTCCCCCTCGCTGCTCGCCTCAGCCGTGACTCGAAACGAAACCAGGAAATAGACCCGCGCGCGGCGCTTTAATCCACCTGGTTTAGTCCAGGTTTAGTCCAGCTCCAGTCCTGGTTTAGTCCAGGTCTAGACCTGGTCCAGTCCAGGTTTAGACCTTGGTCTAGACCTGGTATAGTCCACGTTTAGTCCTGGGTCTACAGTCTCTACGCAGGACACAGTGTTACACTATAAAAAAAAAAAAAAGTTACAATATAAAAAAAAAACTTGGAACAATCAGGCCTTTTCCATTGAAATAGCTACTCAACTTACGAAAAATTCACGTTACGAAACCACTTCTGGAACGAATTAATTTCGTAAGGTGAGGTACCACTGTATTATTGTTTTTATTGTTTTTGCTGTGGTGTCACCTGCCCAGGGACTACAGATGGAAATTAGCATTCTTGCTATAATCTGGCGTACTTACACTGCAATGCTGCAGATGTTCATTAATATGCACTGTTCCTATTAAATAAAGAATAAATAAATAAAAAAAATAATAATGTTATCAGAGAGGGACTTTTACCAGCAAAACTCAGCTCACCTGTTGTGGTTCCAGCTAAATCTGTGCTTTTCAGAGTGTGTTAAAACATTGTGTTGGATTAAAGTCCAATTTATAAAGGTTCTATATTACGCAAAAAGCTTTAAGCCTTGTTATAATGTTGTTCCTCCTCAAAAACAGACCTGGAGTTGTGTTTGTTTTTCATTCACATGTTTGATTAACACTTTATTATTCGTCTGTTACATCTCCAAAGCTCAAAATAGTCTGTTCCTCCTTGTGATGTCATGAAGCGGTAGTTTTCAAGTTCCTTTTACCTTTAGTTCAGTGGAGATCGGCAATTCCACGGGGGAAATCATCCAAATTATATCTTTACCATTGTTGGTATCCTTTTGTAAATAGTTCAAGTCTAATGTAAAATGTCTGAACAATGCAGAAAGAGGAAGAGGGGGTGGGATTAAATAAGTTTTTTCTTCCCACTCCTTTTTGGGCAAATGTTTTGTTTTTTTGTTTTTTTGTTATTTCTGTTATTGCACTTTTAAAAGAATGTAAGTTGCTTACTTACTCCATTTTCTTGTCTTTTTTGTTGTTCCCTTATTCTCATCTTGTGTCTTTCTGTTGCCCTGTTATGAGCTGTGTCTTTTATTTTGGCTTTATTGTGGTGCTGTTGCACTTTGTGACCAGTAGATGGCAGTTGAAGACCAGATATGAATCTGAGTAGCCTTAGTACGACAAAAACGAAACTTAACAGAGAGTGATGAATCGAAGGCAGCAGTTGCGTGTTGTTCGAGCTGTTTATAACTCGTGGGGTCAACTTATTAACTTGTTTGCATGCTTTATAACTTGTGCGCACACCTTATAACCCGTGCGCATGAGTTATAAGGCGTGGGAACGAGTTAATAAGTCGTTCCCACTCTTTATAACTCGTGTGAACAGGTTATAACTCATGGCAATGACTTATTAACTCGTGCGCACGCCTTATTATAATGTGTGCACGCCTTGTTATTTTATTTATTCACCTATGACACTTCCAGGGCTCAGTACTTACTTGCCCAAAATTTTAAAAAATAAAATAAAAAAGATTCTTGTGAAGGTGTATGGTGTTTAAAAGCCCAGTGGAGCACTTTCTGTATTACCACATGACATCACAAGGTGGAACAGAGTGTTTGTGTGTTGTGTGAATGAAATAAAACACAACTCCAGGTTTGTTTTTGAGGAGGTAACAACATTATAACATGACTTAAAGCTGATAAGAGTAAATTTTGCGTAATATATAACCTTTTTAAATAGAAAATAGTGTAATTTGGGCCCTTTAAGTAAGCTTTAGAAAGAGCAGTGCTTCTAGTTAGCGTCACAGAATATGCAGAATATGATTTAGAAACACAATCCAGGCTTAGTAAAGTTATGTTATTTTTCCAGTTTCATGTTAGACAAAACGCCAAACCCGCCCCTCCGTTTACATCTGAATGTTCCGTAATTGCGTTGAACTATGACAAACATCCCCGCGTCGCCGTGGTGACGAGGAGGGGAAAGTGGGATAATTCGGAGTTGTCTTTAAAGTCCTCGTAAAATCAGAGCCACGGTGAGACGAGAGCGGAGCGTAAATCAAATCTCAGACAAATGAAGAGCTCAGGAATGTGCCCGCTGCAGTCAGGTTTGCACTTGTGAAAATTACTATGAATAAAAACGAAAACATTAAAAAAATAATAATAATCATTAGACGACTATGAAAGTTGTGAGACTCGGGTTTAGAGTTTTAAGTTCACATTTCGGACTTAAAGCAACTTAGTTTAAAGGAGACCTGGAGTGTTTTGTTTCATTCACACATGTTTAACGGATAAAATGTAGTTCTTCTCTCAAAATGAAAACACTTTGAGAGACGTTCCACCTTTTGATGTCAGGTGGTAATACAGGAAGTGCTCCACTGGGTTTTTAAACTCCATACACCTTCACTAGAATCATCTGGATTGGCCCTGGAATTACGAATCTTTACTGAAAATTCTACTGACATCATAAGGTGGAACAGAGCGTTTTGAGTTTTGAGTGTCGGAGATGTAGACAGAGGCGACGTTTACACGTAGCCGGGTATGTTGAGAAACGAATATTTCTCTCTCTCCAAAATAAGGGTTATAACTTTTTTACAACCTTTATACCCTGTATCATATTTTGATGAACTTTTGCTAGTAATGAAAGGAATTCACCTTCATTTGGTCATATTTTTGAAAAACGTCCCCCCGGACTCAAAATGAAGTTTTCGTAAAGCCTACCAACAACCAGAATAATACCGTTAGAAGGTTAATATCTGTTCAATCATAAAATAACCAAAGGCAATTTTCTCTTTAAAGCCCCAGTGTGTAGGATTCGTGGCGCATAGGTGGATGGTGCTATTGCACTTTCTGTTTTAGCTACGGCAGACCTCGAGGGTCACCCGGGCGCTGCGGGGTCCCGTTTTTTTTTTTTTTTCTCTCATGAAAACACACATTCCCGATCATGTACCATGACACTCTACACATCAAATGAAACCTTACAGTCTCCTCTTTTTGACTATGCAATTCATTTCCCTGCACAACAATCACTCCCCGAGCACATGGGGCTTTTATACGGAAAAGCACAAAACGAGGTTAGCTTACCTTAGAATGCTTTGCACAGGTCAAACTCTGTATTTCACCAAAAACTTGCTCTCAATTTGTCCGTAAGGATCCAGCAAATAAAATCCAGTAAAACACGTCCAAAACACGTGTTAGATCCATTACGAGTCTGATCCGGCAGCATGCTTGTGTTGTTTACCCAAAACCACGAGCCTTGCCGAAGGCGAAGGCGGAGCCCAAATGTCCTTCTGCGGCTCTCGTATTCAAAATGGCTGCCTCTGCATGGGGAAGATCCCCCTTTTATGTGACTATATCTAAGTCCAAAAGAATACTTTGATTTCATGATGGAAGTGAAAAGGCTTGGAAAACAATGTATTTTTGAAATGGTATCTTCAATTTCAGTAATTAACGGGTAAAAATCTGACACACTGTCCCTTTAATAACAGGAACAAAACACATAATCAGGGTAAAGATAATATAAAATAGGCCACTGAAAGTCAAAAAATGGATGGGTCAAATGCAGAAGTCAAATTTCTCCCGTGTGTCATTGTGTGTGAGACCAAATAAAGGCTTAAAGGGATAGTGCGTTTTTTGGGGTTTTTTTATGTTAATCTGTATGGGTTTCCTTCTAAAAGTTTTGTGCGGTAACACCGGCTTACCTCTGACAGTCTCGTCTCAGCCCGGTTCTGCTCGCGTTCTGGAGCTCACGTAAGTAGGTCCGGTAAGTTTGTTTAGTTTTTTGTTTTTCTTCTCAAAACAACATTTGTCTGAAAAGTGATATATTGTTGTCCATGTAAAATTCAGCAGCGTATTTCGCATTCCATATTTTCTCTCTCTCAATTCATATCACTGCGCCCATGTTAGCTCATTAGCCTGTTCACTTTTAGCGGATGTGGTCTGCCGCAAGCGGAAGTTTACAAGTGAACAGGCTAATGAGCTAATGTGGGCGCATTGACGAATCACTTTGTTTTCAGATTTGAATTCGCCATTTGTGTGTAAAAGATGGGTACAAACGAAGGGAAATGTCTTAGTTTTTAAAAATACCAGTGCATGTGTAATAGGGTTATAACTTTTTAAACTTTTTTCCAAAATAATTACACATGCACTGGTATTTTTTAAAACATTCCCCTTCATTTGTACCCATCTTTTACACACAAACAGCTAATTCAAATCTGAAAACGAAGGAGAATGCTCTGTAATGCGTCAGCTGCCGAAAACTCGTTTATCTCACTTTACACGCAAACGCCAAACTGTAGTTTTCCAGAGTCCCCACTCTAACTGGAGTTTTTAGAAAGATTCGTTTTCAGAGGCGAAATCGCCGTTTGCGTGTAAAAGATGGGTATAAACGAAGGGAAATGTCTCTGTTTTTAAAAATACCAGTGTACGTGTAAACGGGGCCAGTTGCACATTTATTTTTATCTTTATTTTCAATGCACATTCTATTGCACATTTTACTGCACATTTTGGACATCTGTAAATAGATATTTATTTATTTATTGCACTGCTTTCAGATTTTGTCTTAGACTACGTTCAGACTGCAACATGAAGTGACCCAAATCTGATTTTTTCGCCTCTATGTGACCTGTATCTGATCTTTTAATGACAGTCTGAACGACACAGATCCGATTTTTTCCAGGCCACTTGGATATGTGGTCCTAAAACCGATACATATCCGATCTTTTGACATGCGCCTTCAGTCTGAACAGCCAGGTCGCGTTCATCCGACCTGGGCGTGTTTCCTCCAGCGAGAGTGGTACAAGTAGGCGCTCACAAATGTACACAAACGTTCTTCTCATCATGCGAAAATAGTATATGAACTCCGCATCAGTGAAGCGGCGAAGCACATAGCAATCCCACCACTCTTGGCTGCGACTCCGCACCAACACGTTCATTTCTACGGACGTTGCTGCCACTGCCCCACAAAACGCCGTGGCCAAAAACCTTGTCCTTCTCCTTCTGCGTCTCCTCCTTAAAACAAATAAACTGTACAGTGGTACCTCACCTTACGAAATTAATTCATTCCAGAAGTGGTTTCGTAACATGAAAATTTCGTAGGTTGAGTAGCTATTTCAATGGAAAAAGCCTGATCCGTTCCAAGGTTGTTGTTTTTTTATAGTGTAACTTTTTTTTATAGTGTAACATTTGTGTTCTGCGTCCTGATTGGAATAAACCAGGTCTAGACCAGAACTAAACCAGGTCTAAACCTGGACTGGACCTGGACTAAACCAGGATTATCCCGGGACATGGCAGTGCCGTTGGAGGAGCGCATTGCTCCTGTCTCCTTGCACGTTCCGCGCTAGAGCTAATCCTGTTATCAGGAGCAGTGGGCAGCACACATTACTGCGCCCGGGGACCATCTCCATGATCTTCTTGCTTCGGTTTGGTCAGGACCTAAGCTGGAGGATTTTACCTAAAGACAGACGCTCTTTCAGCGGGAATAAGAGCGGGGCGGGGCGGGCTCTGCTTCTATGTGACTTCCAGAGCGGGGAGGCTGACACTGTGAGCTGTGAGCCGCGCGGGCCCGCGGCTGTGTCGCTTTTTGATCCTTCGATGTCGGCTCTTCCTATCATTGTGAAGCAGAATTCACCAAGTGTTGGATTGTTCACTCACGAATAGGAAACGTGAGCTGGGTTTAGACCGTCGTGAGACAGATGAGTTTTACCATACTGATGATGTGTTGTGTCTCCGCTCCCCTATATTGAGCCGTGTCCCCCCCCCCACGCATGAAAGCTCGAGTGTTTAAACGAGAGAGAAATACAAGAAAAGTGTAGAATGTGTGGTGAGGCATTTACAGCCCTAAAACATGTAGAACATTTGCAAAATACAAAGTTGTCCTACCTCGTGGACCTCTCCCACCGCGGGCCACCTCTGGAACCTAACCCCGTGTGTGTTGATAAAGTGTATTTACGTTTCGGGGCGTGCATCTGAGCGCGGATTAATTGAATTTTTGAGATTTGTTGTTTTTAAAGTGCTTTATAAATAAAGTTGGATTGGATTGGATTGGAGATTTCACGTTTCGTAACTTGAAATTTCATTCGTATCTAGAGACCGAAATTTACTGTGAAGGCGTTTCGTAACTTGAAATTTTCGTTTGTTGGGTCATTCGTAAGGTGAGGTACCACTGTACATGTTTTGGCTCCGGTACGACAGCAACTTTAGGCGACTTCCGTAAACACTGAGCACGTTCACTGCACGTGACGTCATTGTGTCCTCCAAGGAGCATGCGGGACACTTTTGGGGCGTTTAAAGTTCACACTGGAGATCACATACAAGTCGCATTTAATTGCAAATGTGAACGGCCTCCCATAAAAACTCGGATTTGAGCATTAAGCCCTGCAGTCTGAACGTAGCCTTAGATAGTTTTTCTATTGTCTTTATATTGTATTTTGTACACTGTCTTTTTTTTCTTTTTTTGCACTGTTTGGCCAGGGAAACGGAATTTCGATTCACTGTATGTCGAACACATATGGCAGAATTGACAATAAAACTGATTTTGACTTTGATATATAATAATCCTGTCACACCTGAGATCCATCCCCAGTCTACTCCTGCTCATATCAGCCTGGTTCTTCCTCCACTTCCGGCCAGTTCATCAGTTTTACCACACCGGTAACTCGCTTGCCGCTCACGCTTCTTAAGATCGTGGTTGTTCCAGGACCTTTTGTTATTTTTGTAGTTTCAGCTCCCAGTGCTCCCCGGCCCCCGCCTACCGCTCTGAGCTCCTCCACCACCACCACAGCCCCGGCCGTGCCCTCAGATCAGCTGACGCCCACCTCCTGTCTCCTCCAACAAGGACTAAACATAAAACCTGGAGGGACAGGGCCTTCTCTGCTCTGGAACTCCCTGTCCAAACACCTCAGAGACTCATCTACACTCCCATCTTCAAAAAAGCCCTAAAAAGTCACCTGTTCAAAACTGCCTCCTTTAAATAACTGCATCTCCTGTTTATCTGTTTCTTTCAATTGTGTTTGTGTTTGGATTTATGTGAAGCGTATTTGAGTGTCATGAAAAGCGCTATACAAGTATTATTATTATTATTATTATTATTATTATTGTTGTTATATCCCCTCTCGGCTCCCGTGTTCATCTCGTGGTTCCGTTACTCAGGACCCCCCCTGCCTTGTGCCCGCCTGCCTCCACCTGACCCTTTTTGCCCATTTTCCATTTCCCTCTGTACAATAAACCTGTTAAAGGAAAAGTAACGTTTTTTTTACAATTTGAGCCTTATTTCGGTAATAAAACAAGTTGTTTTTCTCACCCATAGCACTTTGGTGTCACATGGAGAATTTCCGGAGATGTTTTAGATTAGCGTTAGACTAACGCCGTTAGCCTAGCGCAACTTATAGCCATAGCTCGGGGCATTCCCTGAGCATGTAATATGCCCCGTGCGGTCTCCAAATAACACAAACTTTAGCACTTTTCAAATCATAGAAGCTCGATGTCTTTAGTCTACGATTTCGTTTGGTCAAAAGTGGCCTGTAATCCGAGATTTAGCCATAGTTTCGAGTAGATGAGGAGGCCAGTGCGCATGCGCGGAGTGTGCTCTCAGCTCCCGGGACCCAAACATGGAATGCAAAGCTGTAAACTATGGATAAATCTCGGATTACAGGCCAGTTTTGATTCAAACGAAATCGTAGACTAAGACATCGAGCTTCTATGATTTGAAAAGTGCTAAAGTTTGTGTTATTTGGGCATATTACATGCTCTGGGAATGCCCCGAGCTATGGCTATAAGTCGCACTAGGCTAACGGCGTTAGCCTAACGCTAATCTAAAACATCTCCGGAAATGCTCCATGTGACACCAAAGTGATATGGGTGAGTAAAACAACTTGTTTTATTACCGAAATAAGGCTCAAATTGTAAAAAACGTTACTTTTCCTTTAAATTTACCTGAGTTCTGGTTAGTTCTGCTTTATAATAAATCCAGGAAACCAGCATTAGAAGAAGATTGACTTTATTGATCTCACACAGGAGAAATTGTTCTCTGAATTTGACCCATCCTGTTGTTACTACTGAACTCTGGATAATACTCTGAACAATACTGAACTCTCAATAATACTGCACTAAACTACCTTTCATTATGCATAATATGTTTACTGCTGCTGCTCTGTATGAATGTATCATGTCACGACCTCACTGTAAACTACTGTTCCCTGTGCAATAATCTGTGCAATACTTATACTATACTATGTGCAACCTGTGAAATACTCTACTTACACCTTATTTAATCCTACCTGCACCTTTGTATATTGTACTTTGTATTTTTTATTACATTTTACTACTTATTTTCCCTACAGGACCAAGCTCCGAACCTGGGGTGACAGAGCTTTCTCCTTTGCTGCCCCCACCCTCTGGAACTCACTCCCACGACCTATCCGTGACTGCTCTGACCTCCCCACCTTTAAAAAACTGCTCAAGACTCACCTTTTTAAATCTGCTTTTAATGTTTCTTAATTAAAATTGAGTAATATTTTGAATACTGAGTTATTACTGACAAAGAATAATACAAAGACACAGAGATCACAGATATGGTCCTAAAACAACCGGAACTGTTTCGCGCGGTCTTTTGCTGTTATTTTTGTGGGCAAATGGCGCCGCAGACATGTTTCTTTGCCATAAGAAGCCGTGTCCCCCAGGGCTCGCGGCTCGGAGCGTGGCCTGAAGGGCATGTGCGTCACACATTTCGACAGAACACCGGCACGACGACTGCTGTCCCACTTCTTTTTTGTCCCATGCGCAGTTAACACGCGGTCCGAAGACCGCAGTTGTTAAGCGGTCCGCGGACTGCAGTCGGGGCTGAGCAAGTGTGCACCTCCTTGACTGCAGTCTGAGCCCCCTTCGGGCCGCGCTCCGAGCTGTGCGCTCTGGGGACACGGCTGCAGTTTTGTTTTGTCACACGGAAGTAAAGCAGAATGTTGCGGCTTCCAAACTCAAACCTTTTAGCCGCCGAGAATATGAGGTTGGGTCCTATGGCTCGCAGATTTGTGACGCGCAAAGAGGAGGCTATGGTGACAGATACGCTGAGATCCAGATATGCGTTTTGTGCATTTATTACAAAAAGAGCGCACACAGTTATGACAGCGCAGCAGGATGAAATGGAACTCATGAAAACAGAAGGATGAACAGATTAACGTGAAAGATGAATGAATGGTTTGTGGTCAACAAAAAATACGGCTACACCCCAACCCTGACTCTCTCCTGTGTGACAGGTGAGCGCGCTTTTACACGCACACACTTCCGTACGTGCACACACCCACACTCACGTGACCCACCGCCTCTGCCGCACACACACACACACACACACCGTGCACCTCATCTCAGTTATGTCTCCTACACAGAAGGAAGTTGGTCGGCGTTCAATACGTCGCCGATGATTGGTCAAAATTAGTAAAAATTGCGGGAAAGTTGCGGTGATTGGTCAAAATTGCAACACCGCCCTGAATTCGCGGGGATTGGCTGAAGTTGCGTTGAAGTTGCAAATCGCAACATCGCGAATTCCTGGAGGGTCTGAATTATGTGCAAGCTGTGAAATACTCTACTTACACCTTATTTAATCCTACCTGCACCTTTGTATATTGTGCTTTGTATTTTTTATTACATTTTATTACATATTTTCCCTACAGGACCAAGCTCCGAACCTGGGGTGACAGAGCTTTCTCCTTTGCTGCCCCCACCCTCTGGAACTCACTCCCACGACCTCTCTGTGACCGCTCTGACCTCCCCACCTTCAAAAAACTGCTCAAGACTCACCTTTTTAAATCTGCTTTTAATGTTTCTTAATGCTTAATGTTTTTCTGATTGTTTATTGTTTTGTTACTTGTTTTACTACTGATTTTACCTTCTGTACAGCGTCTTTGAGTATCTTGAAAAACGCTTTATAAATAAAATGTATTTGACGCCCCTGGTTTAGATAGTGTCTGTTCAGATCAGATCAGAGAGAGGCATTTTGCACTGTCCGGCTTTTACTGAATGACTTTTTGCTGATGTTTTAGTCTTGATCAGTAGATATCGCTCGACTGTTGTATACTTTTTGGGGTGTTTGTTCAGAAATCTTCCCGTTCCAGGGTGATAATGGGTATAATCTTCACTCGCTGAGCTTGATATCCACTGGCAGAGGGCACAGAGAGGTGGTGAGATGGCAGTATGTGAGATGGCAGTATGTGAGATGGCGGTGTGGTTAGCGGGGCAGATGTGTGTAGAACTCACTGCAGTGGTCTCTGACTCTGTATTTTCCTTCACCAGAATGTAACTCCACCCTCACATCATCTCTCATCAACTCTCCTCAGGCTGGTTTAGGAATGGCCCATGGTTTTTTCCCAGACATTCTACGCTCTATTTGAATCCAGAAGGTGCTGGAACTGGATCACAGAGCGTGAAAAACCTCCGTCCAAATGTGAGATGATCCAAACACGGCCTTCTCGTGGTACATTCAGAACAGATTATATCACTTCTTTTGGTTGATTCTGTAAAAATCTGCACTATTTCTCAGTCCTTAATGTAGATTTTTCTGCTTTTTTAAGTGTAACCACACACTTGGACAAAAGTTCACAAAACCGAGTGGTCTCCCTGATGCTCTGTTCGTGTTTAAAACGTCTGCTTAGACTTAAAAAAGGAGAAAAATCTACAAAAAGGACTGAGAAATACTGTGGATTTTTACAGAATCAACAAAAAGAAGTGATATAATTCTTTCTGAATGGTACGAGAAGGCTGTGGTTGGATCATAGAGCGTGAAAAACCTCCGTCCAAATGTGAGATGATCCAAACACGGCCTTGTCCACCAGAAAAGTTACACAGAGCACCTTTAAAATACAAACTGGTTTCAGTCTTAGGATCTGGCAACCCGTCCTTGCTCATTTATTACACAGACAGAATAAATTATATATAAAGTTAAAGGTGCACTGCGTAACATTTCTACTGGAGGGTCTGCCACCTCCTTATCTCCATGGAAATGTTATTGCTTTGTCTGGAATGTTCCACAGTGTGACATTAAACACCTCTACTTTACATTTATTCAATTACAAGTGGATTTATAGCTTAAAAATACAGAGAAAAACAGGCATTCTGTAACTTGGTCTGGTTTGGTCTTCATGAAGTAGTATTAGTAGTATTAGGAGTAGTATTAATACTACTGCTTTTACTACAGGTACTACTACTGGTACTACTACTACTACTACTACTGCTACTACTACTACTACTACTGGTACTACTACTGGTACTACTAATACTAATACTAATATTACTACGACTAGTACTGCCTACAGACCTACTACTACTACTACTACGACTACTACTGGTGCTACTACTACTACTTCTACTGGTACTACTACTGGTACTACTACTACTACTACTACTCCTACTGGTACTACTACTACTACTACTACTACTACTACTACTACTACTGTTACTACTGGTACTACTACTACTACTACTATTCCTACTGGTACTACTACTGGTACTACTACTACTACTACTACTGCTGCTGCTACTACTACTGCTACTACTGCTACTACTACTACTGGTACTACTACTGGTACTACTACTGGTACTACTACTACTACTACTACTACTACTGGTACTACTACTGGTACTACTACTACTACTACTACTACTACTGGTACTACTACTACTACTACTACTACTACTACTGGTACTACTACTGGTACTACTACTACTGCTACTCCTACTACTACTACTACTACTACTACTACTGGTACTACTACTACTACTACTCCAAATAGAAAGACAGAAAGGTTAAATGTCATGTACTGTGAGACTGTTCACAGAAGAAACAGTTTTGTTGTTGTTTGTTTTGAGCGATACAAACAGCAGTACTGAATAAATGCTGGATGGATGTGTTTAAAGTCACACCATGGAACATTCCAGGGAAAGCAATAACATCTCCATGGAGACAAGAGAAAGGTTGTGCAGTGCAGCTTTAAATGCTGTAGGAGGAAGAAGCAGAGTGTGTGTGTGGGTGGAGTCAGGTGGACCAAAATGACTGGGACCACACCATGTCGGGATCAGGGTAATTACTGGGTGAGTCTCCTGAAATAGACAGCACCGCAGTGGTAAACAGAGAAACCAGAGAAAGAGAGAAAGAGAGGAGGAGAGGAGGAGGAGAGGGAGAGAGAACTGCCTGTACCAGAGGAAGAGAGGAGAGGAGGAGAGGGAAGGAGCTGCCTGTACCAGAGGAAGAGAGAAAGAGAGGGAAGGAGCTGCCTGTACCAGAGAAAGAGAGGATGAGAGGGAGAGAGGAGGAGAGGGAAGGGAAGGAGAGAGGAGAGGAGGGGAGAGGAGAAGAGGGAAGGAGAGAACTGCCTATACAGAGAAAGAGAGGAAGAGAGGAGGAGAGGGAGAGAGGGAAGGAGAGAACTGCATATACAGAGAAAGAGAGAAAGAGAGAGAGAGAGAGGGAAGGAGCTGCCTATACCAGAGAAAGAGAGGAGGAGGGAGAGAGGGAGAGAGGGAAGGAGAGAACTGCCTATACCAGAGAAAGAGAGGAAGAGAGGAGAGGGAGAGAGGGAAGGAGAGAACTGCCTATACCAGAGAAAGAGAGAAAGAGAGGGGGAGAGGGAAGGAGCTGCCTATACCAGAGAAAGAGAGAAAGAGAGGGAGAGAGGGAAGGAGCTGCCTATACCAGAGAAAGAGAGAAAGAGAGGGAGAGAGGGAAGGAGCTGCCTATACCAGAGAAAGAGAGGGAGAGAGGGAAGGAGCTGCCTATACCAGAGAAAGAGAGGGAGAGAGGGAAGGAGAGAACTGCCTATACCGGAGAAAGAGAGAAGGAGGGAGGGGAGGAGGAGAGAGGGAAGGAGAGAGGAGTAGAGAGGAGGAGAGAGGGAAGGAGAGAGGACAGGAGGAGAAAGAGACAGAGGGAAAGAGAGAGGAAAGGAGGAGAGAGGGAAGGAGAGAACTGGCTATACAGACAGAGAAAGAGAGGAGGGAGAGAAGGAAGGAGAGAACTGCCTATACCAGAGAAAGAGAGGAGGAGAGGAGGAGAGAGGGAAGGAGAGAACTGCTTGTACCAGAGAAAGAGAGGAAGAGAGAGGGAAGGAGAGAACTGCCTATACAAACAGAGAAAGAGAGGAAGAGAGAGGGAGCGAGGGAAGGAGAGAACTGCCTGTACCAGAGGAAGAGAGGAGGAGAGGGAGAGAGAAGAGAGGGAAAGAGAAGAGAGAGAGAGGCGTGGAAAGTGGGAGAGGAGGAAGGGAGGGAGAGAGAAGAGGAAGAAAGGGAGAGAGAGAGGAGGGAGAGAAAGAGAGGAGCAATGGAGGAGAGGACGAGATGAAGGAAGTGTGAGAGGAGAGTGAGGAGGAGAGAGGGAAAGAGAGGCTTGGAGAGTGGGAGAGGAGGAAGGGAGGGGAAGAGAAGAGAGGGAGAAAAGGAAGAAAGGGAGAGAGACTGTGGGGAGGAGAGGGAGGAAGAGAAGAGAGAGAGAGAGAGGAGGAGAAGGAGTAGGGAAAGAGTGAAGAGAGAGGGAGAGAAGGAGGGAGGGGGAGAAGGGAGAGAGGAAAGGGAAAGGGAAGAGAAAGAAGAGGGAAAGAGGAGGAAATGAAGAAAGTGAGAGAGTAATGGGAAGAGAGAGAGGAGGGATAGAGGGCAAAAGGAGGGAGAATAATGGGAGAAAGAGGAGACAGAAACAGAGGGGCAGAAAGAGGGAAGAAGTGGGAGAAAGAAAAAAGAAAGAGGGAAATAGAGAGAAAGTGGGTAGAGAAGAGGTAGAGAGAGAGAAAGAGAGGAGGACCGTAGAATACACAATTTAGTTGATCTACAAACAACAACAGACAAAAGTGCACACGGAGAAGTCGCCACACCAGAGACCCACAGTGTTCAGCTTCATTCATTCCATTGTTTTGTTTTGTATATTTTTATGTATTTTGGTAAATATTCTTCTTTTTACTTGAACTGTTTTCTGATCTGATGTTCAATAAATTAATACAACACACCTGGAGTTGTGTTTTGTTTCATTCACACATGTTTAACACACAAACCTTCTTCTCTATTGCTGGTAGCTGTGAACTTAAACTACCACTACATGACATCACAAGGTGGAACAGAGCATTTTGAGCTTTGGAGACGTCAGAATAATAATTCAGAGTTACTCAAACGTGTGAATGACACAAAACACAACTGCAGGTTTGTTTTAGAGGAGGAAACATTAAAACATAAAACATTAAACTCAATGCCTTTAATGTTTTACAGTTTGAAATATTCTATTTGCTTTTACTGCTGTTTTAAAGTTTTTTATTTTTTATTGCCCATCCATCCATTTTCTTCCTCTTATCCAGGGCCGGGTCGCGGGCTCCTCCAGCTCCTCCAGGGGGGACCCCAAGGCGTTCCCAGGCCAGCCAAGAGACATAGTCCCTCCAGCGTGTCCTGGGTCTTCCCCGGGGCCTCCTCCCGGTGGGACATGCCTGGAACACTTCCCGAGGGAGGTGTCCAGGAGGCGTCCAGAACAGATGCCCGAGTCACCTCAGCTGCTCCTCTTGACGTGGAGGAAACTCATTGTATCCGCGATCTTGTCCTTTCGGTCATTACCCAGAGCTCATGACCACAGGTGAGGGGAGGAACGTAGATCGACAGTAAATCGAGAGCTTTGCCTTTTGGCTCAGCTCCCTCTTCACCACAAAGGTCCGGTACAGCGACCGCATCACTGCCGATGCTGCACCGATCCACCTGTCAATCTCACGCTCCATCCTCCCCTCACTCGTGAACAAGACCCCGAGATACTTGAACTCCTCCACTTGAGGCGAGCACTCCCTACCCACCCGGAGAGGGCAAGACGCCTTTTTCCGGTCGAGAACCATGGCCTCAGATTTGGAGGAGCTGATCCTCATCCCAGTCACTTCACACTCGACTGCAAATCGCCCCAGTGCACATTGGAGGTCCTGGTTCGATGAAGCCATCAGGACAACATCATCTGCAAACAGCAGAGATGAGATCCTGTGGTCCCCAAACCCTCTCTGGCATTTTTTTATTTTTACAAACCCCTCCAAGCACTGCAGTTATCTTTTTTACATTCACTCTCCACATAATGCCCCGGGGCTAACTGATGAAAATGTGTGTCAGTCTGAGTTATTATTACATACGTACATACATCTCCAACTCACTAAATAGAGTTTACAATAGAATACAAAAACATTACATACTACTACACACGGCTGGGATTGAACCCAAAACCCTCTGGTTATAAGTAACAACATTATAGCTTTAAGGATCTGCAGATACCAGAGCAGAGACTGAAAACAGCATTTATTTCGTTTAAACGAAATTAAAAACAAAACTGATCCAAATGTGTAGCTGTTTTTTTAAGTATCAGTGCAGATGTTCGATACCAAAACCAAATCGGCACATCCCTCGATATAAAACGACAAAACGCTCTGTTTTAGTCGCCAAATTTCGAAGCTCTCAAACACAAACAAATAAGGTGAAACCGGCTTAATGAATCCCTACTTCTAAATAAAGAGTTGGCAGTTTCATTTAAAGGAAAAGTAACGTTTTTTTACAATCTGAGCCTTTTTTCGGCAATAAAACAAGTAGTTTTACTCACCCATAGCAGTTTGGTGTCAATTGGAGCAGTATCGCAGAAGTTATGTTGGAGCCGTTCTGTTCTACTAATGATCCCGTAATCATTAGCGTGAGTGCTCGGGGCACTGATTTGCGCTCTCCAAATAACACAAACTTTAGCACTTTTCAAATCACAGAAGATCGCTGTGTCAGGGTAGACTTTTAGTGGATTCCAAAACGGCCTGAAACCCGATATCCAGCTATAGTTTCATTTGATGACGTCATCAGAGAGGACAGTGCGCATGCGTGAACTCAGCTGTTTTGTAAACACCGCTAGTCCGAAAGAAGCTAACACCGCTCTGAACTTTACTTTTCTGTTGCGATATCGGGTTTCAGGCCGTTTTGGAATCTACTAAAAGTCTACCCTGACACAGCGATCTTCTGTGATTTGAAAAGTGCTAAAGTTTGTGTTATTTGGAGAGCGCAAATCAGTGCCCCGAGCACTCACGCTAACGGATACGGGATCATTAGTAGAACAGAACGGCTCAACATAAGTTCTGCGATACTGCTCCAATTGACACCAAAGATTAAGCTTGGGGCTTTTAGCCTTTATTGGTCTCACACACAATGACACACAGTGACACACGGGAGAAATTTGACTTCTGCATTTGACCCATCCTTTTTCAGGAGCAGTGAGCAGCCATCTTTTTCGGCGCCCGGGGGGCAGTACCGTGAAGGGTCTTGCCCAAGGACCCACACTGGTTAGCTCATTGCCCGGGGGGGGTTTGAACCTACAACCTCCAGGGGGACTGCTATGGGTGAGTAAAACTACTTGTTTTATTGCCGAAAGAAGGCTCAGATTGTAAAAAAAAAAAGTTACTTTTCCTTTAAGGGTTTGGTGGAGTCGCTGTGACGTTAAAAGACCATTGAAATTATGTTTTATGAGCTACGCTGTATTAAGGTAATTAAGAACGCCACATCAGAAAGGCTTGGGTTCAGTTTGGTTAAAAACGCAGTAGCTAAAAATAGTTAAAAATACTGCAATTAAGAACTAGAGTGAGGACAGCCCTGTTCATTTTTGCATAATGTCTTTGTTTAGGCTTTAACTTTTCAGGTGAGGGTCTGTCACCTGTCTCCATGGAGATGTGCCAAGAATGTTAAATAAAAGTACGAATCTCCATGGAGACTCACAATGACAAATTACACATTTGTGGAGATTTGCAGTAAGAATTTATGTTTTTTAAAGATATTTTTGAGCAATAAATGACAGAGCTCGGCAGTCCCTCCCACTTCCAAGAGTAAATTTCCCATCCACTTTTCCATAAACGTTTAAAAAAAATTCAAATATATAGAGTTTAGAGGCATCGCAGAGGCTAATGAGCAAGCTAACATGTTTTTTTAAGTAAACAAAACAAAAACATTATTAATTTAACCTCACTTTTTATAACATTTTAGGAAAAGGTTTTGTAGTAGATTTTGTTACTTAGCTACTATTATTTATTTTTTTAGTCATTTTTAGCTGATTAGCTATGAGTAAGCTTTCAGGTTTTTTGTTTGTTTTTTCCATTTTGCGTAATACAGTGATCTCTCGTTTATCGGCGTGTTACGTTCTAAAAATAACCCGTGATAAGTGAAATCCGCGAAGTATTCAGCTTTATATTTTACAATTATTCTCCATGTTTTAAGGCTGTAAACGCCTCACCACACACATGCTACACTTTTCTAAGACTGGAATTAACGTTTTCTCTCTCGTTTTCTCTCTCTCTCGTTTAAACACTCAAACTTTCGTAGATTTTCAACAAAAAAATGTATTAATAGTGACGCGTGTATTTCACAGTTCCTCTGGCCGCGCCTCTTCGTCCTGGTGCGTTCTCCGCCTCGGTGCGGGCGTCTTTTTCCGAGTGAAGAACATGATTATGGGTAGTTGTTGGCGCTCTTTTTTCTTTTGGGTGAGAAGATTTTTACCGCTGCTCCTCCACGTCGAGAGGAGCCAACTGAGGTGACTCGGGCATCTGTTCCGGACGCCTCCTGGACGCCTCCCTCGGGAGGTGTTCCGGGCATGTCCGACCGGGAGGAGGCCCCGGGGAAGACCCAGGACACGCTGGAGGGACTATGTCTCCCGGTTGGCCTGGGAACGCCTTGGGGTCCCCCCTGGAGGAGCTGGAGGAAGTGTCCGGGGTGCAGGAAGTCTGGGAGTCCCTGCTTAGACTGATGCCCCCACGACTCGACCCCGGATAAGCGGAAGAAAATGGATGGATGGAGATTTTTATAAACAGACATCCCACCTTCGATTATATTTGATAACGTTTCGTCGACATTGTGGGTTTTGTCGGGGAGAAAACTTGCAAACATACAGCACTTCAGAGTCACACTGCGATCGAACATTTATATAAATCTGGCTGAACACATTCTGTACTGTACAGGAGACACGGAGGAGAATGACGGTCCCTTAGCCAATCAGGACGCAGAACACAATGCGCGTTGATACACTAAGAAAAAAATCCGCGAAACATCGAGGCCACGAAAGGTGAAGCACGATATAGCGAGGGACCTCTGTACAGGACCTTCAAAGGATTCGGTTTAGAAAGTCAACAGTTACAGTTACGTTTTAAAAAAGACGGCAGTTCCCTCCTTTTCGTCTCTTCTTTATTGCGTTTGCAGCTCCTCTTTTCCACGCCCCTCCTCCGGCGTTCACACCGTTCTTCCGACTCCTTCATCTCCTCAGACCTTCTCCACGCTGAGTCAACACACACTGTGGTGCCGACAAACTCTGCACAAACTCTGCACCCTCCTGCAAACCGGCTGCACTCCGGAGGTCCACACGGGGCAGGACGGGGTAAGAGGGGTAAGAAGGGGAGGGGGGTAAGAATGGGAGAGGATTAAGAGAGATAAGAAGAAATAAGAAGGGGTAGAGGGGTAAAGGAAGGAGGTAAAAATGGAGGTAGAGGGGTAAGACGGGGCAGGGGGTAAGAGGGGTAAGAAGGTGAAGGGCGTAAGAAACGGTAGAGGTAAGAAAGGGAGAGGATTAAGAGAGGTAAGAGAGGGGGTAAAGATAGAGGTAGAGGGGTAAGAAAGAGGGGTAAGATGGGGCAGAGAGTAAGAGAGGGGTAAGAATGCAAGGGGGTAAGAAGAGGATGGGGTAAGAGAGAGGTAAGAAGGCGAGAGGGGTAAGAAGGCAAGAGGGCTAAGAAGGGGAGAGGGGTAAGAAGAGATAAAGGGGTAGGATGGGGCAGGGGGTAAGAGAGGGGTAAGAAGGGCAGAGGAGTAAGAAGAGGTAGAGGGATAAGAGCTATAAGAAGGGGAGCAGGGTAAGAAGAGATAGAGGGGTAAGATAGGTAAGAGAGGGGTAAGAAGGGGAGAGGGGTAAGCGGGGGCAAGGGGTAACAAAAGCAGAGCGGTAAGAAGAAGAGAGGAGTAAGAAGGGATAGAGGGATAAGAGCTATAAGAGCTAGAGGGGTACGAAGGGGAGAGGGGTAAGATGGGTAAGAAGGGGTAGAGGCATAAAAGAGGGGTAAAATGTAAGAGAGGGGAGAGGGGTAAGAAAGGGAGGGGGGTATGAAGGTGTAACGTTACCCACAGTGTTCGGCTCCAGTCAAATGAAGCTCATCGAGGCTGGCAATTACAGGGTGAATTTGGAGCCGAGTTCCATATTTAGAATAAGAATCGATTCACGGATAAAATAGCGAAATAACCAGGATTTTTCAATATAAAGTGAATTGGAGCCAGAGTTGATGGAGCCAGAAGCGCCCCCATGCTCACTTCTTATTTGGAACGCTGTGGCAAGCGGGTGAGCTAAATCCATTTATATTTACAGTCTGTTTTTAGGAAGACAGAGAGACCAGGGATCCAAGAGGTAAACATAATAGTACACCTGTCACGATAACATATTTTCTTCAGAAATTTATCAAACTTTAAAGTCTTTTACAGGTACAACATGTGCAAAAACAGCTAGACTTGTGTCATATAAAATAAAAAATGAGAACTTAAAACAGTGATAACAAATAAACACTATTTAACATTATTTCATGTTCAAAATCCTCCATGTTCGTGTAAAAGATGGGGCACAGGCGGCGCCCCAAATGGTTTAAAATCGAACTACAGTCACAACAATCACAATCACAGGCCGCGCCTCATTTCTCTTTCCTTGATTCGTCTCCTCAATTATGCAGGAAATGAGCGAGGAAGTCCCAGAGGAGACAAGATCTAAACTCCTCACTGAGACCAATAAAGTTTGATTCTTTTATCCGCTCAACCACTGATGTTTCTTATGTCAAGAGCGGGATTTGAACCGCCAACCTTTGGATCATTCTACCAACTGAGCTACTGCCACCCCCAAGACTCCTTCGTGTTCACTCATTCCTTTGGTGGTTTTCTTTGGGACAACACTGAAAGGGATATGCCACCCCCAGGTCAAATTTGGACATCTCCTCACAGTCCAGAGACTAAAATAAGTGGTGGAAAGCGTTTTTCTGGTGATGCAGCCATTGTCCAGGTCTGTCAGCACTGACCGCCGCGGTATCTGCAGCTCCTCCGCGTTAGACTGGAGTCTAACGTCGCCAGAGAAAGATTTCGGCCAAAAGGAATTAATTTGCTCAATGCGTTTCCCAATTACTTTCTGTGTAGTGCGCATTCATATCGAGTGCAAATAAATGTGCAAATCAACACGGAGAGCTTGACTTGGTCATTTTGGGTGGGAACTATTTTTCAGTGCGGAAAAAGACGGACAAAGCACACACCACGCTGCGTAACAGGGGAACTCCCTTCCTGGTGCGTGACAGGGATTCCCCTGTCAGCGTGGTGTGTGCTTCGGCTGTCTTTTTCCGCACTGAAAAATAGTTCCCACCCAAAATGACCAAGTAGCTGCAGATACCGCGGTGGTCAGTGCTGACAGACCTGGACAATGGCTGGGTCACCAGAAAAACGCTTTCCACCACTTATTTTAGTCTCTGGACTGTGGGGAGATGCCCAAGTTTGACCTGGGGGTGGCATATCCCTTTAATATGACACATTTGCTGAATAATGGAAGATCGTGGAGAGAAAATCAAGGAGAAGGAAGCGGGGCAAGAGAAATGTGACGCGGCCACAGTGTTCAATCCCATAATCTGTGTTGCCAGTCCCTAAACCTGCACACTGTTTTGCTTATTCTCGTATTTGAACTTAGTTAGTGAGCGTTCAGATCAGGGAGAAGCATTTTAGGATTACAGTCATACCTCACCTTACGAAAGACCCAACTAACGAATAATCCAAGTTATGAAACGCCTTTACGTAAAATTTTCGTCTAATACGAAAGAAAATTTAAGTTACGAAACGCGAAATCTCAAAAATTCAAATAATGCACGCTCGGGTTCGCAGCCGCCCGAATCCCCTGAAACGTAAATACACTTGTAAATACACTCTCCCAACACCACGCTGGCCTCCCATTGGCTAGGAACGAATCAGGCCTTTTACATTGCAACTCTACTTACGAAAAAATCACGTTACGAAACCACTTCTGGAACGAATTAATTTCGTAAGGTGAGGTATGACTGTATTTGGCAACCCGACCCTTTCAGATGTTGTCATCGTCATGAGAATTATAAAAAAAAAAAAGACAACATAAACAACCTGACCGTCACATCCATTGTGACTTTTTGGTCAGGGGTGCGTCACCTGCTTGTTTCTGTGGATACGTCATTGCTCTGCCTGGAATGTTCCACAGTGTGATATTATCTCCGTGAAGATAGAAAGGTTTAATGCCATACTGTGAAACATTCCAGACTGAATACTAACATCTCCATGAAGAAAAGCATTTGTCGGGCCCTCCTTTAAAGGAAAAGTAACGTTTTTTACCATTTGAGCCTTATTTCGGTAATAAAACAAGTTGTTTTACTCACCCATATCACTTTGGTGTCATATGGAGCATTTCCGGAGATGTTTTGGATTAGCGTTAGGCTAACGCCGTTAGCGCGACTTATAGCCATAGCTCGGGGCATTCCCCGAGGATGTTATATGCCCCGTGCGGGCTCCAAATAACACAAACTTTAGCACTTTTCAAATCATAGAAGCTCGATGTCTTTAGTCTACGATTTCGTTTGGTCAAAAGTGGCCTGTAATCCGAGATTTAGCCATAGTTTCAAGTAGATGAGGACGCCAGTGCGAATGCGCGGAGTGTGCTCTCAGCTCCCGGGACCCAAACATGGAACGCATAGCTGTAAACTATGGATAAATCTCGGATTACAGGCCTGTTTTGATTCAAACGAAATCGTAGACTAAAGACATCGAGCTTCTATGATTTGAAAAGTGCTAAAGTTTGTGTTATTTGGAGCCCGCACGGGGCATATTACATGCTCGGGGAATGCCCCGAGCTATGGCTATAAGTCGCGCTAGGCTAACGGCGTTAGCCTAACACTAATCTAAAACATCTCCGGAAATGCTCCATATGACACCAAAGTGCTATGGGTGAGTAAAACAACTTGTTTTATTACCGAAATAAGGCTCAAATTGTAAAAAAAACGTTACTTTTCTTTAAGGAATTTTAGGTGCAACAACACAATTTTACATTTATTGATTTATTTATTTAAACGTTTTCATTATAAAACAGCTCAAACGCATTAATCCCATAAGCACCTTTATGACTGCACTGGTTTGGTCCAGTGTGGTCCATAAATACATTTCCCCCCCCCCGTACTTTTCAAGTTTTCTTTGGCGTTCCTGTTTCCGGAGCTTCCCAAATAAAATTCCAGGAAGCAGCTTATCTGGTCCCAGCACATTATGTTGATTGTGCTGAGTGCCCTTTCCTCAAATAGTCTGGAAAACAAAGTGTCTGATAACGGTAAGGGTCCATGTGTGAGAGGTACAGTCAAGTGATTTCAACGCGAGTCTGCGAACATAGGCTTAAAGACGCATCATGTAACTTTTCTAGCGGAGAGTCTGTCGCCTGCTTGTCTCCGTGGTGATGCTACGGAGCTCGGCAGTCCCTCCCACTTCCAAACGTAAATTTCCCATTCACTTTTCCATAGACTTTTCCAAAAAATTCAATCAATAATGCAGGTTTTTTTAAGTAAACAAAACAAAAAATATTATGAATTTAACTTAAAACTTTTTATAACGTTTAAGGAAAAGATTTTGTTGTTTTTTTGTTGTGTTACAGTGGTCCCTCGTTTAACGCGGGGGTTAGGTTCCAGAAATAACCCGTAATAAGTGAAATCCACGAAGTAGGACAACTTTATATTTTACAATTATTATACATGTATTAAGGCTGTAAACGCGGCGGCAGTAGCTCAGTTGGTAGAGCACTTGTCTAGTGATCCAGGGGTTGACGGTATGAATCCCGCTCTTGACGGGTTGACCGTGTGTGATCCCAGCTCCCACAGAGGAGCGCTGCCATTGTGTCCTTGGGCAAGACACTTAACCCCACCTTGCCCCCAGTATTTGCGGACACTGGTAGCCCGAATGGCAGAAGATACATCAAGGCCTGTTGTGACGTGAGCCGTCCTCCTGTGGACCTACCATCCGTGGGAGGATTCATGGGGGCTGGTGCATTGTGTTCTGGGCAGCAGAACACTGCTTGGACTGCTGCCCCCGCAACACAGAAAATGGAAAAGCGGAAGAAGATGAATGAATGAAGGCTGTAAACGCCTCACCACACACATTATACACTTTTCTCAGACTGGTATTAACATTTTCACACATCTCACAGCCCTCTCTTGTTTAAACACTCAAACTTTCATAGATTTTCAACAAAATGTATTAATAGTGAAGCGTGGGGATGGGAAGGGAAGTGTGCGCGCGGACACGTGCACCCACTGGTCGTTGTCAAATCCATAGAGCAACATGACCGGCGTCCCACCCGGGGCTGCGAGCACGAGACCGAGGCAGTGTCCGGACCATGCCTCCCTTTCAAGACCGCGTCCAGCAACGCAGTCCGAGCCACGGAGCGAAAACGCACAAGAGCCGCACGAAACAAGGCACAGAGCCGCATGGTGGTTTAATCCTGGTTTAGACCTGGTCTAGTCCTGGTTTAGTCCAGGTTTAGACCTGGTCTAGTCCTAACCTGGGAAATCCCAGGCTGCTTTCGTTCGTTCCGTCCGAAAGACAGCCTGGCGACTATGGCAAGCGAGCTCTCCCGATTCTGGGAGCCAATCAGAGAGCGGGGAGGGATGGAAAGAGGTGACGCGTACTACGCGACAAACGGAAGCTTGTAGTTTGAACAGATAACTGACATGATTGGCTATGGGCTACGTATACACCAAATGATAGACATTCGTAACGCCCAATAAACGGCCGTTGGTGATCGTAAACCACACCTCCGCTACGAGATATTTCGGAGGTGGATTCCAGACCATATCTCACTTGTGATATGGTCAGGTGTAAACCAGGCAAGTCTAGTCCTGGTTTAGTCCAGGTTTAGACCTGGTTTAGACCTGGTTTAGTCCTGGTTTAGACCTGGTTTAGTCCACGTTTAGTCCTGGTCTAATCCTGGTCTAAACCTGGTCTAGTCCCGGTCTGGTCCCGGTCTGGTCCCATTCTGGTCCTCATGTCTTAGTCCCGGTCTGGAGTTCCTACAGATCCAGTGACTCATGTCTCGGCTCCTCGTGCATCCAGCGGGACTCCCGGAGCCCCCCCCGGGTCCCCCCTCTATAACATCTATATAAATGTGTCAAACTGAACACATTCTGTACTGTGCAGGAGACACGGAGGAGAAGCCGATCAGGCGCAGAACACAATGTTGATACACTATTAAAAAATTGAAATAAAAATAAATAAATAAATAAAATCCGCGAAACAGCGAGGCTGCGAAAAGTGAACCGGGACCACTGTACTTAGCTATTTTTAGTTATTTTTAGCTGATTAGCTGCGAGTAAGCTTTCAATTTTTAATTTTTAATTTTCCAAAGGTCTATGTTCCATCCAATGTATAAAATTGATCTATCTCCATGGTAACAAGCAGGTCGCAAGTTGCATGTCAGATCTGTGGGGGACGCGACCTCGGTTAAACAGGAATGCATGTTTTTCAAGGTATGGTAGAGCAAAAAAAAAAAAGTCGTCAGTAATTAAATAAAAGCAAATTGGAAGCGTTTAAAGCCATCCTGTGGGACATTCCAGGCGTAGCAACAACCACGGAGACAAACAGGTGGTGTGGCTTACTCTCCGTCAGAAAAGTTACGCAGTGCACATTTAAATACAGTCTTTAAATACTCCTGAACACCATTATAAATAGACACAATACAAATCTTTTCTTTAACAGTCTATAGGAAGTGGAAATCCTTATCTTCTATTAAACTAACTGATCTGTCCGTTAGCATCTTTTCACTGTTCACCATTTTGTACCCAAACAGTTTCAGCGTTGGTCTGCAAACCTTCTGCACGACCTGCGCGATTTTAAATGGTAAACTGAACCTCCATTTTTCCACATGTTCAGATGAGTTCCTTTGCAAAGAGTAAACGCCGCTGGCTTCTTTTTGCGAGACTTGCGTGTTTTTCGCAATCCACGACTTCACTTGAGGCGTGAAAGGAATTCCAGCAAACTTGTACATCTCCGCAGCTTTCCTCATCGGGAATCTGGCTATGTCCTCGTAGCGTACTAGCATGTAGCGTCCGCGCAGCCATTTTGGTTGCTTTAGCCCGATTTGCGCGGACATTCGGATGTTATCGCAGTTTCCCTTTAGCTTCCGAACTTCGTCGTCATCCAAAGGAACATCGCCTTGCGTCGCCCACTCTTTCCAGTTTTTGTATTTTTCAAACGCAACGATTCGAGATGCTAGCACTGCTCTTGGGTCACGTACTAACTGGATAAATTTAACATCCAAACTTGGGTCCTCCGCCAACGGACGTAGCGTCTCCAGCTGGCGTACTCGAACAGACTTAATAGCTCTGTGATCCTTTTGTAAACAAGACTGCGACGCCATTGTTAGGTTCAGCGGTCCACATTTTCTTGTTTTGCAGTGAAATTTCTCAAAATCTCCTTGTACGAACGGACTGCAAACCGAATCTGCGCATAAAGAACTGCTGGACCACCTTCGGAAAAGATTGGAGGTGATGTGGTCAGCAGGAGGTGGTTCTATGAAACTTTCCAACAGCGAAAAATCACATTGAAACAGCTGCTGCAGGACATCGCGGTACGCCTTAGCAGAGGCCGTAGCATTTGTTCCACCACCTTCTAACGTTAGCATCTTCTCAACATGCCAAAGCGGTTCGAAGAGGTAAAACATGTTGTCTCCTTGCTGGTTGAAAAACTCTCCGACAAAAGATGAGCCAGTCCGAGTTGTAGCGAGGAGCAAGATGTGTTTTTGTTTGGATTTGGTTCTGGGTGAGTTTTGGTGGGAACTGTAGTTTTCCAGGCGTCGTTTCATCAGGGTGAAAACGGGAGCGCTCGTCCGAGGGTGAAAGATCAAGGAGCTGTTTTGGTTCGGTTTGATAAGGATCTGGAGGGCGGAGTCTGGAGGGAGGACGAGCTGAGGCTGCTTCAAGGTGAGTTTGTCGGACACCCTGAAAAACAAGAAGAGGTGGTTGAAACTTAGCAACCTGCGATCAGGGCTATAGTTCTTTAAAGAACATTACGAAACATTAAATTGTGTATAGCTGTAAATATCTTTGATTGACTGCATTTAATCGGAAAACATTGTAATGACATTATATTTATCACATCGTCACTATGTCTGTAATGAAGAGTCAAATGCTTGTCTCCATGGAGATGTTGCTTTGTCAAGAATATTCCAGAGTAGCAATTAAAGGAATATTAACGTTTTTACAATCTGAACCTTATTGCGTTAATAAAACAACGTCATTTACTCATCCATGGTTTCATGTTTGGGTCCATTCTGAAAGCAACTAGCCACAGCTTCAATAACTCCGGACTGTGACGAGGAAGCCTGTGAAAACTCTACTTCGTCCAAGCTGTCATTTTGTTTTCACAACCGAGATAAATGCATGTTTGCACTATTTCGGGTTTTCTCAAGCGGAGATGTTTATGACTGTAACCGAGAGCTGAGAGCGTTGTGTTATCTGCAAATCAGTTGTGAATACGCGCATGCGCACTGTCCTCGTCATCCAATGAAAACATGGATGGATATCATGGATTAGAAGCCACTTTTGACTCCAGCGAAAGTGCAGACTAACATTGAGCTTTTGTCATCTGAAAAGTGCTAAAGTTTGTGTCATTTAGTGACTGCAATCGCCTGCCCCGAGCACTCACGTTATGGATATTGCTAAACTACAAAATCTCTGGAAATGCTCCAAATGACACCAAAGTACAATGGGTGAGTACATGACGTTGTTTTATTAACGAAATAAGGTTCAGATTGTAAAAATGTTAATATTCCTTTAAGCCAATCTATTTCAAGGAGCAGATCTGTGGAAAGTCACCCTTATTCACAGAGAGAATTATTGTATTTTTCGAGCAATAGAAACACCCGTAATGAATAAATGCTAGATCGAAATGTTTAATGTCATACCATGAAACATTCCAGGCAAAACAATTACATCTCCACGGAGACGAACAGGTGGTGGACCCTCTACCACAGACTGGGGCATTGTACAGTTTCGGATCTTTGTTTGACTCTGACCGGCCCATTTAAGCCAATTTGGAATTACAAAATATGTGACTGAGCACGGCAAAGTAGGCCGCATGTCGCGATTAGTGAAACAGAGATATTTGCATTAGAATTTTTTTTTTTTTTTCAAAATTTGTGATTTTCATTTTTTTGCAGAATGTGCTAGTTGAGATCATGAAGAAGCCACTCCATATTTCAAATAACATCATTGGCTGCTTAAACATACATTTTCTCTGTGAAATTGGCTTGTTTTTCGGAAAGAATCGAGGCGTGTCTAAATTTCCATCCTACCGCTGCAGACCAATCATGTGATATTTGTGCTCTTTTGTTTTCTTTTTCCGCCTATCAGCTGTGCGCAGCTCGTGAATATGTAGCTGCATTTCGTAACTTTGACTGTAAATGCTATACAAGAAGTAAGGAGTCTCTCCTCGGGACATGGGACACGTTCGGGACACATCCGTTTCTCCAAAGCTTATGGACAGAATGCGATCGGATACTTTAATTGCCGAAAAATAATCGGACAACAAGGCAAAAAGTGAGGCAAGTAAGTGTACCCGATGATGTTTGCAGGAACACATTTACTTTATAGATTTTAGGACATGTTTAAATACTAATTCAGCTTTCAAATGGCCACAACTTCTTCAAATGTGCTCAGATTTCCATGTGTAAGGCATCATTGGAAAGATTAGAATCTAGACTTTCAGAATCTGTGAATAACTCAAAATGCCCCGGGGATGACTGCGGTTGGTCACATATACATATTTTATAATTTTACCTCATGCATGGACTAAAGCTGCATTCCTTTTGTTTTAGAGGTGGTTTTTTTTTAAGTGGAGTTAATATGAGTAGCTGATATTCAGGAGCAGGACCACACCTCAACCACCTTCTCCTCCTCACCAGCGAACCACAGCTCAACGTAACCACACCTCGAATTTCCCGGAAGCTATTTATAACCGCTCATCCCTTCACTCCAGTTCGTCTCGGTTAACTCGACCCCTCCCTCCCACCCCCTATCTCGTTTGTCTTTCACCCATAAGACATCTCCAAAGAGGGAGGACCCTGAGTCTCAATCCAGCCATCACTACCTCTTTCATCCAGTCATCCATCACTATCCATTAATAAATATCTTCATCGCATTACGTTGCTGGCTTGGTCCTTGCTAGTGAAACGATTTTTTTTTTAAGGCAACCTCATTTTTTCATTGCTTAGTCATAACATAAACTCTAAAACAATTACTGCTTTTTATAAAGAAATCCAATTAATATTACGCAGAATTGAGTTAAGCATTTTGGCCCGGCCTTCCACAATATTTTCTGTTTCTCATGTGGCCCCATGGAAAAAATAATGGACCACCCCTGCTCTATGAGAAAAGTTGCACAGTGCAGCTTTAAAGATCCCATGACATGGTACTTCTTGATGCTTTTATATGGCTCCTTAATGGTTCCCTAATACTGTAAATGAATCCTTCAAAATCAACACTCAGTGCATGAGAATAAGATGATAAGAATAAGAGATAAGATGAGAAAGAGTATTTTTTCTCTCTCTGAACAGTCCATAATGGGCGTTGTTGCTTGAATGCAAATGAGGAGAAAAGAGATGGCCTATAGTAGAGGGTGGGGGCGTGGCCAAACTCTCCGCTCTGAGCTGTCAGCTGTGCCCTCTGATCCATTTCCGTGTTTTTGCACGGAGGGAGAGATTTGAAGCGTTCCATTGAAAAATAAACACATTTCCACATAAAATAAAATTAAACCACTGCTGTTCAAAGGTCCAGAGGCTCAGATAAAGGACTTCCGAGCCTAGAAACACTCGGACGTGCCTCCAGGCAAATAAAAAAACGCATTTGCATTGCCTAGCGCATTCTCAGTCCAAATCTCTGGGTGTGATTTACAGAGACGCTGAGTACAGACAGACGGGGGTGGAACTGCATTTGCATTTCTTTTTTCGATCTGACGTCAATAAGGTGCCTTGTTCAAAATCGCCCGTTTGAGCTCCGATTTTTTGTAACGCAGAAAAGGATCGCAAATGCTCAGTTTAGACATTTCGCAACTTTTAGCCATGGGGGGGTCCTAAACAGGGTAGGGGAGCTCACATTAACGTTCAAAAACCTCAGAAAGTGAAAATTTCATGCCATGGGACCTTTAAAGAAACAGTATGTAAGCTGCGATCGTACTGGTTTAAGCAAAAAAAAAAAGTGACAACAATCACAAATGAACCTGGGTTGCCACATAATACAAGTTTTTCTCAGTAATAAGGATTCAGATCAGACTCATGTAAGGTTTAAACGGCTCATATTACACAATTTTCTGATCTATGTTCTAATGTTTCCTCGTCACAAACACACCTGGAGATGTGTTTTGTTTCATTCGCATGTTTAACGTGCATACCTTGCATAAGTTCTTCTCTCAAACAGAAAACACTCTCACTTTCTTGTGACATCATGTGGTGATACAGGAAGTTCTCCACTGTGTTTTAAGCTCCACACAGATTCACTAGAATCATTTGAATAATTTCAGATCTTGAATTGCCGATCTCTACTGAACTAAAGGTAAAAGGAGGTGATAACTTGAAAAATAGCACTTCATGACATCACAAGGTGGAACAGAGCATTTTGAGCTTTAGAGATGTAAACAGACTAATAATGAAGAGTTACTCAAACGTGTGAATGAAACAAAACACAACTCCAGGTCTGTTTTGAGGAGGTAACAGCATTAGAACATGGCTTAAAACTCAGAAGAGTCAGTTTTGTGTAATAGGGAGGAAGGGAGAGGAAGAGGAAGAAGCTGGGCAAGGTCATCAAGAAGTCCAGCTCTGTCCTGGGCTGTCCTCTGGACTCAGTGCAGGAGGTGGGGGACAAGAGGGTCCTGGCTAAGGTCACCTCTATGCTGGACCATGAGTCTCACCCCCTGCAGGACGCTCTGTCTGCTCTGGAGAGCAGCATCAGTGACAGACTGATTCACCCTCGCTGTGTGAAGGAGAGGTTTCGCAGGTCTTTCCTTCCTGCTGCTGTCAGACTGTACAACGAACACTGTTAACATGTCATTCAACTTTATCTGCACTACAATATTCAACTATACTCTAGTCTATTTTTAAGTCTATTTTTAAATTATTCTAAGCCATTATTTATTATCTTGCACCGCAGCAATTTCCTAATGTTGTGAACTTGTTCAAACATATGGCATTAAAACCTTTCTGATTCTGATTCTGATCTTGTTCTATTGCATGCTACTTTTTCCTGCTGTTCCAACACTGGAATTTCCCCACTGTGGGACTAATAAAGGCATATCTTATCTTATCTTATATGCCTTTTAACTGGATTTCAGCATTGCAGTCCAAATGAAAGACTTTATGCGAGGCTTTCTGTTTCCTGATTCAATAATCGTCTTGAGAAATAAACAACATCTTCCATTATGTTTTTGTAACTAAGGGCGTATTCACACCAGGAAAGTCTGATAGTTCATTTGCTTTGGTCCAGACCAAATTTTTTTTGTTTTTTTTTTGGTGCGGTTCGCTTTCCCACTGTACTTTCTTCCCCAAGTGGACCAACATCTGTAAAGAAAACCACGTGTGCTGAGGTCGCTCAGGCATTAGACTATTGCACTTTACTTTTGATATTTTACTGTTATTTTACTCTGGACGTGTGCTGCTGACCTCTTGGCCAGGTCACCCTTGTAAACGAGGTCTTGATCTCAATGGGTTTTTACCTGGTTAAATAAAGGTTAAATAAAAAATAAATAAATAAAATAGACAGAAATGAGCCGTGTCAAAACGCCGTGTCAAAACGGAAGATAAGATAAGATAATCCTTTATTTGTCCCATAATGGGGAAATTGCAGTGCCACAGCGCAAGTTTCAGAAACAGTAGGAAAATATGAGCATGCATCAAAATTAAGATAAATAATAATATTAAGTATGTACAATCAACTAAAAAACACAACAACACAAAACAGGCACAGGAACGCTGCACAATAAAAGGAGGAGAATCATGGTGTTACGTGCTCTTTTCAATCTAGCCTTAGTGATTGCTCAGTTTTTACAGTTCGCACAAATGTTTGAGCAGCATCGTGAGGTTTACACTATTTTACAATCAATTTCCAAACGACGAAGACACAGGGCAAGACGGCTACGGAGGACAGAACTCATGTGCGCATCAAGTTCTGACTCTTGCTCTTCACACAAAACGTAAGTAAGCCTCGTGTTGTTTAGTTTTGTTTGACGGGAGCTCAAGTACAAAAAGCCAACTTGTGTCAGATCAAGTCCGGTCTGCATTCTCACCTCAAACGAACCGCACCAGGATTCGAATGGAACCGTGCCGAGACCGAGCTTTTTAGGTGGTCTCGGTTCGCTTGTTTGCTCCGGATCGAGATATTTGTTTTTTATTCACACCAGCCCAAAAGGTCCGAATCAAAGGAGCAAACGAACTCTGGTTCATTTTAAACGAACCAAACAAGGCAGGTGTGAAAACACCCTAAAAACTCATATCGCCATTACAATTGTTATCAGTACAATCTATTATTTGACGATAGCCTCGTATCTGGTGACACAGATACTCACTTGGAGATGATCTTGTTCTCCTTCTCGATGATGACCAACGCCAGCACAAACACGACAGGGATGGAGTATTTGAACCTCATCCTCGGAGTACTACTGCCCAAAGTACTGCATAAAGTATTTTCAGAAGGGACGCTCCACTGTCTGGGTCCTGTGTAGGGTTATCGGGTTCAGCAGCTCAGTCTCCTCCTGTGAATGAAAAGATTTTAGAAGAGTTTAGTTCAGTTTTCATTTGAAGAAGTGGTTTTATTACAAAGGGAAGTTGTGACGTGTTTTTGAAAGTGTAAAACCGCACAAAATGAATCATCGCAGTGTAAAGGTGAAGGCCAGGTCAACAGAATCTCATTTGAGTCGAGATAGACATTTCAAAAAGTCTGTGAACATTCTGAACCTTTTTGATGGAGCGAACTTCAGCCAATTCTGACAGTAAAAAGTGCATTGGAGCCATGGAAGGCTTTGGGGTTAGAAATTAGACTTGTATTGTATTAGACTTGTATTATTTAGTGTTAAAGCTGCATTATGTACCTTTTCTCCATGGAGATGTCATTGCTTTGTCTGGAATGTTTCACAGTGTGGCATTTAACCTTTCTATTTTCATGGAGACCAAACTAGACCAAGTTACAGGTCATAACTGTTACACAATGCACCTTTTAAGGAAATGTATTTTGAATTTATACTTTGCAGCTGATGTCGTCAACGTTCCCTGGGGATGTGATGCTAACTAAAGGCACTGGTGGTCCTGTCCTGGTGGTCCATTCATGGTCCTGTTTTGGAGTTTTATTTTCAACAAAAAGGTGAGCCTGGCTATCCCTTTCTTGCATTGTGACCACATATGTCGCCTGAGTTTAAGTGGGTCACCTGGAGGGAAAACAGACATTTTCACCCCTAAAAGCATGGCCACATGCATACAGCCCTGTAGTTGCTATTCTATTGCTGCTAGATGGCACTGTGATATCCTGTTGCAGAATCAATATGGCAGCCCCCAGTGGAAGCAGGTGAGTCTGACTTTCCCACTTGTCAACTGCAATAATTCCTCCATGGAGAGGAAAATGAACGGAAAATCTATATCAGTTTAGTAAAATATTTGTTTTAGAACATGTAGAAGTAGTATTTGGTGATTTTCAAAGAAAAATAAACAAACCAGGAGGTATTTTATCGACTGGCCACATATGTGGTCACTATGCATGTATGTTTTTGTGTACTGTATTAAAGTAATTATATAGTAATACAAGAAGAAGAAGAAGGAGAAATTTTTCTCTGCATTTAACCCATCCTGTTATTAGGAGCAGTGGGCAGCACATTACTGCGCCCGGGGACCATCTCCATGATCTTCTTGCTTCAGTTTGGTCAGGACCTCAGCTGGAGGATTTTACCTATAGCACATGTTTTGGGTCTGGAGTGCCCGGAGGAAATCCACCCAGACACGGGGAGAACATGCAAACTCCACGCAGAAAGGCTCTGTCGACCCATATCTTACGGCCATACCAACGTGCCACACGGGGATCGAACCCAGAACCTTCTTGCTGTGAAGCGTGAGTGCTAGCCACTCAGCCATCATGCCGCCAATAATCTTTCACACCACACATACAGTGATGAAGCAGCTATAGTATGAAAGTTTAGTGGTACATTTTATTGCAATATATTATTATATTATATATGGATATATATTTTATGTTATATATGTTATTATATTATATATAATATTTAGTGCAACCTCTATCTGTTTGCATTGGCTAAACAACCAAACACTGCTGAAAGTTGACAAAATTGTTGGTGAAGTTCACAGAATGTCAGTGTTACTTCAGGGAACAATAAATATTTTTGCATTTTTTTTTTTTACATTTTTTTACATTTTTGACATTGTGACACCATGCATTAGCTGCATGGTGGCAACATATGTGGTACCCCTAAAACCACCAATTTAGGAACTATTTGGAAAAAAAAGTGTGGGGTATGTCTAATAATGTAAAAATACATGTCTGATTGGAATTTGGCAGCTCTGGTACAAAAAAAGTTTTTTCTATGCAAGAAAGGGCTAACTAAACTGTTGGCTAATGCTAGCTAGCTTGTGACTGTAATTTTATGTGTGAGAGACTTGTTTAACAGCACAAATCATCGCTTCTGTTGCAGTTCCAACTAAATCAGCTCTTTCTGGTCAGGTTGTGTTAAATTAAAGCTCAGGAGATTAAAGCCTGACTTGAGTAATTGTGTCTCATCTGACAGGCCTATCTTTGGTTTCTATTCCATCTACTTTTCTTTTTGTTCTTTTATCCTCTGTTATATATCGTATATCATATTTGATGAGTGAGCTACCGTACCCAAAACAATTTCCCTTGTGATCAATAAAGTTTGTCTAAGTCTAAGAGTATCAGAGCTTCAGACAGAGCAGTGCCTACAGATGGCACTTTCAGGGAATGTTGAAGACATAAGCTGCAAAGTATCAATTGTGTTCATGGTATCACAATAACAGCTTGTTTTTTCTGATTAATTTAATTTAATTTCCTCAAAAAGTTGAAAATGTACAAAATAAAAAGGACGGGCTAAATACCAGACTCCTGTTCTGAGGCTGTAATCTGAACCAGAGACACTTGAATGCACCATCGTATCGAATCATATCGAATCATATCGAATCGTATCGAATCGTATCGAATTGTGGGGAATTCTCAAGTATCGAAAATAATCGAATCGTTGGCTTAAGAAATCGATATCGTATCGAATTGGCATGAAGTGTCTGATTTACACCCCGAGTCACAGAGTACACACAGTCACAGAGTACACACAGTCACAGAGTCACAGAGTACACACAGTCACAGAGTCACAGAGTACACACAGTCAGAGAGTCACAGAGTACACACAGTCAGAGTACACACAGTCACAGAGTACACACAGTCACAGAGTCACAGAGTACACACAGTCACAGATTACACACAGTCACAGCGTACACACAGAGTACACACAGTCACAGAGTACACACAGTCACAGAGTACACACAGTCACACAGTCACAGAGTACACAGTCACAGAGTACACACAGTCACAGAGTACACACAGTCACAGAGTCACAGAGTACACACAGTCACAGAGTACACACAGTCACACAGTCACAGAGTACACACAGTCACAGAGTACACACAGTCACAGAGTACACACAGTCAGAGTACACACAGTCACAGAGTACACACAGTCACAGAGTACACACAGTCACAGAGTCACAGAGTACACACAGTCACACAGTACACACAGTCACACAGTCACACAGTCACACAGTCAGAGTACACACAGTCAGAGTACACACAGTCACACGGTCACAGAGTACACACAGTCACACAGTCAGAGTACACACAGTCAGAGTACACACAGTCACACAGTCACAGCGTACACACAGTCACACAGTCAGAGTACACACAGTCACACAGTCAGAGTACACACAGTCAGAGTACACACAGTCACAGCGTACACACAGTCACACAGTCAGAGTACACACAGTCAGAGTACACACAGTCACAGCGTACACACAGTCACACAGTCAGAGTACACACAGTCAGAGTACACACAGTCACAGAGTACACACAGTCACACAGTCACAGAGTACACACAGAGTACACACAGTCACACAATCGCAGAGTACACACAACCACAAAGTTCACACAGTCACAACACACACAGTCACGCAGTCACACAGTCACAGACTACACACAGTCACAGAGTACACACAGTCACAGAGTCACAGAGTACACACAGTCACAGAGTACACACAGTTACAGAGTACACACAGTCACAGAGTCACAGAGTACACACAGTTACAGAGTACACACAGTTACAGAGTACACACAGTCAGAGTCACAGAGTACACACAGTCACAGCGTACACACAGTCACAGAGTACACACAGTCACAGAGTCACAGAGTACACACAGTTACAGAGTACACACAGTTACAGAGTACACACAGTCACAGCATACACACAGTCACAGAGTCACAGAGTACACACAGTTACAGAGTACACACAGTTACAGAGTACACACAGTCACAGAGTCACAGAGTACACACAGTCACAGCGTACACACAGTCACAGAGTCACAGACTACACACAGTCACAGCGTACACACAGACACAGAGTCACAGAGTACACACAGTCACACAGTCACAGAGTACACATAGTCACAGAGTACACACAGTCACACAGTCACAGAGTACACACAGTCACAGAGTACACACAGACACAGAGTCACAGAGTACACACAGTCACACAGACACAGAGTACACACAGTCACAGCGTACACACAGTCACAGAGTCAGAGTACACACAGTCACACAGTCACAGAGTACACACAGTCACAGAGTACACACAGTCACAGAGTACACACAGTCATAGAGTACACACAGTCACAGAGTACACACAGTCACAGAGTACACATAGTCACAGCGTACACACAGTCACAGAGTACACATAGTCACAGCGTACACACAGTCACAGAGTACACACAGTCACACAGTCACAGAGTACACACAGTCACACAGTCACAGAGTACACACAGTCACACAGACACAGAGTACACACAGTCACAGCGTACACACAGTCACAGAGTCAGAGTACACACAGTCACACAGTCACAGAGTACACACAGTCACAGAGTACACACAGTCACAGAGTACACACAGTCACAGAGTACACACAGTCACAGAGTACACACAGTCACAGAGTACACACAGTCACAGAGTACACACAGTCACAGAGTACACACAGTCACAGAGTACACACAGTCACAGAGTACACACAGTCACACAGTCATAGAGTACACACAGTCACACAGTCACAGAGTACACACAGTCACAGAGTACACACAGTCACAGAGTACACACAGTCACACAGTCACAGAGTACACACAGTCACACAGTCACAGCATACACACAGTCACACAGTCATAGAGTACACACAGTCACAGAGTACACACAGTCACAGCGTACACACAGTCACACAGTCACAGCGTACACACAGTCACACAGTCATAGAGTGCACACAGTCATACAATCGCAGCGTAAACACAATCACAAAGTTCACACAGTCACAACACACACAGTAACAGCATACACACAATCACTGTGTACACGGCAGTAGTTAGAGCGCTGGTTCTCGACATCTAAACCTCATTGGCTGAGCGGTCAGATCCACTGACCCCCAGGTCGGCGGTGCGATTCCAGCTCCCACAGATGAGTGCTGTTGTTGTGTCCTTGGGCAAGACACCGGTGAGGGGGTGAATGGTTCCTTGTTGTAAAGCTTTGAAGGACCATTGACCATTTACACAATCACACCAGAGGAGAGACTGACAAGACAAGATATAAATCATCATTGACATAAAAATATATTTAATTTCATCATAAAAGAAAACAACAAAACAAGCCAAAGAACCACATCACTGTATTCCACTAAATGAAGCTTTCTTCTGACCTCAGTATCAGCCTCCATCTCCTTCATTAGCATCCATTTATAATATTAGAAGTGGTAGTATCTCAGTACACTCTTCTGGGTACTTGTAGCAGCTGCTGTCAGTAGTAGTAGTAGTTGTAGTAGTACTACTAGTAGTAGTAGTGGTGGTAGTAGTAGTAGTAGTAGTTCTCATGGCTACAGCTGTTGTCAGCTTTAGTCCAAACAGATCCAGAACAGAGTCTGTTATGACTCGAGCAGGTGGTGTGAAAGGACCTCCTCCTACTGACAGACGAGCAGCTGTGCCCAAGTACCACAAACACTACAACTACTGCAAAAACTACTGCAAAACTCTGAGATCTACTACAACTACTGCAAAAAATACTGCAAAACTCAAGACATTTACTAACACTACAACTACTGCAAAAATTACTGCAAAACTCTGAGATCTACTACAACTACTGCAAAAATTACTGCAAAACTCTGAGATCTACTACAACTACTGCAAAAAATACTGCAAAAACTACTGCAAAACTCAAGAGATCTACTAACACTACAACTACTGCAAAAATTACTGCAAAACTCTGAGATCTACTACAACTACTGCAAAAAATACTGCAAAAACTACTGCAAAACTCAAGAGATCTACTAACACTACAACTACTGCAAAAACTACTGCAAAACTCTGAGATCTACTACAACTACTGCAAAAACTACTGCAAAAACTACTGCAAAACTCTGAGATCTACTACAACTACTGCAAAAACTACAGTAATCCCTCGTTTATCGCGGGGGTTAGGTTCCAGAAATAACCCATAAGAGAAATAACGCAAAAGAGAAATCCGCGAAGTAGGACAACTTTATATTTTACAATTATTCTACATGTTTTAAGGCTGTAAATGCCTCACCACACACACATTATACGCTTTTCTCAGACTGGAATGAACATTTTCTCACATTTGTCTCTTGTTTAAACACTCAAACTTTCATAGATTTTCAACAAAATGTATTAATAATGACACACGGCCCCGGAAGCCCCGCTGGACGAGCAAGGATCACTGCCACGTTCCGGGACGCGACGCGCACCAACCCCTGGGAGAAGTGCGCGACATGTGCTGCGCGACATGTGCTGCACGAGGCATGACATGAGTACACCGGGGCTGCGAGCACGAGATCGAACCGCGGCGCCCAGACTGCGTCCTCTCAGCCTGAGCCAGGAACCGAACACACAAACGAACGCAAGAGCCACACGGAGTGATTTAATTCTGGTTCAGACCTGGTCCAGTCCTGGTTTAGTCCAGGGCCAGTCCAGGTTTAGACGTGGTTTAGACCTGGTCTAGACCTGGTTTAGTTCTGGTCTAGACCTGGTTTAGTCCACATTTAGTCCTCTTAGCCAATCAGGACGCAGAACACAATGTTACATTGTAAAAAAAAGTTACTCTATAAAATTTGTTTTTTTTTTGTTTTTTGTTTTTTATTTGAAAAAAAAAAAACAATTCGCGAAACAGCGAGGCCGCGAACAGTGAACCGTGATAGAGCAAGGGATTATTGTACTGCAAAACTCTGGGATCTACTAACACTACAACTACTGCAAAAACGACTGCAAAACTCTGAGATCTACTAACACTACATCTACTGCAAAAACTACTGCAAAAACTACTGCAAAACCAGAGATATGAAGTCATCTTCTTCATATTTAACATGATTTAAAGGGCCAGTGGCGCCGCCAGGAGTACGGCCGTACGCACTAGGCGTACCTTGGAGAGATTTTTTTTTTTAATTCCTGTTTGGCACTTTTGCAAGACAACATTAAGTGAATAAAAACACATTTTTATAGAAATTGAATGTTTTAATATAAATAGAATGTGTCAGATGGAGAGCCCAAGCGAACTGGGTCCGATCAGACTGGAAGTGCGATAAGCACCAAGTTCACAGCCCGACAGCACACTCCTCACGCCCCCCCACAAAAATGATACATCCAACATTCCATCGCAGCAGGTCACCTCCTCAGTATACAGTACACACAACCAAGTTCGAGTCCTCTTTACTGAAATAGTGATATTGCTCGAATTCAACGATATGTTTAGCTGGAAAGACGTAATTAAAGTGTTGCAAATGCGATATTAAACTGTACCCTACGACGTCCGTGGACTAGCCAACTAGCCAACTGGACTAGACAATGCCCGTTTCCACTGCCTCTGCCGAGCACTCGTTTAGCACACTGAGATGCCTAAAAACGTACCTGCGAAACACCATGGGTGATGCGAGGCTCTCATGAACATTCACTTCGACATGAAAATCGATAGTGAAGCGATCATGAGACAGTTCGACGCATCTGGTAAAAGGCGACTAAATTTCAAATAGATCGCTCTACAAGTTACAGTTGCGCCTTCAACTGCGCTCCCGGGGAGAGGGGGGAGGGGGGGTGCGCGCTCTTTGCTGTGCTTACGGATGTGTGGCCCATGTAGGCTACTGTGCACGAATGCGAGTTTTAAAATATGTTCCAATGTTTATTGTTCGTGTGTTGTTCACACATTACGTTCATATTGTTCACATTGTTCAATTTCAAGTTCTTTTGTTGTATTGTAGCCTACAGATTTGAGACAGTAGGCCTATATGCACCGCACGATTTTTTATTTTATTTTTTGGAGGAGGGGGGGGCGTACCTTACATTTAAATCCTGCAGGCGCCCCTGTAAAGGGCTCATAGTACTCTATTTTCTGACTAACAATAAAGGCTTACTCAAACATCTGAATGAAACACAACACAACTCCAGGTCTGTTTTTGATCAGATAACAGCATTATAACATATTTAAAGGGATATGCCACCCCCAGGTCAAATTTGGGCATCTCCCCACAGTCTAGAGACTAAAATAAGTGGTGGAAAGCGTTTTCCTGCTCACCCAGCCATTGTCCGAGTCTGTCGCCACTGACCGCCGCGGTATCTGCAGCTCCTCCGCCTTAGACTCCGCCTTAGAATACAGTCGTATCACGCAGCACGCTGCCAGGGGAATCCCAGTTACGCACCGGGAAGGGAGTTCCCCTGTTGCACAACGTGGTGCGTGATACGGCTGTATTCTTACGCACTGGAAAATAGTTCCCACCCAAAATGACCAAGTCAAGCTCTCCGTGTTGATTTGCACATTTATTTGCACTCGATATGAATGCGCACTACACACAAAGTAATTGGGAAACGCATCGAGCAAATTAATTCCTTTTGGCCGAAATCTTTCTCTGGCGACGTTAGACTCCAGTCTAAGGCGGAGGAGCAGCAGCTCGCGCGGCGGTCAGTGGCGACAGACTCGGACAATGGCTGGGTGAGCAGGAAAACGCTTTCCACCACTTATTTTAGTCTCTGGACTGTGGGGAGATGCCCAAGTTTGACCTGGGGGTGGCATATCCCTTTAAAGCTTATATCAGTACATTTTGGTTAATACTGGACCTTTAATTAAAAAAAATACTGAAACACGTCTCATTTCGACTGAGACAAAAGTACAAGTGTCTAAAAATACTGGATTTGTCCATGAGAATGTAATGTCTTCATGTCTGTCTTGTGTGCCTCATTAAACCCTTTAAACAGTCTAATAAACCTGTGTGGAGAGCTGTGGTTTCTCACTGGGTGGGCATGTTCCTGAACGCGCCACTGCACTTACACAAAACAGGGACTTCCTCGAGACGTTCACAGACACCAAACACAGATCGGATATTTACGTCTCCCAGAAAAACTCCAGCTAAAATAACACGAGAACTGGAGCGTTGGTCTGTGTAAGGTCATAAGGTAATGCCAGTATGTGTTTTCATGGTATGTCCAAAAATTATTATTCTTTATTTGTTTAAATATTAAGATGTGTCAGAACACCACTGTTATTAATTTGATCTAATTTATTTAAAAAAAATAAAAAAAATAGAAAAAATAATACATAATAAATAATAAATCTTTATTTATAAAGCACTTTTACAAAGTGTTGTATTATCCACAAAGTATGATAGAAAAAGTAAAAAGTTTAAACCAGGTCTAAAGCAGGGCCAAACCAGGTCTAAATCAGGTCTAAACCATGTCTAAACCAGGTATAAACCAGGTATAAACCAGGTATAAACCAGGCCTAAATTAGGGCAAAATCAGCTCTAAATCAAATCAGGGCTAAATCAGGTCTAAACAAGGTCTAAATCAGGTCTTGACCAGGTCTAAACCAGGGCCAAACCAGGTCTAAATCAGGTCTATATCAGGTCTAAATCAGGTCTAAGCCAGGCATAAACCAGGTCTAAACCAGGCCTAAATCAGGGCTAAATCATCTCTAAATCAAATCAGGGCTAAATCAGGTCTAAACAAGGTCTAAATCAGGCCTAAATCAGGTCTAAACCAGGCCTAAATCAGGTCTAAACCAGGTATAAATCAGGTATAAACAATCTAAATCAGGTCTAAATCAGGTCTAAATCAAGTCTAAACCAGGTCTAAATCAGGTCTAAATCAGGTCTAAACCAGGTCTAAACCAGGCCTAAATTAGGTCTAAATCAGATCTAAACCAGGTCTAAATTAGGTCTAAATCAGTTCTAAATCAGGCCTAAACCAGGGCTAAATCAAGTCTACGCAAAGTCTAAATCAGTTCTAAATCAGGTCTAAATCCGGTCTAAACCAGATCATACAGAAGACATACAAAAACAGACAATGATGCAAACAATTTATAAACTGTAAATAATAAATAAATAAAAAGAAATAAGAAATAAAATCAAACTAAAACCAGTTAAAGGAAGGACAACCGATAAAAATGAGCTTTAAACCGTGATTTAAAAGATGATTCTGATGGTGCGAGTCTTTCTCCTCAGGCAGAGGTCGTTTCAAAGCCGAGGCGCCCAGACTGAAAAGGTTCGATCACCTTTCGCCCGGAGCCTGGACTTTGGAACAGTCACAGGGACCTGCCTGAGGAGATAAGGTCTAAACTAGGACTATAACAGGACTAAACCAGGTCTAAACCAGGATTAAACCTGATCTAAACCAGGACTACCACATGACTAAACCAACGTGTTTCTTTATTGTGCATATGCCAATAAAAGCTTTGAATCTTGAAACCAGGTCTAAACAAGGTCTAAACCAGGTCTATAGAACGATACCAGGTCTAAACCAGCACTACAACATGACTAAACCAGGTGTAAACCAGGTTTAAAACTGATCTGAACCAGGACTACCTCAAGACTAAACCAGGTCTAAACCAGGTCTAAACCAGCACTACCACAAGACAAAACCAGGTCTGAACCAGGTCTGAACCAGGTCTAAACCAGGTCTAAACCAGGTCTGAACCAGGCCTGAACCAGGTCTGAACCAGGTTTGACCTCAAGACTAAACCATCGTGTTTCTTTACTGTGCATATGACAATAAAAGCTTTGACTCTTGAAACCAGGTCTAAACAAGGTCTAAACCAGGTCTAAACCAGCACTAAACCAGGGCTAAACCAGGTCTAAACCAGGTCTAAACCAGGTCTAAACCAGGTCTGAACCAGGTCTGAACCAGGTCTGAACCAGGTCTAAACCAGGTCTAAACCAGGTCTAAACCAGGTCTAAACCAGGTCTAGACCAGGTCTAGACCAGGTTAGACTCGGTAGCTCGGTGCAGTAGAGTCATGTGTGGATGGTATGTCCCAGTAAAAGTAAAAACGGTTTTAGGGTTTGTGTGAAATTCTCCAGAGGTTCAGAGCTCAGACCAAACACAGACTTCACTGATGCTCAGGTATGAACCAGTACACAGAGTCTGCTACTACTACTACTAATACTACTACTGCTACTACTGCTGCTACTAGTACGTGTATATTTTAATTAGTTACTCAGGGATAATTAAACATTTTAATTAAAAGGATTACGAGATGTTTTATAAGATTTTCTAACACTTGATACAGTTTAAGTGTCAAAGTCTTTAATTTCACTACTTCATGGGTGAATAAACTGCAGTATTTATACTTCACAGCTGATCTCATTAAGATTCCCCGGGGGAGTAATGCTAACTGTAGGCTCTGCTCTGTCTGAGTTTTGTTAGAACACAATTTGACCAGAAGGAACTAGATTAGTTGGAAATAGAAGAGGTGAGAGGAGACTCACTAAACCAAGACTAAACCAGGTCTAAACCAGGTTTAAACCAGCACTACCACAAGACTAAACCAGGTCTAAATGAGGTCTAAACCAGGTCTAAACCAGGTCTAAATGAGGTCTAAACCAGGTCTAAACCAGGTCTAGACCAGGTCTAAAACAGGACTAAACCAGGTCTAAATCAGGTCTAAACCAGCACTACCACAAGACTAAACCAGGTCTAAATCAGGTCTAAACCAGCACTACCACAAGACTAAACCAGGTCTAAACCAGGTCTAAATCAGGGCCAAACCAGGTCTAAACCAGGTCTAAATCAGGGCTAAACCAGGTCTAAACCAGGTCTCAACCAGGGCTACACCAGGTCTAAATCTGGGCTAAACCAGATCTAAATCAGGGCTAAACCAGGTCTAAATCTGGGCTAAACCAGGTCTAAACCAGGGCTAAACCAGGTCTAAATCAGGTCTAAACCAGGTCTAAATCAGGATTAAATCAGGTCTAAACTCAGTCTAAACCTGGTCTAAACCCAGTCTAAACCCGGTCTAAACCCAGTCTAAACCCAGTCTAAACCAGGTCTAAATCAGGTCTAAATCAGGTCTAAACCCGGTCTAAACCCGGTCTAAACCTGGTCTAAACCCAGTCTAAACCCAGTCTAAACCCAGTCTAAACCCGGTCTCAACCAGGGCTAAACCAGGTCTAAATCTGGGCTAAACCAGGTCTAACCCAGGGCTAAACCAGGTTTAAATCAGGTCTAAACCCGGTCTAAACCCGGTCTAAACCCTCATCACCTCTTCGCCTGCTCCACAGCTGCTGCTTTAGTCACTGTTTCTTAAAATGGAACAAACCAGAAATGACTCGTCGAGTCTCCATCATGTGGTTGGGTCCAGTTTGATTTAAATTTAGTCCAATTACACAAACTTCAGAGGCTGTGGTGCAAAAAGAACCACTGTTTAGGCGTCCATTTTGAACTTTTACAAACCGCTGGAGCGGGCGACAGAACAGATCATCAGATATTAGAAGAAACGTGATGTATTTTGTTACTGAGGCTTTTCATTTTAAATAGAAATCTTTTCAAACTTGTTATTAAAGGCCATATACTCGTTTTTCCTCAGTATTTGAGCTTAAAGTGTCTGGCCCCATTACAGATTTATTCTATATACAGCTCTGTGCGCCATCTGCATCTGATTATGAAGCGTTTTATAGCCCAATAATCAGGAAGTGTGTTTAGCATGCTAGTTGTTGCCATGCCGCTCGGAAAGTGAAAAGTGCTTAAAAACTCATCATGGTGAAAAATTAGGTAATAATAAGGTAATACGGTAAGTGAGGAATTACTTTGGGCCACTGTAAACTTTTTTTAATCAACTACTTTTGTTTTTAAGACCAAAAAAAATATCAGGGCTTACTGTAGCTGTGTCCTTGGGCAAGACACACCGCTAGCCTTGCCTAGTATGAATGAGTAAAGTGTGTGTGAGTGATGGCTGGAGGTCCGACGGTGCAGATTGTCAGTCTTAGTTTCGTCAGTGTACCCCAGGGCAACTGTGGCTACTTTGCAGAGGGGAGGTTCTACATGTGTGTCTCGGGAGGAATGTTCAGCAGTTACCATGGTGACACAATGCACACATTAGCAAACACTCACCGTGTGCACATGGTAGGATCGGATTGGATTTCTCCAAATTTGATCCCGTTACTTGGCGGGTGGTCTGTACTTAGATCCCAGTGCACGTGTAATCGGATAATGGTCAGTGACCTGGCCGGCTCCGCTACACTATGTGGCGCTGTAGTCCAACTACTTCCGGGTGATGGCTACTCAATAAAAACACAACAAACTATGTGGCGGTATACAAAGATGGCGCTCGAGGAGTTTGATGGAGCAGCATTGGTGTACGTGTTGGGCATTCTTTCTTCGCGGCCATGATTTTGTCATGTCGTTACTTATGACGGTGTCAGCGCCTCCTGCCGTGCACAAAGCGGCACCGAGCGGATTACTATCGGCCTAAGCCAGGGGTTCCAATCGGATTCAGGAAACCAATCCCTATACGATCCTTAGCCTGTGCACATGAATTCGATACGATCCCAATCCGTTTGCAGTCGGATTACACTCGTCCATGTGCACGTCCATGTCTGAAAACTAAAAAAAAATACATGGCATGAAATTTTCACTTTCTGAGGTTTTTGAACATTAATGTGAGCTCCCCTACCCTGTTTAGCCCCCCCCCCCCCCATGGCTAAAAGTTGTGAAATGTGTAAACTGAGCATTTGCGATCCTTTTCAGCGTTTGAAAAAAAGACAGCACAAACGGGCGATTCTGAACAAGGGAACTTTCTGACGTCACACTCGGGGAAAGGTTTCCACCCCCCGTCTGGATATCTAACCACCGTCACTGGAAATCACGCCCAGAGAGTTTGGACCGCGAAGGAGCTATGAAATGCGAGATGCATTTTTTTATTTGCCTGGAGACATGTGAGAGTGTTTCCAGGCTCGGATGTCCTTTATCCGAGCCTCCGAACCTCTGAAACAGCAGTGGTTTAATTTTATTTTCTGTGGAAATGTGTTTTTTTAATGGAAAGCGTCTCATATCTTCCTCCGCACTTAAAACGCAGAAGTGAGTGACAGCGCACATCGCACCGCTAATCCAGGAAACAGTGGCATATTTGGCCACACCCCCACCTGCTGCACTGGCCTGTCTCTGTCCTCCTCATTTGGATTCAAGCTACAACACCCAGAATAAAGCGTTTCAGAGACATATTTATGACTCTGACTGTCTTCATGAGGCTCTCTCATGCACTGAGGCTTGATTTTGGAGAAGGATTCATTTACAGTATTAAGGAACCACTAAGGCGCCACATAAAAGCATCAAGAAGTACCATGTCATGGGATCTTTAATGAGCACATTTTCAGGAGCCCTTTATTATCAGTCTGTACATCGCCAAAGCTCAAAATGCTGTAAATTTCAAGTTGACAGCTACATTTTAAGTTTTGATTAGTAGAGATGATCAATTCTAGGTTCTACACTGGTGATGTATGACTACTTGAAAAACAGCCATATAAAACCATAGCCAGGCCTAAGTGCATGAGCATTTACACATGAGTTAGGATAAATTATTATAATTAACCAGTGAGTAAAGCCTGTACACCTACCGCAAACCCCCACAGAGGCGCCTGACCAAACTCTTCACCAAACCCGCTAACTCAATGAGAAAAGGTACAGCGGGTGAGTCAGGATCCATCACAGACCATATCCCTAAACCACATTCTGTAGCTCAGGACTTTTGTATTTGCACCTGTTTCCTGCACAAAGAGGACAACTGAAAAAGTTTGCCAAATTAACATCTGACCAAATGGTCCGGACCACCAGGTCAACGGTCAGTGGCCAAGTACAATACCAAAATGTGAAACATCACTGGGACAATCTGCATTTTCTGTTAAAACGATCTCAGAATGGAACAAACTTTCCACTGGGCTAAAACTGTGCAAAGACTTTAAACAATTTAGTGTAGGAGTCAATCGACATTTCTTAAAGGAGAATTAACGTTTTTTTACAATCTGAGCTTTATTTCGGTAATAAAACAAGTTGTTTTTCTCACCCATAGCACTTTGGTGTCATATGGAGCATTTCCGGAGATGTTTTAGTTTAGCGATATCCGTTAACGTGAGTTCTCGGGGCACGACGTAAAAGTCACCAAAATAACACAATCTTCAGCACTTTTCAAATCATAGAAGCTCAACATCTTAGTGTACACTTTTGTTTGAGTCAAAAGTGGCCTGTAATCCGAGATTTAGCCATAGTTTCGAGTAGATGAGGAGGACAGTGCACATGCGCTCATTCACAGCTGATTTGCCACACACTTTTGCGTCACCGTATGCACGCAGATTTCCTCCCGAAAACGCTCGTCTAAACGCGGAATAAAAAGTGAAGACGCGACGCCACTTTTGCGTCTTCATATAAACGTAGCTTTAGACAAACTTTACTGATCCACAAGGGAAATGATTTGAAAACGACAAAAATGGTGAGGGTTTTATTGTACGGATAAAGTAAATAAAAATACAATCTTAAAGTGCGACAAGAATTGTTTTCAGGAAAAACCTCAGCTGCCACTTTCTCAGGCACTCAATTATAGGTGTCAAAAATACCTTATTCTTTTCGTATGCAGGCTTGCTTCTCCGTAGATCTGACCTTTAACCTGTCTCCATTGTGATTACCAAGTTTATTTCCATAATGTGGAATAATCAAGGCAAAACCCCCCAATAATATCTCCATGGAGACAAGCAGATGGCAGACCTTCCACCAGAAAAGTCACACAAAAGCAGCATTATTGTCTAACTTGAGTGACAGAGCTTCAGACAAATCAGTGCCTCGAGTTAGCTTCCCCCCGCATCATGATGACAGCTGAAAAAAAAATGATTTAAACTGTTCTAAAGTGAAATAAAGTTCCTCTAAACAGGTTTTGTTCTTGTATCTGTGCATCAGGGGACAGCGTCTGCGCCAAACTCAAGTCATGCCCGTCCAATAACCCACCGGAAACCATGGCAACGCAACTCGATTTAGACCGTCGTTAACTCGATTTGGTTGATTTCGTTCAGTCAAAACCAACCAAGAAATCTCCACTGGTTAGTCTCATGTTCGTAGGTGTTGGGGTATTGAAATAATGACATAAAATGAGCTGTATTTAGGAGCATTTTTAACATGTTTTTAGTCAAATCAGGATTTTCTTAGCCTAGTTTAGAGTTTTTTTGTTATTGTTTACAAGTCTGAATACCCTTATACACTAAATTTAAATGTAAATGTGTTATAATAATACATAATTTAAGTGTTTTTCAAAGGAAACTTAAAGAGGCAAGGAAAAAGAGACCAAATTACAGCAAAAAATACACTAAAAATAACATTACTGACGAGTTTTGCAATCTGAATTTAAGATTTTTAGAGTTATAATCTGTTTTTTTGGTGAATAAAAATATAAACTTGACATAAAACTATATTAAAGACTAAAAAAAACGTGCCATTTTTCAAAGGAAACTTAAAGACGTTTTACAAAAAAGAGACTTGGCTATCTTTATACACTAAATTTAAATGTAAATTTGTTATAATAATACATAATTTAAGTGTTTTTCAAAGGAAACTTAAAGATGTTTTACAAAAAGTGGACTAGACTACGGCAAAAATACACTAAAAATAACATTACTGGCGAGTTATGCAATCTGAATTTAAAGCTTTTTTTAAAAGATTGGGGAGTTATAATCTGTTTTTCAAAGGAAACTTAAAGAGGCAAGAAAAAAGAGACCAGATTACATCAAAAATACACTAAAAATAACATTACTGGCGAGTTATGCAATCTGAATTTAAGATTTTTTAAAAAGATTGTCGTTAGTCAGTGTCACGTGGCGGAGTTATAATCTGTTTTTTGGTAAATAAAAATATAAACTTGACATAAAACTATATTAAAGACTAAAAAACTTGCCGTTAGAACAGTCAAAATACCTTTAAACACTTAATTTAAGTGTAAATTTGTTATAACAATACATCATTTTAGTGTTTTTCAAAGGAAACTTAAAGACGTTTTACAAAAAAGAAAGAAAAAGAGACTAGACTACAGCAAAAATACACTAAAAATTACATTACAGGATTTTCTTAGACTAGTTTAAAGTTTTTTGTTATTGTTTACAAGTCTGAATACCTTTATATACTAAATTTCAATGTAAATTTGTTATAATAATACATAATTTAAGTGTTTTTCAAAGGAAACTTAAAGATGTTTTACATAGGCAGGAAAAAGAGACCAAATTACAATGTAAAGAAATACACTAAAATGAACATTAGTGGTGAGTTATGCAGTCTGAATTTAAGATTTTTTAAAAGATTGGGGAGTTATAATCTGCTTTTTGGACAATAAAACTATAAACTTGACATAAAACTATATTAAAGACTAAAAAACTTGCTGTTAGAACAGTCAAAATACCTTTACACACTTAATTTAAGTGTACATTTGTTATAATAATACATAATTTAAGGGTTTTTCAAAGGAAACTTAAAGATGTTTTACAAAAAGGAGACAAGACTACGACAAAAATACACTAAAAATAACATTACTGGCGAGTTATGCAATCTGAATTTAAAGATTTTTTAAAAGATTGGGGAGTTATAATCTGTTTTTTGGCGAATAAAAATATAAATTTGACATAAAACTATCTTAAGACTAAAAATCCGTTAGAACAGTCAAATATTTTTGCGTAAAAAAAATAAAAGTTTCCCCAATATTTGATACATTTTGGGTTAAATTTCAATATTTCGTTTTTGTATTAATTTTATCAAAACATTTCATCATATTTCACTTTTTAACAGGTTCATATCGAGCCGTGGCGCGCGTAATTTACCATTCTGATCGTGCCTTGGCGCTGCGTAAAGTCTCCGTTTGATCCATAAATGTCTCCAGACGCGCTCCAAACCTCTCCAAACGCGCCGTGTCTCCGCGGTATGTCTCCATGTCGAGTCCAGACGAATAAAAACAAGCCAAAAGCGCAGAGAGAGAACGGATGGAGGATGGAGGAGGACAGAGGTTAATCCGTGTCCAGGTTCGGTCTCCGTGGACTGAACTGGCACCAGGCGCATTACGCAGAGGAGTTTTGGAGCGCGCAGGGGGCGTGGTGCCAAACTGCCAAACCACGAGGTCTGACAGCTGCAAAATGGCATTAAAAGTATAAAAAATAAATTATGAAAAGCATGATATAGGCCATAATATTTCGAGTAGTCTCCGTTTTATGAAAGTTTGGGGTTTTAGTTGTTTTAATCGATACGCTGTGGGGGAAAAAGCAACGAGGATAAAGTTTGGTTACTCCACTTATAGCCTACATGAGACACTATAGCGCCATCCAGCGGACAACAGGGAGTTGTGGAAACACACAACCAGTACAGCGATAGAAGTCTGTTTACCAATTCCTTTTTTAAAAAAAATATTATTATTATTATCTATTGGCTAATTGGTGTGAATTGAATGTATTGATTTCATTACAAAGAGAAGAAGTAATTACGTAAAAAATACAGTACAGTAAAAGAGCTACATTTTTAAACTTAGACCTACAACTAACTGAATAACTCAAGATTCAAGATTCAAGATTGTTTATTTGTCATATGCAGGATCAATAACGGTCAACAATGCAATGAAATGTTTAGGATCAGAAGAACCGTTGATTCGCTAAGATAGTCAGAAGTACTAATAACAGCAATAATAGCACATGGTAAAAAAGTGTTGCAAAAGTGCAGGGGAAGAAGTAAACAATATAATAAAAATATGTAATAAAATGTAATAAAAATACAAAGTACGATGTACAAAGGTGCAGGTAGGATTAAATAGGTGTAAGTAGAGTATTTCACAGATTGCACATAATATAGTATAAGTATTGCACAGATTATTGCACAGATTATTGCACAGATTATTGCACAGATTATTGCACAGGTAACAGTAGTTTACAGTGAGGTAGTGACAAACATGATACATTCGTCTTTCCTTCCTGCTACTGTCAGACTGTACAATGATCAATGCTAGTCATGTTCATTTCCATAGCAACCATGTGTCATCTCCATAGTAATAATAACAATGTGCAATATTATTTAAAGTCACTTTACCTGCTACTTATTTATGTAACAACCACTGTCCATCACTGCACTGTACACAATCATCTGAGTCACTTTATTGTAGTGATATTATATATTACTGAACTGGAGTCACTTTAACTGCTGTTTGTTCACTGCTCAGAACCAAAGACATTTATTGTGCAGCGTTCCTGTGCCTTTAACCTTACAGTGTTGTGTTTTTTAGTTGATTGTACATAGTTATTATTATTTATCTTAATTTTGATGCATGCTCATACTTTCCAACTGTTTCTGAAACTTGCGTTGTGACACTGCAATTTCCCCATTGTGGGACAAATAAAGGATTATCTTATCTTATCATACAGAGCAGCAGCAGTAAACATAATTATGCATAATGAAAAGTAGTTTAGTGCAGTATTATTGAGAGTTCAGTATTATTTAGAGCAGGGGTCTCAAACTCAATTTACCTAGGGGCCGCATGGGGTAGAATCTGAATGAGGCTGGGCCGCATCAGGATTTCCACAAGAAAAGTGCAAATAAATCATTCCAATGTTCTCAAATATATTTATTTTTAATACAAATGAAATAAATGAAAAAATGATAAAATAATAAATAAATCAGTAATAAATAATTTAATAATAATAATGGTCATACAGTAGATACAGACGACTAAAGAAACCGCATATTGACTGGCTGGCTAGTTATTTTTTATTCAGTTTTAAATGTATGTATTAACAGTTTTTTAAACGTTAATTGCCTGAAATGGAACATTGAACATAAACTGTTTTAAACATGGATTCTCTTCCTACTTCCTGCTGCAAGAGACCTGACAGCGCTTCTTCTCACATAGCCGAGCCATATTTGGCTTGAGGATAAAAAACTCAGGATTAAAAAACTGCTGCTAAGGACGACTGTTGCACTGTTGCACATTTACATTTACTACTGGATTTTACTCCTGTTGCACTGTTGTTTACTACTGTTATTGCACACTTACATTTACTACTGGAATTTTTAGTACTGTTGTTTACTCCTGTTATTGATTTTTACCCCCGTTGCACTGCTGTTTACTACTGTTATTGCACATTTACTACTGGAATTTTTAGTACTGTTGTTTACTCCTGTTACTGATTTTTACCCCCGTTGCACTGTTGTTTACTACTGTTATTGCACATTTACTACTGGAATTTTTAGTACTGTTGTTTACTCCTGTTGCACTAGAATTACTACTGTTGCACACTTATTTTTATTTATCTTAACTCCAATGCACATTCTACTGCACATGACCAATTCACTGCTGTATCTTCCATTGCACATTTTGATGCACACTGCACACTTTGGAAATCTGTATATAGTATAGTTTATTTATTATGTTGCACTGTTTTAAGATTTTAGACCGTAGACTTTAGTTTTAACTTTAGATCTCTGTCTTAGATAGTTTTTGTTGTGTTTTGTCTTCATATTGTATTTTGTACACTGTCTTTTTGCACTACTTGGCCAGAGAGAAACAAAATTTCGATTCACTGTATGTTGAACACATATGGCAGAATTGACAATAAAGCTGACTTTGAACTTTGAACTTGAACTTTGAAGATATTATACCAGACACTTATTAATCTAATATACTGTTCAAATGCTGAGTAAAGATAAGAACAAATAAGCACATTTTCTCTATGGCCAAGTTCGTGTGAGACTCCCTGTCTTATCTTTGGTACCTGGTTCAGTCCTGGTTTAGTCCTGGTTCAGTCCTGGTTTAGTCAATATATGGATTATCGCAGTATCGCCTGGGTCTCACGCGCGCGCACATCAAACAACACGTAGCGAGAGTGAGGCCGTGACACTATCTGCACGTGTGGGAACAGGGCCGCCCGCCGCCTCTCCACAGATCTGACAGGCTCTGAATGGAGTCAGAGACGGACGAAGACGCGTTCACGGAAGTAGCGCCCTCCCTCCCTCCCGCCGGAGCTGTGCGCGCGCGCGGGGAAAAACGCGCGCAAAGCGGGAGGGAGGAAGAGATGAGCGAGTGAGCACTCTGTGAAGAAGGGACACACAAATGCACCACTGTCTGCCTCCCTCGTGTCTAAGAAATGGATCAATCACTGTCCCTGTCTGATGTCTGCCTGCCGCAACCCCAAACACACAAGCACACACAAGCACACAAGCACTAAAAGCTCTAAGCACTGGAACCTCACCCTAGCCCCGCCCACATTTAGAGAAAATAAGCACGACCGATGTCCCGCCCTCCAGAGCCATATACCACATCGTGATTGGCTCATTCTGCGTCGCACACAAGAAATGAAATTCATATTAATCTTGCGGGCCTCACTTATATTAATCTTTCATATTAAGAAGAGGGCCGCAAATTATCGTCCCGGGGGCCGCAGTTGGCCCGCGGGCCGCGGGCCTGAGACCATTGATTTAGAGTATTATCCAGAGTTCAGTAGTCTGACAGCTTGGGGGTAATATCTGTCTTTGAGTGTTTTTGAGTCTGTGCTGCTTTCGTTCGTTCCAATTTGAAAGACAGCCTGGCAACTAGGCTAAGCGAGCTCTCCCGATTCTGGGAGCCAATCAGAGAGCGGGGAGGGGTGGCAAGACGGTGACGTGTACTACGTGACAAACGGAAGCTTGTTGTTTGAACTGACAACTGACATGATTGGCTATGGGCTACGTATACGCCAAATGATAGACATTCGTAACGCCCAATAAACGGCCTTTGGCGATCGTAAACCACACCTCCGGTACGAGATATTCAGTAGGTGCTCCCAGACCATATATCACTTGTGATATGGTCTGGTGTAAACCAGGCAAAGACGGAAGAGTTCTTGTGCCGGATGAGTATGGTCCTTAGTGACGCTGCGGGGGGACCCCAAGGCGTTCCCAACAAAGCTGACTTTGATCATTGATCTTTGATCAATGTTACACTGAGAGCACCCTCTTCAGGGTTGGAGCACTTCCGTTGCCTTGCGCGCTTTTTCGGTTTTGCTACGCGTTTGCTCCCCTCGGCCACCGTGGATTATGTCCAACCACACACACGCATATACTCAATCAGACAGCATTCAATGAAGATTCTTCAACCAAGTGAAGCATCGCAGAGATTCTGACCGATCACCTGCTGTGGGCTCCACCTTTAATGATCCAATAAGTAAATTGAGTTAGGAAGTGCATCCTAATCATTGTCATCATAATCATAATAATAATAGGCTAGTCAATTTGGCCTTATTTAGAAAGCGTTAATAGACTTTATTATTATTATTGTTATTATTATTATTATTATTATTATTATTATTTATTTATTTATTTATTTATTTATTTATTTATTTATTTATTTATTTATTTATTTATTTTTTTTTTATACGTGTGTCCCAGTAATATAAGTACGTTTTCAGGTAACAAGAGGTTTTCCAACTCATAAACGCGCCTGTAGATCGTTTTGTAGGCGCATCTCACCAAAAAAACTACAAATCCCATCAGACCTGTCGCCGTTCGATGACGCAGGCGCGGCGAATTTTCACGAAGGTTGCGTCAGTTGCGTCAGAAACCTGCGCACTCCGATCTGAAAGGTGAACGCTGCTGGTAAGTGATTATATTTGACATTTTAAACATTTATTATCGCGTATTTTTGTATATTTAAAGTGTGATGCAAATAATATTTTAGGTAATCTCAATTTGGTTGAGATTCTGGTAAATTATTCGGTTTAAAAGTTCATTTTTTGCATTCTTCGTCCGTACGCAGTTACATAGTGTTGGCACATGACAGTTTATAATGTTTACAGTTAAGAAGGTCAGGATTAACTTTGATTTAAGGGATATATTTAACGTTTGATTTGATTTACTTTCGTTAAATCTGTTAAATACTGATACTAAATACTATATTACTTTCGTTTTGTTTAGTATGTGGCCTCTCTGGTACTATTATATTGAGATTAAAATAACAAAAATGGTTAGAAAATGTATAAATTTCATATTGTGTTTTGCTTTGCATGACGTACTTGTCCTCCAGATATATCTAGTCTTTATTTATCCTAATGAAACAAAAATTATGTGGTATATACGTAATAAAGTTGTTGGATTTTTATTTATTTATGTATTTATTTTTACGTAAAATGTAAATCAGCATGTACAGTTTAGTTTAAACCTATATTCTTATTTTTAGTGCAAATATTGAGACATTTGGTGAACAAAACAAAACAGCATGACTCAGCAGTTTAATAATCCCAGATCTGCACATGGGGGAGAAAAAAAATAATAAAATAAATCCAACCTAAAAGTACCGTTAATACATTGCAAAGAGTGATTGGTTTGTCATTAAAACTACAATCTCATATGAATAATTATTACGTACAAACGCTGAGTGATGTAATATGTTTGTGTCACTCAAGTATTTTCTCTACTTCTTGAGGAATATCCGACAATTCAATCAGAAACAATATATTAATCTCTTTTGTTTCACATGAACGTTTATTTAATGTCATTGTAAACTTGGTCCCAAAGCCTCTGATTATTTTAATCTGAGCATTATTATTGTAAATTGTCTTATCCTGAAGTGAACAGTAGTTCTTCGTATTTAGTAGGGATGCACCGATGTGAACATTTTAGCCGATATCGGACATTAATGTTGCTGTTATCGGCTGATACCGATATTAACTGATACCGATATTTTTAAAATTTTAAATATTTTTTTAAAATTCTGAGATAACATTTTATACAGAATGAAAATCATGCAAAATGAATTTTTGAATTTCTTCTTTTATTTTGAAAACGTGTTTTGACTCCTGATTTTTTTTTTTTCTTTTTTTTTTTTTTAACTCATTCTCTGCCGGCCTGTTTTCAGAATTCTAACCCCAGAGTGCCACAGGTTTCAGTAGAATTTCACTGATTTTCCAAGACCAACAGAATACTGAGTTCTTTGACTATATAAACATGGGACACATCAAAATAAAGTGTCGACTCTCTTCTTTCACCTGGAAAAAAAATTATGTTTCTAACCTTTTCGGTTCTCAAATAACTGATAGTAGAACATAGGGAAGTTTCAGCAAAAACACTGGTTTTTGAGCAAGAAATGGAGAAAACGAGCGTTTAGTTCAGAGAAGGATTTCGAGCAGATCAGTGACTTTGACATCAATATTTATTGATTTAGTGACACCTCAAACATCTAAAATAACAGAGAAAGAGATTTTTGATGACAAAGTACATTTTTTATTTACAAATATAAGAATATAAGGCTCTGTGAATTGAAAATTCGTTCAAATCAATAGTGCCAAGAGATGTTTACAGGATATAATATCTTTTCCTATAAAATAGAACTTTGTTGAGGATTTGTCTGAGGCCCAGAGTACAGACCCATAATAAAAACTAATACACACACACACACACATATATATGTACATACACACAAGCCCATGCATAAACCTTTACACACACACAGCTACACACGCGCACGCACACGCGCGCACGCACGCACGCACACACGCACGCACGCACACACACACACACACACACACACACACACACACACACACACACACACACACACAACTTCATTCATTACAATTACCATACAGCAGTATCACTGCTCCAAGTCAGTAAACTTCTTCTCTGGAGCTGTCGTAGTTCTGAGGAGACTCCCTGATCCGTGCAGCGCACACATGACACGCCCCCTCCTCGAGCACAGCAGATCTCTGCTCAGACCTCGCTGCTTGATCCGGCTTGTCTCTGCGATCCTCTGATCCAGGATCCTGGGTCCCAAGAGCAATCTGATCGCTCCATAGGCGCTGATCAACAGTTATCTGCTTTTCCGGGTTCTCTGGCCTCGCCATCTTACTACTCTGGCCAATACACCATACACACGCTGCACTCCTCCTTTCTTCCCCGGCTCTGATCGGCTAATAATGATACAACATCGCCATCTACAGGTTGAGAGATGTGAATTACACCTCAAAAGTTGCTCCAGGCCGTAACCTAGCAACCCCCGCTGAAAAAAGCAATTGACGTCTATAGACGTCACGGCACTCAACGGTTGGATTCGAGGGTACGTCAATAGACGTCTCCGGCACTGAATGAGTTAATAGTGTAACATTGTGTTCTGCATCCTGATTGGCTAAGGGACCTTTGCCGATTGATGTTATAGATGGGGGACGCGGGGGGACCGGGACCAAACTGGAACTAGACCAGGACCAGACCGGGACTAGACCAGGACTAAACGCGGACTAAACCAGGTCTAGATCAGGTCTAAACCAAATCTAATGCCTGGACCAGGACTAAACCAGGACTAAACCAGGACTGGACCAGGGTCTTGACCTCGACTAAACCAGGATTAAACCACCGCGTGTGGCTCTTTTTCTGGTTTTGTGCGGCTCTTGCGTTCGTTCATGTCGAGGCTTGATGTGCGTGTTCGACTTCGTGCCTCCTCCTCAGGACCGTGGACGTGGTCCTGAGGAGGAGGCACGGTTTGGGCACGGGTCTCATTCTCACAGCCCTGGGTGGGATGTGTGGTCTCGCGCCGGTCATGCTGCTCTATCACGGGATGAGCGGGTGAGCCCCCCCCCCACGCTTCACTATTAATACATTTTGTTGAAAATCTCCAAAGGTTTAAGTGTTTAAACGAGAGAGAAATGTGAGAAAACGTTAATTCGAGGGATTACTGTACTGACAAATATCGGTCATTAATATCGGCCCACTTTTACACATCGGGCCGATATCGATATGTTAAAATTTTGCAATATCGGCCGATACCGCTGTTAATGCTGATATATCGTGCATCCCTAGTATTTAGTCTAATAAAGTTTAAGACTAGACTCAAAACTCACCATTTCTCCCTCACATTTAATACTCGCTAGATGTTTTCATGTGTTTTGTCTTATCTGTGTCTTCTGTTTCGGTCGACGTTTACGTGAAGCAGCAAAACTCGATTCAGTGATATATCGCGATTTCATTGCTTACTTCTCGTATCGATTCAGAATGTATCAAAATCAAATTTTTAGAGTTGAAAGTTGTTAACTGTTCTCATGATTTAAATAAAATGAATTGCCTTTCTTCCAATTTTGTTCTCACAAATCACAATATATCGTCCTGTGTTTTAGTATCGGGATATATCGTGATATTTTGAAGCGTGACAGGCATATCGTGATAAGTATCGTGTTGTCAGATTTGTCTCTGCACACCCCGAGAAGCATTTTGTTCAGCTGAAGTTGTTTTAAATGTGCTGTATAAATAAACTTGAACTGAATTGATAATAGTTGAGTTTTTCTTTTTCACAGGTGAGCAGTACGTTTTGATAATGACTTTTCCTCTGTGTCAGGTGAACCTTAACCCAGTCAGATCATGTTGGTGGCGAGGCTGACGTGCCTCCGGGCCGTTCCTCTTTTCAGTCAGAGTGTTCCTGCGCTCAGGACTTCCTGTCTGAAGCCCTGCTCCCCACTGCTCCGGCAACAACAGGTGAACAGTGGAGACGACATGTTCATTTTTAATGTTAATGACTGTAAAGTGCAGATGCAGACGGGCTTTTGTTGGTTTTCTGGACAAATATTAGCTACAAACATACAGTACATACATACAACAGTTTGCTCTCCCTACATTACACTATTTTTATATTTTTTTTTTACTTCTATTCAGATCAATAAAATACAGTAAAATTACAAAGCATCACATAAAAAAAAAGCATTTGCGTCTCAAGATAAACACAAACATGTTTCTGTCACTGCACCGAGGTTCCAGTTTGAGCTGTGAAGGACCGATCGAAGGACAGATTCCTCTTTCTCCGGTGTGTGGTGGTGGAGCTGTTGAGTTAAACTGTTTTTTTCTTCTTTTTGTGTTTCAGGGTTTGTCGACCAAGTCCAGGTTTGGTTTCAGAAAAGGTCGATCAGTCAAAGAGACGCTCAAAGAGGCGGCGTTTGGGCCTGTTTCAGAGACCGCCATCAAAAGTAACTACACTCTCCCCTGACACCACAGATGTTCTCACGTGTGTCACTAAACGTGCAGTCAGATTTATTTCTAAGACAGTGAACATTAAAACCTAATGATGTGATAGAGTTATATTTTGTAGACATTATTGTGTGTGCTAGATTTGTATTTGTGAAAAGTGTGTTTCCTCTGCAGTCGACAGCACCGGGAGGCTGATCCTGGCCGGAGGAGCTGCAGTGGGTTTGGGGGCTCTGTGTTATTATGGACTGGGAATGTCCAACGAGATCGGGGCCGTCGAGAAAGCTGTGTAAGTTTAAATCTTTATGTTACTGTACAACAGCAGTGTGAAGCCACATGCTAACGTTGTAGTTTCTTCTGCTTTATCACCATGTATCACTGCAACAAAACTACATTTTAGACCAGGGTGGGCAATTCTTTTTTCCGTGGAGCCACATGAGAAACAGAAAATATTGTGGAGGGCCGGGCCAAAATGCTCAACTCATTTCTGCATAATATTAATTGGACTTTGTTCATAAAAAGCAGTAAATATCATTGTTTTGACACTGGTAAGAGTTTATGTTATGAGTCAGCAATGAAAAAGTGAGGTCCTCTTACAGAAAATGTCATTTAAAAAACACTTCTAAAATAAAAGCAATGCAGCTTTAGTCCAGGCATGAGGTCAATTATAAAATGTATTTTAATGTATTGTAATTTATTTTCTAATTCCAAATGAGCTTAAAGGGGCCGGTCAGAGTCAAACAAAGGGCCACATGTGACCTGTTTAGGTTCAGGCTCGTTATTCAGATTTTTTTTTTAAATAAGAATTGTTGCAGTTGTAACCACAACATTTTCCTTGTTTAGTCCTGGTTTAGTCCTGGTTTAGTCCTGGTTTAGTGCTGATGTCGTCCTGGTTTAGTCCTGGTTTAGTCCTGGTTTAGTCCTGGTTTAGTCCTGGTTTAGACCTGGTTTAGACCTGGTTTAGTCCTGGTTTAGTGCTGATGTCGTCCTGGTTTAGTCCTGGTTTAGCGCTGATGTAAACCTGGTTTAGTCCTGGTTTAGACCTGGTTTAGACCTGGTTTAGTCCTGGTTTAGCGCTGATGTAGACCTGGTTTAGTCCTGGTTTAGACCTGGTTTAGACCTGGTTTAGTCCTGGTTTAGTCCTGGTTTAGTCCTGGTTTGGTCCTGGTTTAGTCCTGGTTTAGCGCTGATGTAGACCTGGTTTAGTCCTGGTTTAGACCTGGTTTAGACCTGGTTTAGACCTGGTTTAGTCCTGGTTTAGTGCTGGTGTCATCCTGGTTTAGTCCTGATTTAGTCCTGATTTAGTCCTGGTTTAGTCCTGGTTTAGACCTGGTTTAGACCTGGTTTAGTCCTGGTTTAGTCCTGGTTTAGACCTGGTTTAGACCTGGTTTAGTCCTGGTTTAGTCCTGGTTTGGTCCTGGTTTAGTGCTGATGTCATCCTGGTTTAGTCCTGGTTTAGTCCTGGTTTAGTCCTGGTTTAGACCTGGTTTAGTCCTGGTTTAGTCCTGGTTTGGTCCTGGTTTAGTGCTGATGTCGTCCTGGTTTAGTCCTGGTTTAGTCCTGGTTTAGACCTGGTTTAGTCCTGGTTTAGTCCTGGTTTGGTCCTGGTTTAGTGCTGATGTCGTCCTGGTTTAGTCCTGGTTTAGACCTGGTTTAGTCCTGGTTTAGACCTAGTTTAGTCCTGATTTAGTCCCAAGAGTCCTCATCTTTCTCGTCTCTTTTTTTTATATATATAAGAATTGTTGCAGTTGTAACCACATTTTCCTCCTCCTGTTTTCCTCAGGATCTGGCCTCAGTACGTGAAGGACCGGATCCACTCCACATACATGTATTTTGCGGGAAGCGTGGGTCTGACCGCTCTGTCTGCGGTGGCCGTGAGCAGGACCCCCGCTCTGCTCGGCCTCATGATGAGGGGCTCCTGGCTGGTACCAGACACACACGTTTTCATTTCACTTATTTTCCACATTTATGGATTTATGTTTCCTTACTGTAAACCTTGCGTCCTTTCAGGCGATCGGAGCGACCTTCGCGGCCATGATTGGAGCCGGGATGTTGGTGCGGTCCATTTCTTATGAGCACAGCCCGATGCCCAAACACCTGGCCTGGATGCTCCACGCAGGTAAGAACCTGGACACTGTAAACTGACCTTAGCTGTGGATAGAAGTGGACCGAGGGAGTGTGATGTCTGTTGCAATGATAAATTAAATTAAAAAAAAAAAAGTATTTATTTTATCTTCATTAAAGGGATAGTTTGAGTTTTTTTATGTGAATCTGTATGGCATCAAAGAGGACGCCATACAGATTCACATCAAAAAACCCAAACTATCCCTTTAAACCAGGGGTGTCAAACTCATTCTGGTCCGGGGGCCATATCCAACCTACTTTGATCCCAAAGGAGCCAGATCAGAAAACTCATGGCAAATATACCCCAAAAATAACAATAAGTCCAAATATTTGTGCAAAGCAACGCAAATCTATTACAGAAGTCTTTTTTATTTGATGAACTCTTTTTTTTACAAAATATTATAACATTATGGAACAACTTGAAACATTTTTTTTTTTACAATTTGAGCCTTATTTCGGTAAAGTTGTTTTACTCACCCATAGCACTTTGGTGTCATATGGAGCACTTCCGGAGATGTTTTAGATTAGCTTTAGCCTAGCACGAGTTCTAGCCGTAGCTCGGGGCATATAATATATACCCCGAGCATGTAATATGCCCCGTGCGGTCTCTAAATAACACAAACTTTAGCACTTTTCAAATCATAGAAGTTCGATGTCTTAGTCTACGATTTCATTTGAATCAAAAGTGGCCTGTAATCCGAGATTTAGCCATAGTTTACAGCTTTGCGTTTCATGTTTGGGTCCCGGGAGCTGAGAGCAAAATAAACTGTGACTCCGCACATGCGCACTGGCCTCCTCATCTACTCGAAACTATGGTTAAATCTCGGATTACAGGCCACTTTTGACCAAACGAAATCGTAGACTCAGATTGTAAAAAACGTTACTTCTCCTTTAAGAAAAATGCAATTTCAACACAAGCACACAGGTTTCCCATTCACTTTTGTGAACAAATAGGAATTAGTCAATTTTTCTTGGAAAATCCTACACTCGGCGTCCACTTTTCTAATTTTTTACATTTTGCTGATGAGGGTGTCACAGTCAACAGACAAAATGATGGTCCAGGGAGGCGACCAGGCACAGAGGCGCTGGAGACCCTGCTATGCTAAGCTGTGCAGAAAAGAGGCACAAAAAATTACCAATATTTTAATAGAAAATTAAAATATAATTAAAATATTTAGGCCAGATTAAATGTCTTGGAGGGCCAGATCTGGCCCCCGAGCCGCATGTTTGACACCCCTGCTTTAAATTCTCTTTTAAAAACACATTATCTTCATTGTTTAACCATATGTTGACAAAGTATCGTTTTCTTAATTGTGTAGTTACCCTATTCCACCACCAGATGGCAGTCAAAACACTTTAAAGTCCATCTTCCCATGATTATTGTTATTTGCGTGAAGAATCCCTCAGTCGTCCAGGTAGAATCCATGATAAAAGGAGAAATTCAATTTGTCAACTGGACAAAGTTTATTTGGTGGAATACGTTTCGCCGCTCATCCGAGTGGCTTCGTCAGTTCTGGTTAGAGTGCTGATAAGCAGTGTCTAACCAGCACTCTAACCAGAACTGACGAATCTACTCGAATGAGCGGCGAAACGTATTCCACCAAATAAACTTTGTCCAGTTGACAAATTGAATTTCTCCTTTTATCATGTTGTTGTTGTTGTTGTTGTGCTAGTGTTTCCTTTTAATAATCACTGCTCTAATTGCTGCTGGCTTTCTGATTTGTGAATTCATTGTAATTTATGTTAGCAAAGCCAAAAATCACAAGAGCCGCCACCTCAGAGCTGAACAAAACCGTTGATTTAACAGAAAGTTCCAAGTGAAACCGTGAAACAGTCAGTGGTCAATAACGGCCAACTTTCTCTGTATGTTCATGGATCTTAACCGCAGTGGTGTTGTTCCTCCTCCAGGCGTGATGGGGGCAGTGATCGCTCCTCTCACTCTCCTGGGCGGTCCCCTGATGATGCGCGCCGCTTGGTACACGGCGGGCGTCGTGGGCGGGCTCTCCACCGTCGCCATGTGTGCGCCCAGCGAGAAGTTCCTGTACATGGGAGGGCCTCTGGCGGTCGGGTTTGGAGTCGTCTTCGCTTCTTCCATCGGTAAAAACTCCAGATTCTCCTAATTATTTTGGTTATTCCAGCTTCTTTTGGATTCTTGTTTCAGTTTCTGTTATTTGTTGTGAATTGTTGAGAGATTTCGCATGATTTCAGTTTTGAGTTTTTATTTATTATAACAACAAAACAGACACATTTGAATGAGTCGCTTAAGCCGTATTAACTTAAAAAATAATTGAATTGTAGCTTGTTAATATTTTAGTTCTAAGCTAATTTAAAGGTGCACTTTGTCACTTTTCTGATGAGGGGTCTTCTACTTGTTTGTCACCATGGAGATGTAATTGCTTTGCCTGGAATGTTCCGCATTATTTAGGCTACGTTTATATGATGACGGTCTGAACAGAAGACGCAAAAGTGGCGTTGCGTCTTCACTTTTTATTCAAAAAGACCACAGTGTAGATGAAACCTGTCTATCACGAGGAGACGAGCAGGTTACAGCACTACGCTACATTACAGCTCAGATCTGTGGAGAGGCGAGTTATTCTATTTTAGACCCATGGAACCGCATGTAATCAATAAATGTTAGATGGAAATTTTTACAGTCGTACCACGGAACATTCCAGGCAAAAAAAATAACATCTCCCTGGAGACTTATGGAGATTTGAGAGAGAGATTTGAGAGAGAGATTTAGTCCTGTTTTAGTCCTGTTTTAGTCCTGGTTTAGTTCTGGTTTAGACCTGATTTAGTCCCAAGAGTCCTCATCTTTGATTAATCCTAGTTTAGTCCTGGTTTAGACCTGGTTTAATGCTGATATAGACCTGGTTTAGTGCTGATTTAGTTCTGGTTTAGACCTGATTTAGTCCTGATTTAGTCCTGATTTAGTCCCAAGAGTCCTCGTCTTTGATTAGTCCTAGTTTAGATCTGGGTTAGTCCTGGTTTAGTCTTGGTTCAGTCCTGGTTTAGTGCTGATTTAGTTCTGGTTTAGACCTGATTTAGTCCTGGTTTAGTCCTGATTAATCCCAAGAGTCCTCATCTTTGATTAATCCTAGTTTAGTCCTGGTTTCGTGCTGATGTAGTCCTGGTTTAGTCCTGATTTAGTCCTGGTTTAGACCTACCTGGTTTAGTCCTGGTTTAGACCTGGTTTAGTCCTGGTTTAGTGCTGATGTAGACCTGGTTTAGTCCTGATTTAGTCTCAAGAGTACTCGTCTTTGATTAGTCCTAGTTTAGTGGGTTAGTTCAGGTTTAGTCATGCTTGAGAAAAGACAAGTTTAGTCCTGGTTTAGTCCCAGGAGATCTAGTCCTGGATAAATCCTGGTCTAAACCTGCTTTAGACCTGGTTTAATCCTGCTCGAGTCCTGCTTTATTCTCCTCAGATATCGTCCTTGATTATTGTTGTTGCTTTGGTACGACTTTAAACATTCAATTAATTTCCTAAGTTTAAGTGAGACCAGCAGGTAGCGGAAAAGTTCCACCATGCAGCTTTAATTGATTGATTGTTATCCTCCCCATCCCCCAGGCTCGATGTTCCTGCCCCCCACGTCTGCCCTGGGCGCGGGGCTGTACTCTGTGGCCGTGTACGGGGGCCTGGTGCTCTTCAGTCTGTTTCTGCTGTACGACACACAGAAGGTCATAAAGCGAGCCGAGACACACCCCCCGCCGCACTTCTACGGAGTCCAGAAGTACGACCCCATCAACGCGTACGTACACTTTGATTTTATCTTCGTTTTACTTCCATTTAAAGGGCCCGTCTTTTACGCTATTTTCTATTCTCCATGTGGTTTCCTCGTCTCAAACACACCTGGAGTTGTGTTTTGTTACATTCACGCATGTTTAACGCACAAACTCTGCTTCTCTCTGATCCACCTTGTGATGTCATGTGGTAATACAGGAAGTGCTCCACTGTGTTTTTAAACTCCACACACCTTCAGTTGAATCATCTGGATGATTTCAGCCCTGGAATTGCCGATCTCGACTGAACTAAAAGTAAAAGGAGCTTGAAAACTACTGCTTCATGACATCACAAAGTGGAACAATTTTGAGCTTTGGAGATGTAAACAGACACGTGATGTAAACAACTCGCAGTAAGAACATGTTTTTCTACATTTTTCATTACAATAAAAACCAAATAAAAAAAAAAAGTGGCTAAAAAGTTCCATATTGTAGGACAAATGAGCTGTTGTTGAGTCAGATTAAATTATAATATGAGAAGTTTTGCTTGTATTTATTTGTTGTTGTGTCCCATTTTAACACGAGCTTCTTAACCGTTTTTATTTCTCCGTGTTTTCCAGGTGTATGGGGATCTACATGGACACTCTGAACATCTTCATGAGGCTCGTGATGATTCTGGCGAACGGAGGAGGAGGGAAAAGGAAGTAAACAAGAAATACAACTTGGGCCGCATCTCAATTCTCATTCCTCGCTTCCTTCTCCTTAATTCCTCTCCTCGATCCTCCATTGTTCAGCTGTCAATCAAACATGTCAAACCGCGGAATGAAGGAGTAAACCTGAGGGAGTCTTGAGGAGCAGACACCAGAGAAAAGAATCAAACTTTATTGGTCTCACTGAGGAGTTTACATCCTCTCTCTTCGTTTTGTCTCCTCTGTGGGCTAGTACTCACCTGTCTGTCTCTGTAGTACTCACCTGTCTGTCTCTGTAGTCTGGGCGGGACTTCCTCACACATTTCCTGCAGAATCGAGGAGAAGGAAGCGAGGAAAGAGAACCTTAAATTCACTTAAACAGAGCTACAGTACACCACCTCCTCTTCTTCTCTATAGATCATTAAAACGGCTTTCAAAATAATAAATACATTCTGTCTCTGCAAATGAGAAACTGACAGTGTTGTTCACAAACACGCAGTGACGGACTGGGCGGTCTGGCATTTGGGCACATGCCAGAGGGGCCGCTGCTGTGCGTCTCACCGAATACCTAGCAGGTGGGACATCCACTAGGTATTTGGTCGTTAGCCGTGGACACGGTCCCGAGAAGAAACACGGTCCGGACACTGTCGTCCTCGGTCTCGTACTTGTGACCCCAGGTGAGACGCACGGCCTCACGCCGGTCATGCTGCTCGATCAAGAGCACCTACAAGAGCCCCCCACCCCCCCCAACGGTCTACGGGGCCGCTTGTAGGTGCAATATGCCAGGGCCATTTTTTTATCCTAGTCCGTCACTGCAAACACTTCTTAATGATTCTTGGTTAAAAGATGGTTGAAAATCTTGAAAGTTTATTGTAATTTAGCATGTTTTGTATTTATTTTAAAGCTGCATTGTGTAACTTTTTGGTTGGGGGTCTGTCATTTGCTTTTTTTCTATGGATATATCATTGCTCTGCCTGGAATGTTCCACAGTATGACATTAAACGGCTCATTTATTAAATTACAGGTGGGTTTATACCTCAAAAATACATAGAAAAGATCTCTCCGTAGATCTTGGTCTGGTTTGGTCTCCATGAAGATAAAGATTTAATGCCATACTGTGGAACGTTCTAGACCAGGGGTGGCCAACCAGTCTGAGACCAAGAGCCACATCATACACATGGGCATATGTGTCCTGGTTTAGTCCCAGGAGATCTAGTCCTGGATGAATCCTTGTATAAACCTGCTTTAGACCTGGTTTAATCCTGCTCGAGTCCTGGTTTATTCCCCTCAAATACCGTCCTTGATTAGTGTTGTTGCTTTGGTACAACTTTAAACATTCGATTAATTTCCCTTTTGGATCAATGAAGTCTAAGTTTAAGTGAGACAAGCAGGTAACGGAAAAGTTCCACTGTGCAGCTTTAATTGATCGATTGTTATCCTCCACGTCCCCCAGGCTCGATGTTCCCATCAACGCGTACATACACTTTGATTTTATCTTCGTTTTATTCGATTTAAAGGGCCAGTCTTACGCTATTTTCTGATCTCCATGTGGTTTCCTCGTCACAAACACACCTGGAGTTGTGTTTTTTTTCATTCACACATGTTTAACACACAAACATAGTTCTTCTCTGTTCCACCTTGTGATGTCATGTGGTAATACAGGAAGTGTTCCACACATGTTCACTTGAATGATCTGGATGATTTCAGCCCTGGAATTGCCGATCTCGATTGAACTGAAGGTTAAAAGAGCTTAAAAACTACCACTTCATGACATCACAAGGTGGAACGGAGCATTTTGAGCTTTGGAGATGTAAACAGACACATGTGAATGAAACAAAACACAACTCCCCCACCCCACCCCCCGTTCCATGGTCTACGGGGCCGCTTGTAGGTTCAAAATGCCAGGGCCGTTTTTTTATCCCAGTCCGTCACTGCAAACCCTCCAGGGACGGGATCCCGAGCTCGCGGAGCAGGGTGTCTGCAAAAGGACGATGGGACGACGGCTGCACTTAGCCCTCCATGAGGTGCGGAGCTTTGTGCCAGTCCTGCCGCCCACGGCCACCCGACGGTCTGCGCAGGCGCACCTCCGGGCCCGTCCCGAAACTCGGACAGGTTGTAGCCACGGTTGTGTGGGCTAGCCTAGCCTGCTCAGGGTGAGCAGCCCGGGCCAGGTTCGCCGGGGTTCAGTGTATGCACGAAAATACCGTATTGGAACTCAAACGAAGCGAACACGCACATAAAAAAAAAAAAACACAAACTTCGATATGAACGTAAGAGCCGTATGAAACCAGGCAAAGAGCCGCGGGTTGGCCACTTCTGTTCTAGACAAACCATAATGTCTCCATGGGGAAAAGTATTATACGGACCCTCCACTAGAAAAGTTGCACAATGCAGCTTTAACTTGCAGAAATAACTCGTCATAACCGAAGGTCGTGAGTGGGTAAAACGTCTGACTTCGACTGTTGTGGCTGAAAGAAAAGATGTTTGTTCATGTGTTAATGAAAAATACAATAATTTCACAAATAAAATCTACAGAGAGTGTGTTTTTTTTTGTAAATTCTTTAAATAAAAGTAGAAAAATTCTACAAATCTTAAATATTTAGTCTGTTATTATGTGATACTATTAATGATAAGTCTTCAAGCATCTATAAAGGGTAACCGTATCTATAAAAATCTGTGTTTATACATCTACTACTGCAGCTAAATGTAAACTAGACCAAGTGCATCTGTTGTCACCATGGAGATGTGGAAGATTCCTTTTTATGGCATTAAATTTATCTATTTTTATTTGATTATAGACCTAAAAAATCTTACTACGATTGACTTGTAACTCGACCTGTCGACGTCACCTGCTTGTCAATGTGATGGGTTTAATGCCATATCATGGAACATTCCAAAATCAATAGCAAAAGGACGAGGGATTCTACACACATTCCAAAATCAATAACGTCTCCATGGAGATGAGCATGCAGCAAGCCCTCTACCAGGATGTTATTTTGTTCCTTTAAGTTTAATGTTATTTTAATCTTATTTTTTGAAGTCCTGACCCCACAATTCATTTTCAAATTCATTTTCAGATTTTTGTTCTTTTTAGTAAAATTTCCTGACAAAAAATAATACTACAATAACCAAAATTCAATTTTTTTTATTTATTTTTTTTCTCCTTGAACTACAATTTTCATTTTGGTCACTAGGTGTCCCCAAAGCTCTCCCAAAACCCCATAACAAATACTGGTAAATTAAGTAATGCTATTTTAAGATAGGGTCTTCGTTTTAATAATGGGGGGGAAAAAGAAGAAGAAGAAAAGATAAAAGGAGAAGTTCAATTTGTCAACTGGACAAAGTTTGTTTGGTTGAAGACGTTTTGAGCGGCGGATGAGGTCTATAATATATATATATAATAATTTTTTTAGGTGGTTTATTGTGCTTTCCCACAGTGCAAAAAAGGTGTCAAACGTGTGATTTATAGTGGTACAGTGAAAAGAATGCAGATTTCCCCTTTAAGTCTTTCAGTCTTTCACTCACTCTTTCAGTGCACGTTACCTCCAATGTAACCAAGACAAGACTGCTGTACACCCCCATTCACCTCCCACATTACAAGCTCATTTACACCATTCCACTAGCCTATTAAATGGCGAATATTTCTGGTGCACGTGAGCACGTACAGTAGCTTTCATGCAACGTCAATAAATAATATACACAGCTTCAAATATACAGAGAATACAAATAATTGTCCGTGTAAATTACTCATGGCTCACCTGACCCCTGGCGAGGATGTGTCTGGACCATCGCACGGAGGAGGAGGGAGGAGGCGGCGGCACCGCGGGGTGAGTAAATGATCGGGTTTAGTGTGATTTGGATGGGCAAAACTAACGCTTCTTAAGTGTGCACCCTTAGTCACGGCAGAACACGCTGGAGAGGTTATGGGGAATTGAAACAGGACTTCAGCTCAAGACCTCAGATGAAAGTCAATACTTTTATGGCAGAGATGGTCTCTCAGTTCAGTAATAAACCTGAAGATGAAGAAACTGTGAGCTCCAAACCCCAGTCCTCTGCTCCAGGAGAGGTGGGCTGTGACCTGTGCCCAGAGCCGAGGCTCAGAGCCGTGAAGTCCTGCCTGGTGTGTCTGACCTCGTACTGTCAGAGCCACCTGCAGCCCCATCTCACAAACCCCCGTCTGAAGAGGGTTCAGCGCGCGGAGCGCAGCAGATACGGAAATGGGAGCGCGCGTCTTCACGTGCTCTCCACAGGGACAGGACAGGGGGCTTAGAAACGGATCTGCTCCGTCACATTTTTATAAATAAACTCGCCGTTCAAAGGCCCCGCACGCCAAATTTAAAATGCGCGCGCATTGAATTGCGCTCATAATTAATTGCGTTAATTTTTATAACGCGTTAATTAGCAGTGTAATTAATTAATCTAATTAACGCGTTAAACTGACAGCCCTAATATATATATATATATATATATATATATATATATATATACATATATACATATATACACTTTTTTTTTTTTTCCAGTGGATATTTGAGCAGTAAAGACCCCCATAATGATCCAAATGCAAGAAGAGACGGAAGAATGGCTGTTTCCCTTGTTTTTATCTTATTATATTGGCAACATTTTTTTGGCAATTTTTTTTTTTTTTTTCCCATATATATATAGAAAGTCCTGATCCTACAATTCATTTTTTTAGTAAAATTTCCTGAGAAAAATAATACTACAATACACAAAATTCCACAGCTCCAACATCATCCTCAAGTTTGCCAACGACACCACCATCTTAGGCCTCATCACCAACAACGATGAGAGCACCTACAGAGACGAGGTGAAATCACTGACCAGCTGGTGTCAGGAAAATAACCTCTCTCTGAATGTCAGCAAAACTAAGGAAATGATCGTGGACTTCAGGAGACAGTGTGTAGACCAGCATCCCCCCATCTCCATCAACAACGCTGAGGTGGAGCAGGTCAGCAGCTTTAAGTTCCTTGGGGTACACATCACTGAGGATCTGTCCTGGACACTACATACAGACACTGTGGTTAAGAAAGCCCGACAAAGACTCTACTTCCTGAGGAAGTTGAGGAAGTTTGGTATGAACACCAGCATCCTCACAAACTTCTACAGGTGCACCATCGAGAGCCTGCTGACGGGCTGCATCACAGTGTGGTACGGGAACTGCACCGCTCAGAGCCGCAAAGCACTACAGAGGGTGGTGCGAGAGGCAGAGGACATCACTGGCAGCAGTCTCCCCTCCATCCAGGACATTTACCACAGCAGGGGTCTGCGTATTTGATCTTTGATCAAATCCTACCTGCACCTTTGTACATTGTACCTTGTATTTTTATTACATTTTATTACATATTTTTATTATATTGTTTACTTCTTCCCCTGCACTTTTTGCAACATGTTTTAACCATGTACTATTATTGCTGTTATTAGTACTTCTGACTATCTTAGAGAGTCAACGGTTCTTCTGATCCTAAACATTTCATTACATTGTTGACCCTGTGTTGATTCTGCATATGACAAATAAACAATCTGGAATCTGGAATCTTGAAGTGTTTTTTTGTTTTTCTGGGACTACAATTTTCATTTTGGTCACTAGGTGTCGCCAAAGCTCTCCCAAAACCCCATAACAAACAAGTAAACCAAGTAATGCCATTTTAAGAAAGGGTCTTGGAATAATAATGGATTCTGTTCAATGTTCAAATTTTAAAAAACATCCATTAGAAGTGACAAAAAGACTGAAAGCTGAATTTATAAATGGAATACGAGAATCACATTTCAGAACATTTGTACAGATGTAAACTACAGGGTTAGCAGCTTTTATACAGAAGAAGAAGAAGATTTTAGTTGTTTGTGGAGGAGATTATGGTACTTAAAATATCCACTCAAATACAGATTCACTTTGTCACCTTGCAGTTCATGTCTGTAATATGTTTGCTGTGTCATTATGTCACTTATTATGTCATTAAACCCCAGCTCTGTCCCGCCACAATCTCTTTCAGTTTTTAGTCGACACAAACAGAACAAAATGTCCTCGGTCTAATAAAGCCCAGAGACTCACATCTGTTATGAGAAAACACAAGGGAAACTCACTTTAACTGGCCCTGCTGTAATGTTTCTATTTATTAGACTTTTTATTGCATTTGATTGAAGTAGTAGTTGTAGTAATTGTAGTAACTGTAGTAGATGTAGTAGTTGTAGTAGTTGTAATAATTGTAGTAGTTGTAGTAATTGCAGTAGTTGTAGTTGTAATAATTGCAGTAGTTGTAATAGTTATAGTAGTTGTAGTAGTTGTAATAATTGTAGTAGTTGTCGTAATTGTAGTAGTTGTAATAGTTGTAGTAGTTGTAGTAATTGTAGTAGTTGTAGTAATTGTAGTTATTGTAATAGTTGTAGTAGTTGTAATAGTTGTAGTAGTTGTAGTAATTGTAGTAGTTGTAGTAATTGTAGTTGTTGTAATAGTTGTAGTAGTTGTAATAGTTACAGGGCCCTCAAGTTTTGAGCGGGGTCGTGCGTGTGACTGTAATTTCCGAGGACGGGTGGGAGTGACCAATTTTTCCCGAGGAGCGGGGGGGGGGCTTGAATTGCGTGAGAAATGGCGTGTGAGCGTGGGAAAATGTCGAATTGCGTGCTGAGAGCCCTGTTTGTCTAAAGAGCAAACTTAAACTACAAAGCAACTAATGAGAGTTATATAAATGAAGTTATTACCTGATGGTTCTCAGTTTGTTTTATCATCACCGCACTTTGTCAGTGCGCTGAGAGGGGCGGGGAGGAGGGAGCGGGGCGGAAGGGGGGGGGGGGGAGCGGGACATTTTTAACGGATTCATGTAAGAGTCTGGTTAATGCACCGGGCCCGTGTCTCACCGCGTCTCACCGCGTCTCACCGCGGCTCACCGCGGCTCACCGCGGCTCACCGCGTCTCACCATGGGCAGTTCGGCACTGGGCCGCGCGTATTCCGCGCGTAAGCCATCAGGGGGACACGTTACGCACAGACGGAGACACCGGGACCAGGATCGGTCTCAGAGGAGACGTGGCACCAGGACTGAAGCTCAGGACGTGCCCGGGGGACGGCACGTCTGCTCCGGCCTCCGCTCGGACCGCACGGTCGGGAGCAGACGCGCCGTCCCCCCCTCCCCCTGCTCCCCCGGAGCTCCCCCGGAGCAGGGGGAGGGGGCGGCGCTGAAAACGCGCGGAGCCTGCATAAACTAAGCCACACAGACCGATTTTCTGGGCACAAAAAAATAAAAAAAATAACACAAATCAGCGTGAGAAATGCCATGTGTGGCGTGTGCGCGTGTGAATACGTCGAATTGCGTGTGTCACACTCTCAAGCGTGAGCCTTGAGAGCCCTGTAGTTGTAATAGTTGTAGTAGTTGTAATAGTTGTAGTAGTTGTAATAGTTGTAATAGTTGTAGTAGTTGTAATAGTTGTAGTAGTTGTAATAGTTGTAATAGTTGTAGTAGTTGTAATAGTTGTAATAGTTGTAGTAGTTGTAGTAGTTGTAGTAGTTGTAGTAGTTGTAATAGTTGTAGTAGTTGTAATAGTTGTAATAGTTGTAGTAGTTGTAGTAGTTGTAATAGTTGTAATAGTTGTAGTTGTTGTAATAGTTGTAGTTGTTGTAATAGTTGTAGTAGTTGTAATAGTTGTAATAGTTGTAGTAGTTGTGGTAGTTGTAATAGTTGTAGTAGTTGTAATAGTTGTAGTAGTTGTAATAGTTGTAATAGTTCTAGTAGTTGTAGTAGTTGTAATAGTTGTAATAGTTGTAATAGTTGTAATAGTTGTAGTAGTTGTAATAGTTGTAATAGTTGTAGTTGTTGTAATAGTTGTAATAGTTGTAGTAGTTGTAATAGTTGTAGTAGTTGTAATAGTTGTAGTAGTTGTAATAGTTGTAATAGTTGTAGTAGTTGTAATAGTTGTAGTAATTGTAGTAGTTGCAATAGTTGTAATAGTTGTAATAGTTGTAATAGTTGTAGTAGTTGTGGTAGTTGTAATAGTTGTAGTAGTTGTAATAGTTGTAATAGTTGCAGTAGTTGTAGTAGTTGTAATAGTTGTAGTAGTTGTAATAGTTGTAATAGTTGGAGTAGTTGTAATAGTTGTAGTAGTTGTAATAGTTGTAATAGTTGTAGTAGTTGTAATAGTTGTAATAGTTGTAGTAGTTGTAATAGTTGTAGTAGTTGTAATAGTTGTAGTAGTTGTAATAGTTGTAATAGTTGTAATAGTTGTAGTAGTTGTAATAGTTGTAGTAGTTGTAATAGTTGTAATAGTTGTAGTAGTTGTAATAGTTGTAGTAGTTGTAATAGTTGTAGTAGTTGTAATAGTTGTAGTAGTTGTAGTAGTTGTAATAGTTGTAGTAATTGTAGTAGTTGTAATAGATGTAGTTGTTGTAATAGTTGTAATAGTTGTAGTAGTTGTAATAGTTGTAATAGTTGTAGTGATAGTTGTAATAGTTGTAATAGTTGTAGTTGTTGTAATAGTTGTAGTAGTTGTAATAGTTGTAGTAGTTGTAGTAGTTGTAATAGTTGTTGTAGTAGTTGTAATAGTGGTAATAGTTGTAGTTGTTGAAATAGTTGTAATAGTTGTAGTAGTTGTAGTAGTTGTGGTAGTTGTAGTTGTTGTAATAGTTGTAGTAGTTGTAATAGTTGTAATAGTTGTAGTAGTTGTAGTAGTTGTAATAGTTGTAATAGTTGTAGTAGTTGTAATAGTTGTAGTAGTTGTAATAGTTGTAATAGTTGTAGTAGTTGTAATAGTTGTAGTAGTTGTAGTAGTTGTAATAGTTGTAATAGTTGTAATAGTTGTAGTTGTTGTAATAGTTGTAGTAGTTGTAATAGTTGTAGTAGTTGTAGTAGTTGTAATAGTTGTTCTAGTGGTTGTAATAGTTGTAGTAGTTGTAATAGTTGTAATAGTTGTAGTAGTTGTAATAGTTGTAATAGTTGTAGTAGTTGTAATAGTTGTAGTAGTTGTGGGAGTTGTAGTAGTTGTAATAGTTGTAATAGTTGTAGTAGTTGTAATAGTTGTAGTAGTTGTAGTAGTTGTAATAGTTGTAGTAGTTGTAATAGTTGTAGTAGTTGTAATAGTTGTAATAGTTGTAGTAGTTGTAATAGTTGTAGTAGTTGTAATAGTTGTAGTAGTTGTAATAGTTGTAATAGTTGTAGTAGTTGTAATAGTTGTAGTAGTTGTAATAGTTGTAATAGTTGTAGTAGTTGTAATAGTTGTAGTAGTTGTGGTAGTTGTAGTAGTTGTAATAGTTGTAGTAGTTGTAATAGTTGTAGTAGTTGTAATAGTTGTAATAGTTGTAGTAGTTGTAATAGTTGTAATAGTTGTAGTTGTTGTAATAGTTGTAATAGTTGTAGTAGTTGTAGTAGTTGTAATAGTTGTAATAGTTGTAATAGTTGTAGTAGTTGTAGTAGCTGTAGTAGTTGTAATAGTTGTAGTTGTTGTAATAGTTGTAGTAGTTGTAATAGTTGTAATAGTTGTAGTTGTTGTAATAGTTGTAAAAGTTGTAATAGTTGTAGTAGTTGTAATAGTTGTAATAGTTGTAATAGTTGTAGTAGTTGTAATAGTTGTAATAGTTGTAGTAGTTGTAATAGTTGTAATAGTTGTAGTTGTTGTATTAGTTGTAATAGTTGTAGTTGTTGTAATAGTTGTAGTAGTTGTAATAGTTGTAATAGTTGTAATAGTTGTAATAGTTGTAATAGTTGTAGTAGTTGTAGTAGTTGTAATAGTTGTAGTAGTTGTAGTTGTTGTAATAGTTGTAATAGTTGTAGTTGTTGTAATAGTTGTAATAGTTGTAATAGTTGTAGTTGTTGTAATAGTTGTATTAGTTGTAGTAGTTGTAATAGTTGTAATAGTTGTAGTTGTTGTAATAGTTGTAATAGTTGTAGTTGTAGTACTACTTGTAGTAGTTCTAGTACTTGTAATAGTTGTAGTAGTTGTAATAGTTGTAGTTGTTGTACTAGTTGTAGTTGTTGTATTAGTTGTAATAGTTGTAGTAGTTGTAATAGTTGTAGTAGTTGTAATAGTTATAATAGTTGTAGTTGTTGTAATAGTTGTAATAGTTGTAGTAGCTGTAGTAGTTGTAATAGTTGTAATAGTTGTAGTTGTTGTAATAGTTGTAGTAATTGTAATAGTTGTAATAGTTGTAGTAGTTGTAATAGTTGTAATAGTTGTAGTTGTTGTATTAGTTGTAATAGTTGTAGTTGTTGTAATTGTTGTAATAGTTGTAGCTGTTGTAATAGTTGTAGTAGCTGTAGTAGTTGTAATAGTTGTAGTTGTTGTAATAGTTGTAATAGTTGTAATAGTTGTAGTAATTGTAGTAGTTGTACTAGTTGTAGTAGTTGTAATAGTTGTAATAGTTGTAGTAGTTGTAATAGTTGTAGTAGTTGTAATAGTTGTAAGAGTTGTAGTTGTTGTAATAGTTGTAATAGTTGTAGTAGTTGTAATAGTTGTAATAGTTGTAGTTGTTGTAATAGTTGTAGTCGTTGTAATTAGTTGTAATAGTTGTAGTTGTTGTAATAGTTGTAAAAGTTGTAATAGTTGTAGTAGTTGTAATAGTTGTAATATTTGTAATAGTTGTAATAGTTGTAGTAGTTGTAATAGTTGTAGTAGTTGTAATAGTTGTAATAGTTGTAGTAGTTGTGGTAGTTGTAGTTGTAATAGTTGTAGTAGTTGTAATAGTTGTAGTAGTTGTGGTAGTTGTAGTTGTTGTAATAGTTGTAGTTGTTGTAATAGTTGTAATAGTTGTAATATTTGTAATAGTTGTAATAGTTGTAGTAGTTGTAATAGTTGTACTAGTTGTAATAGTTGTAGTAGTTGTGGTAGTTGTAGTAGTTGTAATAGTTGTAGTAGTTGTGGTAGTTGTTGTTGTTGTAATACTTCTAGTAGTTGTAATAGTTGTAGTAGTTGTGGTAGTTGTAGTTGTTGTAATAGTTGTAGTTGTTGTAATAGTTGTAATAGTTGTAGTTGTTGTAATAGTTGTGGTAGTTGTAGTTGTTGTAATAGTTGTTGTTGTAATAGTTGTAATAGTTGTAGTAGTTGTAATAGTTGTAGTTGTTGTAATAGTTGTAGTTGTTGTAATAGTTGTAATAGTTGTAGTAGTTGTAATAGTTGTAGTAGTTGTAATAGTTGTAATAGTTGTAGTTGTTGTAATAGTTGTAATAGTTGTAGTAGTTGTAATAGTTATAATAGTTGTAGTAGTTGTAATAGTTGTAATAGTTGTTGTAGTTGTAATAGTTGTAATAGTTGTAGTAGTTGTAATAGTTGTAGTTGTTGTAATAGTTGTAGTAGTTGTAATAGTTATAATAGTTGTAGTTGTTGTAATAGTTGTAGTCGTTGTAATTAGTTGTAATAGTTGTAGTTGTTGTAATAGTTGTAAAAGTTGTAATAGTTGTAGTAGTAATAGTTGTAATAGTTCTAATAGTTGTAGTAGTTGTAATAGTTGTAATAGTTGTAATAGTTGTAGTAGTTGTAATAGTTGTAGTAGTTGTAATAGTTGTAATAGTTGTAGTAGTTGTAATAGTTGTAATAGTTGTAGTTGTTGTAATAGTTGTAATAGTTGTAGTAGTTGTAATAGTTGTAATAGTTGTAGTAGTTCTAATAGTTGTAATAGTTGTAGTAGTTGTAATAGTTGTAATAGTTGTTGTAATAGTTGTAATAGTTGTAGTTGTTGTAATAGTTGTAGTAGTTGTAATAGTTGTAGTAGTTGTAATAGTTGTAGTTGTTGTAATACTTGTAGTAGTAGTAGTAGTAGTAGTAGTTGTAATAGTTGTAGTTGTTGTAATAGTTGTAGTAGTTGTAATAGTTGTAATAGTTGTAATAGTTGTAGTTGTTGTAATAGTTGTAGTAGTTGTAATAGTTGTAATAGTTGCAGTAGTTGTAGTAGTTGTAGTAGTTGTAGTTGTAGTTGTAATAGTTGTAGTAGTTGTAATAGTTGTAGTAGTTGTAGTAGTTGTGGTAGTTGTAGTTGTTGTAGTAGTTGTAATAGTTGTAGTTGTTGTAATAGTTGTAATAGTTTGAGTAGTTGTAATAGTTGTAGTAGTTGTAATAGTTGTAGTTGTTGTAATAGTTGGAATAGTTGTAGTTGTTGTAATAGTTGTAGTTGTTGTGGTAGTTGTAATAGTTGTAGTAGTTGTAATAGTTGTAGTAGTTGTAATAGTTGTAGTTGTTGTAATAGTTGTAGTTGTTGTGGTAGTTGTAGTAGTTGTGGTAGTTGTAGTAGTTGTAATAGTTGTAGTAGTTGTAGTCGTTGTAGTAATTGTAATAGTTGTAATAGTTGTAGTAGTTGTAATAGTTGTAGTAGTTGTAGTAATTGTAGTAGTTGTAATAGTTGTAGTAGTTGTAGTTGTTGTAATAGTTGTAATAGTTGTAGTTGTTGTAACAGTTGTAGTAGTTGTAATAGTTGTAGTAGTTGTAATAGTTGTAGTTGTTGTAATAGTTGTAGTTGTTGTGGTAGTTGTAGTTGTTGTGGTAGTTGTAGTTGTTGTAATAGTTGTGGTAGTTGTGGTAGTTGTAGTAGTTGTAATAGTTGTAGTAGTTGTAATAGTTGTAATAGTTGTAGTGGTTGTAATAGTTGTAGTAGTTGTAATAGTTGTAGTAGTTGTGGTAGTTGTAGTTGTAATAGTTGTAGTAGTTGTAATAGTTGTAGTAGTTGTGGTAGTTGTAGTAGTTGTAATAGTTGTAGTAGTTGTAATAGTTGTAGTTGTTGTAATACTTGAAATAGTTGTAGTTGTAGTACTAGTAGTAGTAGTTGTACTAGTTGTATTAGTTGTAGTTGATGTAATAGTTGTAGTAGTTGTAATAGTAGTACTTGTTGTAATAGTTGTAGTTGTTGTGGTAGTTGTAGTTGTTGTAATAGTTGTAGTAGTTGTAAGTAGTTGTAATAGTTGTAGTAGTTGTAATAGTTGTAGTAGTTGTAATAGTTGTAATAGTTGTAGTAGTTGTAATAGTTGTAGTTGTAATAGTTGTAGTTGTTGTAGTTGTTGTAATAGTTGTAGTCGTTGTAATTAGTTGTAATAGTTGTAGTTGTTGTAATAGTTGTGGTAGTTGTAGTTGTAATAGTTGTAGTAGTTGTAATAGTTGTAGTAGTTGTAGTAGTTGTGGTAGTTGTAGTTGTTGTAGTAGTTGTAATAGTTGTAGTTGTTGTAATAGTTGTAATAGTTGTAGTAGTTGTAATAGTTGTAGTAGTTGTAATAGTTGTAGTTGTTGTAATAGTTGTAATAGTTGTAGTTGTTGTAATAGTTGTAGTTGTTGTGGTAGTTGTAATAGTTGTAGTAGTTGTAATAGTTGTAGTAGTTGTAATAGTTGTAGTTGTTGTAATAGTTGTAGTTGTTGTGGTAGTTGGAGTTGTTGTAATAGTTGTGGTAGTTGTAATAGTTGTAGTAGTTGTAATAGTTGTAGTAGTTGTAATAGTTGTAATAGATGTAGTATTTGTAATAGTTGTAGTAGTTGTAGTTGTTGTAATAGTTGTAACAGTTGTAGTAGTTGTAATAGTTGTAGTAGTTGTAATAGTTGTAGTAGTTGTAGTAGTTGTGGTAGTTGTAGTTGTTGTGGTAGTTGTAGTTGTTGTAATAGTTGTGGTAGTTGTAGTTGTAATAGTTGTAGTAGTTGTAATAGTTGTAGTAGTTGTAGTAGTTGTAGTAGTAGTAGTTGTTGTAGTAGTTGTAATAGTTGTAGTAGTTGTAGTAGTTGTAATAGTTGTAGTAGTTGTAATAGTTGTAGTTGTTGTAATAGTTGTAATAGTTGTAATAGTTGTAGTTGTTGTAATAGTTGTAGTAGTTGTAATAGTTGTAGTAGTTGTAACAGTTGTAGTAGCTGTAGTAGTTGTAATAGTTGTAGTAGTTGTAATAGTTGTAGTAGTTGTAGTAGTTGTCGTAATTGTAGAAATTTTAGTAATAGTACTAATAAATGTAGTGACTAAATAATTATAGTAGTTATAATAGTTGTAATTGTAGAAATTGTAATAGTTGTAGCAATTGTGGTAGTTGTAGTAGTTGTAATAGTTGTAGTAGTTGTAGTAATTGTAGTAGTTGTAGTAGTTGTAGTAGTCATAATTGTAGTAATTGTTAATGATAAAGTTGTATTCATAATGCCATCACCTCGCCTCCATGGAGACGTTTTTGCATTACCTGAATGTTTCACAGTGTGGCATTAAACACATCTGTGCTTGTATCTGTCCATTTATTCATTTACAGCTGCTTGTACTGAAAAAGAACTTCACCACTTCTCCACAGATCTGACCTGTAACTTGGCCTGATGGCATCACCTTCTTATCGCCATGGAAATACTTGTACTTAATGCCATACTGATGAACATTCCAGGTAAAAGAAGAAAAGTTTCATAGTGCACCTTCAACCTAAATCACGGAGTAAAGTGTAAAAATGTAAACGATCATTTGAACATTTGAACGACATTAGGGTAAACGAGTGTTCCTGGGAGGTGTCTGGGGAGAGGGAAGCTCATCAATGAACTGTATCAGATCAGTGAGCAGGAGCATCATGGGTAAGAGATTTAAAAGGCTCATCAGTTTGACCCTGTGCTGTTGCCATAGTGACCAGTTCACCAGAATGACCTTTGACCTGTGGAGATTACATAAGGCCCTGGACGACAGCGTGTTTACCAGGGACTCACTATGGACAACTATTATTAAATTAACTAAATACTAAAATGTTTTCCTTGATAAGGTTTTACTTTAAACTTTTATTCTTTGATTGTCCAGGGATCTTTAAACCATTTTGCATTTTCAGAGAGTTCCTGTCTAGAAATCTCCATTTCCTAATTCAATGTTATTTTATATCATTTTTATTAAAAAAATATGTTTTGTCATATATTCTACTAAATCAGTTATAATTTTTCCACATATTGTAAAAATCTGTAATTAAACCAAAATTAAACTGGTTGAATCAAATGTTGGCTGTCGTAGATATTTTCAGTTGTGTTTCTCCAACACAAACATCACAAATTAGATTATGTCTTAGATGAAATTGTTTTTGAACAGGAGCCTCTGAGGTGCTGCTTTGATCCACTGACCTCGTTCACTCAATCAATCAGACTTTAGTTATAAAAACGCTTTTCAAATAAAAAGAAGAAGTGACTTTATTGATCTCACACAGGAGAAATTCTTCTTTGCATTTAACCCATCCTCTTATTAGGAGCAGTGGGCAGCACATTACTGCGCCCGGGGACCATCTCCATGTTCTTCTTGCTTCAGTTTGATCAGGACCTCAGCTGGAGGATTTTACCTGGTGCATGTTTTGTGTTGGTGGGGGAAACCGGAGTGCCCGGAGGAATCCCACCCAGACACGGGGAGAACATGCAAACTCCACACAGAAAGGCTCAGGCGACCCAGGGATCAAACCCAGAACCTTCTTGCTGGGTAAGCATGAGCGCTAGCCACTCAGCCACCATGCCGCCTAAAAATGTAACATAAAGTGCTTTACAGCGATTAAAAACAACCCCACAAAACTAAAAGCAAGACAAATTGACATTTAATGTCAAAATAAAACACTAAGGGCACATTATGCAGAATAAGATCCACCAAAACATACAACAACAATGACACAAAACATGATCCATGACAACAACTACTGTGAGTACTGCACTTTAGATTATCAGAGTAATTCTGACTACAACTATTAAAATAATCTTATTTTGACTAGGGATGTCAACAACTAATTGATTTACGATTAATTGTCGATCAAGAAGTTGGTCGAACAAAATGCATTAATTGTAATTAATCGCTAATCACCGACACGCGCAACCGCGTGGTCACGAAACAAAGCAACCGCGCTGCGCCAGGCTCGACTCACAGCCGGCCGCAGGCGCCAGCGGCACTACACCAGGGCTGCTGAGCACGAGATCGAATGCCCGGAATGCGTAGTGTCAGCCCGAGCCACAAACCAGCCGCACGAAACCAGCAGCGGCATGTGGTGGTTTAATCCTGGTTTAGTTCTGTTCTAGACCTGGTTTAGTCCACGTTTAGTCCTGGTCTAGTCTCTTAGCCAATCAGGAATGTTAAAAACAGAATGTTACACTATAAAAAAATGTTACACTATAAAAAAAATAAAATAAAATAAAAATCCGTGAACCGCGATAGAGCGAGGGATTACTGTATTTTGTTATTCAGCATCAATACATTTGTCTGCTTTTTACTAAGGAATAAATAATTGAGGAATATACAATATAATAATACTATGATATATTTTTGACTCAGTGTTATGTTACTATAGCTTATATTCTTAAAGACCCTATTGAAACACTCAAATTCAGGTGAAAAACGCCGCTTATCAGTTAAGCGTTAATCGATCGATAAGGTCAATCAACTATCAATTAATGAATTAATCGATAATTTGCATCCCTAATTTTGACTCATTATCTGGACTGTACAGAAAGACCTTTTTAGAACAAACACAAACTTGTTTGACAAGTCTACTACTACTACTACTACTACTACTACTACTGCTACTACTACTACTACTACTACTGCTACTGCTACTGCTACTACTACTACTACTACTACTGCTACTGCTACTGCTACTACTACTACTACTACTGCTACTTCTAATCTCCAGTCTCTAGTCCTGTACTTGAACGTCTTGTGATCTCTCGTGTGTGCGTTTGTGTAGCGGTAGTTGTTGTTGTTGTTGTTGTGCGTCATTTGTGAGACTGAAAAAATGTCACTGTTTATTTTTAAACGTGTGAAAACAGGAAGTGACATCAGCAGCAGCAGCAGCAGCAGCAGCACACCTGTACAAAAGTACTGACATGTATGACTAATACTATTACAACTACTACTACTTCTACTACTACCAACTACTACTCCTACACTGCTACTGCTATTGACCGCTCAAGCAATGATAGTATCAGTAGTATGAAGTAGTATCATTGCTTGAGCGGTCAATAGTAGTAGCAGTAGTAGTAGTAGTTGTAGTAGTAGTAGCAGTAGTAGTAGTAGTAGTAGTAGTAGTAGCTTTGTTTCATTCACATGTTTGAGTAAAACTTTATTATCAGTCTTTTACATCTCCAAAGCTCAAAGCGTTACACCTCGTGATGTCATGAAGTGGTAGTTTTCAAGTTCACACCTACGTACTTTTACCTTTATTTCAGTTCAGAGTTCAGAGACTGACAACTCCAAATGTTCCAGATGATTCTAGCGAAGGTGTATGGAGTTTAAAAACACAGTGGAGCACTTCCTGTATCACCATGTGACATCACCAGGTGGAAGTTGTGTTTGTGATGAGGATTTAAAAATAGCTTTTTAATGTTTTCTCATCTCCTCCTCAGATGTTTCGGCTCCGTCACATGATTCCCGAGGTGTGATTCTCTCTCCTAGCTCCTCTTTCCTATCTCCTAGCCTCCCTTCCTTCCTCCCTCACACACACACACACACACACACACACACACAGAGAGAAGTTCAGATCTCCTCCACTCCTTGAACACATCACGCCCGAGTCTCCGAGGTTGCGTCACGGATTAGCCCTTTAAACCTCTATCTGTGCACCTTCTCCGCTGCTCCTTCTCCAAACTCTTCACGTTTTTCATTTCAAATTTTTTAACTTTTTACATTTTTTTTCCCACAAATTTCTCAATGGTCTTCCTCAGCCTCCCTCCAGGATGAAGAAAGAGAGAAAAACGCGCGCTTTGTTACTGATTTTGTTGCTTCATTTTGGTTCAGGTAAGACTGTAGAGACTTAAGATAATCCTGTAGCGTGTGTATATCCCGCTTCTGTGTTTATTTTTATTTAACATTTTAACACATTTAACATTTGAATTTATCACATTTTCTTTTCTGTTAATGCCACTTTTGACGTCTTATTCTACAGCAAGTAAGTCCTTTTCTTCTTTTTCTTTAGTCTCAATGTCATTTTCCATAGAAACAAATGGTATTTTTACCTGGTCTGGTTTAGTCCTGATGTTGCTTTGGTTTAGTCCTGGTTTAGTCCTGGTTTAGTCCTGGTTTAGTCCTGGTTTAGTCCTGATGTTGCTCTGGTTTAGTCCTGGTTTAGTCCTGGTTTAGTCCTGAGTCAGGTCTGCTTTAGTCCTGGTGTTGGTCTGGTTTAGTCCTGGTTTAGTCCTGGTTTAGTCCTGAGTCAGGTCTGCTTTAGTCCTGGTTTAGTCCTGAGTCAGGTCTGCTTTAGTCCTGGTGTTGGTCTGGTTTAGTCCTGGTTTAGTCCTGATGTTGCTCTGGTTTAGTCCTGGTGTTGGTCTGGTTTAGTCTTGGTTTAGTCCTGGTTTAGTCCCGGTGTTGGTCTGGTTTAGTCCTGGTTTAGTCCTGGTTTAGTCCTGAGTCAGGTCTGCTTTAGTCCTGGTTTAGTCCTGAGTCAGGTCTGCTTTAGTCCTGGTGTTGGTCTGCTTTAGTCCTGGTTTAGTCCTGGTTTAGTCCTGAGTCAGGTCTGCTTTAGTCCTGGTGTTGGTCTGGTTTAGTCCTGGTTTAGTTCTGGTTTAGTCCTGAGTCAGGTCAGCTTTAGTCCTGGTGTTGGTCTAGTTTAGTCCTGGTTTAGTCCTGGTTTAATCCTGGTTTAGTCCTGGTTTAGTCCTGGTGTTGCTCTGGTATAGTCCTGGTGTTGCTCTGGTTTAGTCCTGGTTTAGTCCTGAGTCAGGTCTGCTTTTGTCCTGGTGTTGGTCTGGTTTAGTCCTGGTTTAGTCCTGGTGTTGCTCTGGTTTAGTCCTGGTTTAGTCCTGAGTCAGGTCTGCTTTAGTATTTTTAAATCTTAAACGTCCTATATTATGCAAAATTGCGTGAACAATCCCTCAGTCGTCCAGGTAGAATCCATGGTAAAAGGAGAAATTCAATTTGTCAACTGGACAAAGTTTATTTGGTCGAAAATGTTTCGCCACTCATCCGAGAGGCTTCGTCAGTTCTGGTTAGAGTGCTGGTTAGACACTGCTTATATTTCGCTGCAGGGAGGAGTTAACTATACTAAAATTATTCTGAAACGATCTCACCTATTTGTTTTTGAGTTTCTGTCTTTTGTTTTTCCAATTTCTCTGGCGTCTAGTTTAGCATACCTATTCAACCCCTAACGACTGTTTTCACACCTCTGGACCTGATCTGCTGCCCTGTTGTTTCCTTGGTTTGTTTTGACTTCGGTTTGAGAATGGAATTATAAATGGGAGACAAGTTATGTCTGACTCCCCCATTTCTGTTTAAAGAAGGATTCTCTTTTTTGACAAAAATTGCCTCTTTAACTCCCCTCTCAAACCAGTTCTTTTCCCTGGCCAAGATCTGTCCCTCACTGTGAGGTTCAGATCTTAGCCAGGGAAAAGAACTGGAATAATTTCAGTATAGTTAACTCCTCCCTGCAGCTAGATATAAGCAGTGTCCATCAGCACTCTAACCAGAACTGACGAAGCAACTCGGATGAGCGGCAAAACGTTTTCGACCAAATAAACTTTGTCCAGTTGACAAATTGAATTTCTCCTTTTATCATTATGCAAAATTGATTCTTTTGAGCTTTAAGTCGTGTCATAATGTTGTTTCCTCCTCAAAAACACACCTGGAGTTGTGTTTTTGTTTGTTTTTTCGACATTTGCAAAGCTCAAAACGCTCTGTTCCACGTTGTGATGTCATGAAGTGGTAGTTTTCAAGCTTGTTTTACCTTTAGATCGGTAATTCCAGGGCTGAAATGATGACCACATGACATCACTAGGTGGAACAGAGTTTTTTTTTATTTACATTTGAGGGAAGAACTCAGCCTAAATCTGCAGGTTTGTGGGGTTCCTGGTATTGCTCTGATTTAGTCCTGGTTTAGACCCGGTTTAGACCCTCGTCAGTCTTGATTTAGTCCTGGTTTAGTCCTGAGTCAGGTCCGCTTTAGTCGTGGTGTTGCTCTGGTTTAGTCCCGGTTTGGTCCTGGTTTAGACCTAGTTTAGTCCTGGTTTAGACCTGGTTTAGTCCTGGTTTAGTCCTGAGTCAGGTCTGCTTTAGTTCTGGAGTTGCTATGGTTTAGTCCTGGTTTAGTCCTGGTTTAGACCTGGTTTAGTCCTGGTTTAGACCTAGGCTAGTCCTGGTTTAGACCCGGTTTAGTCCTGGTTTAGACCTAGGCTAGTCCTGGTTTAGACCTGGTTTAGTCCTGGTTTAGACCTAGGTTAGTCCTGGTTTAGTCCTGGTTTAGTCCTGGTTTAGTCCTGGTTTAGACCTGGTTTAGTCCTGGTTTAGTCCTGGTTTAGACCTGGTTTAGTCCTGGTTTAGACCTGGTTTAGTCCTGGTTTAGACCTAGTTTAGTCCTGGTTTAGACCTGGTTTAGTCCTGGTTTAGTCCTGGTTTAGTCCTCGTTTAGACCTGGTTTAGTCCTGGATTAGTCCTGGTTTAGACCTGGTTTAGTCCTGGTTTAGACCTGGGTTAGTCCTGGTTTAGTCCTGGTTTAGTCCTGGTTTAGACCTGGTTTAGTCCTGGATTAGTCCTGGTTTAGACCTGGTTTAGTCCTGGTTTAGTCCTGGTTTAGACCTGGTTTAGACCTGGTTTAGTCCTGGTTTAGTCCTGGTTTAGACCTGGTTTAGTCCTGGTTTAGACCTAGTTTAGTCCTGGTTTAGACCTGGTTTAGTCCTGGTTTAGTCCTGGTTTAGACCTGGTTTAGTCCTGGATTAGTCCTGGTTTAGACCTGGTTTAGTCCTGGTTTAGTCCTGGTTTAGACCTGGTTTACTCCTGGATTAGTCCTGGTTTAGACCTGGTTTAGTTCTGGTTTAGTCCTGGTTTAGACCTGGTTTAGTCCTGGTTTAGACCTAGTTTAGTCCTGGTTTAGACCTGGTTTAGTCCTGGTTTAGTCCTGGTTTAGACCTGGTTTAGTCCTGGATTAGTCCTGGTTTAGACCTGGTTTAGTCCTGGTTTAGTCCTGGTTTAGACCTGGTTTACTCCTGGATTAGTCCTGGTTTAGACCTGGTTTAGACCTGGTTTAGTTCTGGTTTAGACCTGGTTTAGTCCTGGTTTAGTCCTGGTTTAGTCCTGGTTTAGTCCTGGTTTAGTCCCGGTTTAGTCTTAGTCTAGTCTTTAGTCCCTAACCCTAACCCTATCCACAGTATGTTATTTGTTCAGTTACATGTTTGTTGATTGAGAGAAAATCCGTTGAAAAACACGCGCCTCTCCACAGATCTGACCTGTAACTTTGCTTGTACCTGCTTGTCTCCATGGAGGAAACGTTTAATGCCGTACTGTGGAATGTTCCAGGCAAAGAAATGACATCTCCATGGAGACAAACACCTGAAAAGTTACACAGTGTATCTTTAAATGTTGTCATGTTCTAATGTTAGTTATTTTTTAAAATTCTTTGATTTGTTTTTGTATTTTTCTAAAGGACAAACAGATTACGCTCCATATTTTTACGACAATGGACCGAGCAGCAACAACGGAAACATGGCTCTGTTCAGTGTCTCCGAGGACACACAAGTCGGTAAGAAAAAACAAAACAAAACTATTATTTCAGACGATTTGAATGCATTTTATTAGATTTTTATGATATTTGGTAGTTACAATGAAAACGTCTGTGTAACTTTTTTTCTGATATTTTTAATGCACGTAAAAAAAAGTGTGTTTACTGTGAGCTCACACAAACCTGACTCTGTGGCTTAATATTCCACAGTATGGCATGAAACCTGTCTCCATTTTATTTATTTATTTATTTATTTGACAGGGACAGTGTACATTAATGAACATTCCTGTAAATGTACCAGATTTAGCCAAGAGGCTAGTTTTCATCTGCAGTCCCTGGACAGATGTTAGATTGTCAATCTAAGAAAAAAACAGGTTAAAACAATGTACATACACAATTATTTACACTATTTACATGCTTTCAGGCTCACTCATAGTGACAGTCATGCACACTTGGTAAAACATTAACAATACATACATACAACATCTCCATCTGACTCCGTGGCCTTGTTCAGTCCTTTAACAATGGTTTAGTCCTGGTTTAGTCCTGGTTTAATCCTAGTTTAGTCCTGAGTCAGGTCTGCTTTAGTCCTGGAGTTTCTCTGGTTTAGTCCTAGTTTAGGCCTGGTTGAAACCTGGTTTAGTCCTGATTTAGTCTTGATTTAGACCTAGTTTAGTCCTGGTTTAGTCTTGGTTTAGTCCTGTTTAGTCCTGGTTTAGTCCTGGTTTAATCCTAGTTTAGTCCTGAGTCAGGTCTGCTTTAATCCTGGTGTTGCTCTGGTTTAGTCCTAGTTTAGTCCTGGGGTAGTCCCTGTTCACTCTTGTTTTAATCCTGGTTTAGTCCTGGTTTAGTCCTGGTTTAGACCTGGTTTAGACCTGGTTTAATCCTAGTTTAGTCCTAAGTCAGGTCTGCTTTAGTTGTGGTGTTGCTCTGGTTTAGTCCTGGTTTAGTCCTAGTTTAGGCCTGGTTGAAACCTGGTTTAGTCCTGATTTAGTCTTGATTTAGACCTAGTTTAGTCCTGGTTTAGTCTTGGTTTAGTCCTGTTTAGTCCTGGTTTAGTCCTGGTTTAATCCTAGTTTAGTCCTGAGTCAGGTCTGCTTTAATCCTGGTGTTGCTCTGGTTTAGTCCTAGTTTAGTCCTGGGGTAGTCCCTGTTCACTCTTGTTTTAATCCTGGTTTAGTCCTGGTTTAGTCCTGGTTTAGACCTGGTTTAGACCTGGTTTAATCCTAGTTTAGTCCTAAGTCAGGTCTGCTTTATTTGTGGTGTTGCTCTGGTTTAGTCCTGGTTTAGTCCTAGTTTAGGCCTGGTTTAGTCCTGATTTAGTCTTGATTTAGACCTAGTTTAGTCCTGGTTTAGTCTTGGTTTAGTCCTGGTTTAGGCCTGGTTTAATCCTGGTTTAGTCCTGGTTTAGTCCTAGTTTAGTCCTGAGTCAGGTCTGCATTAGTCCTGGTGTTGCTCTGGTTTAGTCCTAGTTTAGTCCTGGTTTAGTCCCTGTTCACTCTTGTTTTAATCCTGGTTTAGTCCTGGTTTAGTCCTGGTTTAGTCCTAAGTCAGGTCTGCTTTAGTCCTGGAGTTGCTCTGATTTAGACCTGGTTTAGTCCTGGATTAGTCCTGGTTTAGTGCTGGTTTAGACCTGGTTTAGTCCTGAGTCAGGTCTGCTTTAGTCCTGGAGTTGCTCTGATTTAGACCTGCTTTAGTCCTGGTTTAGTCCTGGTTTAGTCCTGATTTAGACCTGGTTTAGTCCTGGATTAGTCCTGGTTTAGTCCTGGTTTAGACCTGGTTTAGTCATGGTTTAGACCTGGTTTAGTCCTGGTTTAGACCTGGTTTAGTCCTGATTTAGACCTGGTTTAGTTCTGGATTAGTCCTGGTTTAGTGCTGGTTTAGACCTGGTTTAGTCATGGTTTAGACCTGGTTTAGTCCTGGTTTAGTCCTGGTTTAGTCCTGATTTAGACCTGGTTTAGTCCTGGATTAGTCCTGGTTTAGTGCTGGTTTAGACCTGGTTCAGGGAATGTTCTTAAGTTTGTTTATAACTTTCTTTTTCCGTGGATTCATGCAGGGAACCAGGCTCCTCCAGAAAGTTCCAGAGTGTTGCTTTGTTTTCACAGAGGTTTTATTTCATTCTTGTTTGGCGTTCACTCACTCTCATTCTAAACTGTTTTGGTTTGACACAAATAAGTTCTGGAGAAAACTCTTCCTCTCCTCGTTCTGTTGGTGTTCCGTAGGATCTCTGATCTACATCCTGAATGGCACAGACCCGGAGCTCGACCCCGTCAGGTTCGGACTCTCGTTCCACAAAGGAACTAAAGAGTATTTCAGAGTCGAACCCGAATCTGGAAACGTGACTTTGATTCAGGAGCTGGACAGAGAGGTACGGACAATTCACTTTTATTATTCTATTGATCTCCAGTCAAATGAAGCTCATCAAGGCCGGCGGTTTAGGGGTAAATTTGGAGCCAGTTTAATTTAAGGAATACGGTTTCATTTACAGACAAAATAGCAGAATAAAAACACCAGGATCATGTAGAGAGGGTTAATACAAACATTTTAAAGGTCCCATGGCATGAAATTTTCACTTTCTGAGGTTTTTGAACGTTAATGTGAGCTCCCCTACCCTGTTTAGGCCCCCCCCCCATGGTTAAAAGTTGTGAAATGTCTAAACTGAGCATTTGCGATCCTTTTCTGCGTTACAAAAAATCAGAGCTCAAACGGGCGAGTTTGAACAAGGCACCTTATTGACGTCAGATCGAAAAAAGAAATGCAAATGCAGTTCCACCCCCGTCTGTCTGTACTCAGCGTCTCTGTAAATCACGCCCAGAGAGTTTGGACTGCGAATGCGCTAGGCAATGCGAAATGCGTTTTTTTATTTGCCTGGAGGCACGTCCGAGTGTTTCTAGGCTCGGAAGTCCTTTATCTGAGCCTCTGGATCTTTGAACAGCAGTGGTTTAATTTTATTTTATGTGGAAATGTGTTTATTTTTCAATGGAACGCTTCAAATCTCTCCCCCCGTGCAAAAACAAGGAAATGGATCAGAGAGCGCTCAGAGCGAGAGCGGAGCGTTTGGCCACGCCCCCACCCTCTACTATTGGCCAGTTTTTTTCTCCTCATTTGCATTCAAGCAACAACACCCATTATAGAGTGTTCAGAGTGAGAAAAATTACTCTTTCTCATCTTATCTCTGTTTCTCATGCACTGAGTGTTGATTTTGAAGAAGGATTCATTTACAGTATTAGGGAACCATTAAGGAGCCATATAAAAGCATCAAGAAGTACCATGTCATGGGATCTTTAAGCCATTTTAACCTCTCTGTGTAACTTTTTTGTGATATTTTTATTGCACCAAAAAACTGTATTAAAAAAACAAAAAAAACAAAAAAGTGTGTTTACTGTGAGCTCACATCTCCACAAACCTGACTCCTTGGTTATAATATTCCACAGTATGGAATAAAACCTTCAGTTCAGTCCTTCTTTAACACTGGTTTAGTCCTGGTTTAGTCCTGGTTTAGTCCCTGTTCAGTCTTGTTTTAATACTGGTTTAGTCCTGGTTTAGTCCTGAGTCAGGTCTGGAATACAATGGTCTAGAATGCCAAAGGTCTGCAATGCTGTAATTGCTGCTAATGGAGGATTCTTTCACGAAAGGAAACTTTGAACGAAAAAATTATTATTTCAAATACAAATCATTATTTCTAACCTTGTCAATGTCTTGACTATATTTTATATTCATTTTACAACTCATGGTGGTAAATAAAAGTGTGACTTTTCATGGAAAACACAAAATTGTCTGGGTGACTCCAAACTTTTGAACGGTAGTGTAGATCAGAAAACATACGAGCCCTTTAACTGTGCATTAGATTTGAAACTGTAATAGAGCACTTACAGATTCACTTAAACCCTGTGTTTTTGCTGTTTTTGTTTTTCAGAGTCAGGATGAGATCTCGGTGTCTGTGAGCATCACAGACGGGCGTAACAAGGTAAAGGTGTTATTCATACATTTAAAAAAGAAACTTAATTAAACTCCTGCAGCAGGAAACGTCCAAATACACTTAAATACACTTAAATACACTTAAATACACTTAAATACACTTAAATGCACTTAAAGGAAAAGTAACGTTTTTTACAATTTGAGCCTTATTTAGGTAATAAAACAAGTTGTTTTACTCACCCATATCACTTTGATGTCATATGGAGAATTTCCGGAGATGTTTTAGATTAGCGTTAGGCTAACGCCGTTAGCCTAACGCGACTTATAGCCATAGCTCGAGGCATTCCCCGAGCATGTAATATGCCCCGTGCGGGCTCCAAATAACACAAACTTTAGCACTTTTCAAATCATAGAAGCTCAATGTCTTTAGTCTACGATTTTGTTTGAATCAAAAGTGGCCTGTAATCCGAGATTTAGCCATAGTTTCGAGTAGATGAGGACGCCAGTGCGCATGCTCCCGGCTCCCGGGACCCAAACATGGAACGCAAAGCTGTAAACTATGGATAAATCTCGGATTACAGGCCACTTTTGATTCAAACGAAATCGTAGACTAAAGACATCGAGCTTCTATGATTTGAAAAGTGCTAAAGTTTGTGTTATTTGGAGCCCGCACGGGGCATATTACATGCTCGGGGAATGCCCCGAGCTATGGCTATAAGTCGCGCTAGGCTAACAGCGTTAGCCTAACGCTAATCTAAAACATCTCCGGAAATGCTCCATATGACACCAAAGTGCTATGGGTGAGTAAAATAACTTGTTTTATTACCGAAATAAGGCTCAAATTGTAAAAAACGTTACTTTTCCTTTAAATACACTTAAATACACTTAAATGCACTTAAATACACTTAAATGCACTTAAATACACTTAAATGCACTTAAATACACTTAAATACACTTAAATACACTGTACGTTATAACAGGAGGTAGGGCAGATAAAAACGTATTCAAGTTTTCCTAGTTTAGTTCTTGTTTAGTTCTGGTTTAGTCTTTGTTTAGTCCTGGTGTTGACCTGGTTTAGTCCTGGTATAAATCAAATTTAGTCTTGGTTCAGTCCTGGTTTAGTCCTGGTGTTGACCTGGTTTAGTCCTGGTATAAATCAAATTTAGTCTTGGTTCAGTCCTGGTTTAGTCCTGGTCTTGTTGTAAATAAGAGTAAAAAACTATTTAAGGAAACACTTTAGTAACATTTCTTGTGAAGTAAATGTAATATCTGAAGACGTTTTCTCTGAAGTTGTGTTTTTATAGTTTGTGAAATCTAAACTTTGATCTTTGACTGTTCAGGTTGTGGAAACGGCCAGAATCTTTGTCACTGACGCCAACGATGAAGCTCCAGAGTTTCAGAACCTGCCCTTCATCATCAGCATCCCAGAGGTAAGACTGGGTTAGTCCTGGGTTAGTTCTAGTTTAGTTCTGGTTTAGACATGTATTGGTTAAGCTGTGGTTTACTTGGTATGATTTTTATGATTAAGGACTAGTCATGATCCTGGTTTAGTCCTATAGTTTATTCTGGTTTAGGATAGACTGGTTTACTAGTGGTTTAGCCCTGGTTTAGTCCTGGTTTAGTTCTCATTTAGTTCTTGTTCTATCCTGCTTTAGTCCTAGTTTTGACTTAGTTTAGACCTGGTTTAGTCCTTTTTTTAGTCTTGATTTATACCTGCTTTAGCCCAGGTTCAGTCCTGATGTAGTCCTGCTTTAGTCCTGGTTCAGTTCTGTTTCAGTCCTGGTTTAGTCCTGCTTTAGTCCTGGTTCAGTCCTGGTTCAGTCCTGGTTCAGTCCTGGTTCTGTCCTGCTTTAGTCCTGCTTTAGTCCTGCTTTAGTCCTGATTCCGTTCTGCTTTAGTCCTGGTTCAGTTCTGTTTCAGTCCTGGTTTCAGTTCTGCTTTAGTCCTGGTTCAGTCCTGGTTCAGTCCTGTTTTAGTCCTGGTTCAGTTCTGGTTCAGTCCTGTTTTAGTCCTGGTTCAGTCCTGGTTTCAGTCCAGCTTTAGTCCTGCTTTAGTCCTGGTTCAGTCCTGTTTTAGTCCTGGTTCAGTCCTGGTTTCAGTCCTGCTTTAGTCCTGCTTTAGTCCTGCTTTAGTCCTGGTTCAGTCCTGGTTCAGTCCTGTTTTAGTCCTGGTTCAGTCCTGGTTCTGTCCTGCTTTAGTCCTGCTTTAGTCCTGCTTTAGTCCTGATTCCGTTCTGCTTTAGTCCTGGTTCAGTTCTGTTTCAGTCCTGGTTTCAGTTCTGCTTTAGTCCTGGTTCAGTCCTGGTTCAGTCCTGTTTTAGTCCTGGTTCAGTTCTGGTTCAGTCCTGTTTTAGTCCTGGTTCAGTCCTGGTTTCAGTCCTGGTTACGTCCTGCTTTAGTCCTGCTTTAGTCCTGGTTTAGTCCTGATTCCGTTCTGCTTTAGTCCTGGTTCAGTCCTGGTTCAGTCCTGTTTTAGTCCTGGTTCAGTTCTGGTTCAGTCCTGTTTTAGTCCTGGTTCAGTCCTGGTTTCAGTCCTGCTTTAGTCCTGCTTTAGTCCTGGTTCAGTCCTGGTTCAGTCCTGTTTTAGTCCTGGTTCAGTCCTGGTTCAGTCCTGTTTTAGTCCTGGTTCAGTCCTGGTTTCAGTCCTGCTTTAGTCCTGCTTTAGTCCTGCTTTAGTCCTGGTTCAGTCCTGGTTCAGTCCTGTTTTAGTCCTGGTTCAGTTCTGGTTTCAGTCCTGCTTTAGTCCTGCTTTAGTCCTGCTTTAGTCCTGGTTCAGTCCTGGTTCAGTCTCTTTCTTTGTCTCAGGACTCGGCTCCAGGGACCAGTGTGTACAAAGTGGAGGCTAAAGACAAAGACCTGGGCTCAGGAGGAAGTGTCTCTTATTATCTACAGGTAACACAAACAACAACAACAATATTAATAATAATAATAATAATTGCATCCATTTCCAGCTTTAGTTTACACTTTCTAATGCTGAAGGATTAAACCGTCTAAAATCTGTTATTAATATTTGGTTCTGCACGTGCTCAGTAAGGCTCTGACCTCTGCCGTTAGCCTTTAGCCATTAGCCATTAGCCATTAGCGGATTAGCCTTGACATGAACATGTGCCTCCTGGACCTTTTCAATTATAAAAGTGTCCCAAGGTCAAAGATCATCGCATGAAACCACTCTGAGTTTGATGAAAATGCGGAACGTCACTGGAGGATTAAGGGTCTGGACCAAAAGGGGAGTTAAATGTTTTTTTTCCATGTATCTGAGCTCTATGTACTGTCGGCATCTGTCCGTTAGCATTAGGGTTGACAACCGTCCTTTGAAAAACGGAATAGTCCCGTATTCAGAAACAAAAGTACGCGTCCCGTATTGAGCTGAAAAGGGATGCACTTTGTCCCGTATTACCGTGTGAATCAAAAATATCAAAAATAAAGATCGGTGTCCCGTCTTGGTCTCGAGATGATTGCGATCATATTTCATTACGGCCGCTGCCTTTAGCAATAAACTTTTACCGTGTTTTTCGCACTGCAGCCCGTGCGCTCGTCTGGAACACGTGGAAACCACGCGTGACGCCAGCGAGCGCAGCTTGGTCACAACAGCCTTTGTGTACTATATGTTACAGCGTCCGCACAGAGCAGGTCTACAGCACAGAGCAGGTCTACAACACAGAGCAGGTCTACAGCAGAGAGCAGGTCTACAACACAGAGCAGGTCTACAACACAGAGCAGGTCTACAGCACAGACCAGGTCTACAGCACAGAGCAGGTCTACAGCACAGAGCAGGTCTACAACACAGAGCAGGTCTACAGCACAGAGCAGGTCTACAGCACAGAGCAGGTCTACAGCACAGACCAGGTCTACAGCAATATGTGGTTGAATTTTGCCTAATAAAAGTGCACAAATGCATCTGTTTGTCACAACATCCATTTGGTAAATGTGCAGAGCCTGGTAAATGCCACTGCACTTCTTGAGGAGGTTGAGAGTGTTTGGGGTGGAGCAAGAAATAATGACGGCCTTCTATAGGGCGTCCATTGAATCCATCATTAGATATGGGATCATTATATGGTTTGGGAACCTGTCTGTTAAACTGAGAACTGAACTGCAAACTCTCGTTAAGAGAGCGGGGAAAATAATGGGCATGCCCCCTCCCACATCACTGCAAGCTTTATTTGATGAAACAGTGAAAAGGCAGGGTTTGAAAATCCTACAGGATGACGAGCACGTTTTGCACAGTGAATATGAAATACTGCCATCAGGAAGAAGATACAGGGTCCCAAACTGTAAAACAAATAGGTTCAAATTTTCATTGGTTCCCTGGTCAATTAAACTACTGAATAGTAGGTCTTAGCGGGTGTGTATGTGTGTGTGTATGTGTGTGTGTGGGGATGCAACTTTTCTGTAGGGTTTTTATGTGTGTGTGTGTTTAAAACAGGTTGTACTAACAATGGCAGTCTTTTTATATGTTGCATGTTTCCTTTGTTCATGTATTATACATGTTTCTTACGTGTCTGTCTGCTGTGCTGTTTTTAGTGTTTATTATAAATGTCCAAACAAAATTTCTCTCCTGAAGAGACAATAAAGGCTTATCTTATCTTAAAACCAGTAAGAGAATGTAACTCCAGGTAGAAAACCACATTTAAAAAAAAAAAAAAAATCAAAGAAGGGGTCCTCAAACTGTGGGTGAGGGTCCAAAAACGGGGCACAGTGTTTAAGTGCAGTACAGTTTGCTTATCTTATTTTAAGATTAAAATGAAAGGAAAAGTAACGTTATTTTACAATCTGAGCCTTCTTTCGGTAATAAAACAAGTCGTTTGACTCACCCATAGCACGTTCGTGTCATTTGGAGCTGTTTGGTAAAAGTTATGTTGTAGCGTATCCGTTAGCCTGAGTACTCGGGGCATTACTTTGCGGTCTCCAAATAACACAAACTTTAGCACTTTTCAAATCATAGAAGCCCGATGTCTTAGTCTACAATTTCGTTTGGTCAAAAGTGGCCTGTAATCCGAGATTTAGCCATAGTTTCGAGTTGATGAGGACGCCAGTGCGCATGTGCGGATTGTGCTATCGGCTCCCGGGACCCAAACATGAAACGCAAAGCTGAAAACTATGGATAAATCTTGGATTACAGGCCACTTTTGCTTCAAACGAAATCGTAGACTAAAGACATCGGGCTTCTATGATTTGAAAAGTGCTAAAGTTTGTGTTATTTGGAGACCGCAAAGTAATGCCCCGAGTACTCACGCTAACGGATACGCTACAACATAACTTTCACCAAACAGCTCCAAATGACACGAACGTGATATGGGTGAGTCAAACGACTTGTTTTATTACCGAAAGAAGGCTCAGATTGTAAAATAACGTTACTTTTCCTTTAACATTTATCAGATAAAATGGAGATAGATGTATGAAAACCTATTTATGTGAGTCAGCCTTTTCCCACATGAAGATCATTAAGTCCAAGTACTGTTCCACCATGACTGATGATCATTTAGAAATGTGCTTGAGTCTGGCTGTCAGCTGCTACTGTCCGGACTACACATCCTGAGCTGATTCCATCCAGTGCAAGTCACATTTAGTGAGAAGGTCGTGCAAAGTGGGATCATCAAGAGGGAGAAATTTTCCCCCCCAAAATGGGTGGTTGATGTATTAGTTTTTATTGGCTGGAATGACCCTAGATTGCATCTCAGAGCATCTAGAGTTCTAGCTTTTCAGTGCCTTTCACCTTTTTCCATTACTGGTCACTTTCGTCCCTGTTTATATTAATTTATACAGTTTTAAGTTAAGCAGGACAGATATTTATTTTATTATGTTAATTTTCTTATTTTGTATTAAAAATAAATTGCTGATAATTATTTATTTTCCATGTGTTCATATCACTCAGATATGCATCTAATTCAATTCAGGTTTGAGTCAAATAGTTAAAAAATCACTTCACACATACAAAAAAGGGCTAAAAAGATTCACTACACCACGAAGGGTGAAGGCAATCGGGCCGGCCGGTCCTGCCGATGAGGTGTCCCTTATTTATTTTTCAGGGAGTTGGCAACCCTAGTTAGCATGCTAGTTATTGTTAGCTTTACAGTCACAGAAAAAAACAATCTCTGTTTTTCCTTCTAAAAGTTGTGAAAAGCTCTTATAAACTCATCGTGGGGAGTAACTTTGAAAGCAAAAGGGAAACGAGGAAGAACTTTGGACCACTGCCAACTGTTGAAATTAACACGTTTTTTGTTTTTAAGCTAATTTAATTTAAAAAACGGTAGATGAAAAAGGTTTAACAATGTTTAAATGTTGTTGGTGAGGAGGAAGAGGAGATGGAGAGACTGAGGGTGTATCCATAGACTGTATACAGTGGTCCCTCACTTTTTTTTTTATCTTTTATTATTAAAGTTACATGTTTCAAAACCACAATAACATTCACAAAGCACTCAGAAGGCACATTGGGGGACGTGGGCACGGGAACAAACATCACTGGGTGTAAGGGAAAGGGACTTAGGTCGTTTTCACACCTGCCGTGTTTGGTTCGCTTAAAACGAACCAGAGTTCGTTTGCTCCTTTGATTCGGACCTTTTGGGCTGGTGTGAATAAAAACTAAAAGTCTCGATCCAGAGCAAACAAGCGGACCGAGACCACCTAAAAAGCTCGGTCTCGGTCCGGTTCCATTCAAACTCTGGTGCGGTTCGTTTGAGGTGAGAATGCAGACCGGACTCGATCCGACACAAGTTGGCTTTTTGTACTTAACGAGCTCCCGTCGTATGTCGAGCATTATGGGAAACCGAGGCTGACGAAACGAAACGAAACAAAACGAAACTTACGAGTCTTACTTACGTTTTGCGTGAAGAGCAAGAGTCAGAACTTGATGCGCACATGAGCGCTGTCCTCCGAAGCCGTCTTGTCCTGTGTCTTCGTCCTTTGGAAATTGATTGTAAAATAGTGTAAACCTGACGATGCTGCTCAAACATTTGTGCGAACTGTATAAACTGAGCAAACCATATCGCTAAGGCTAGATTGAAAACAGCACATAACACCATGATTCTCCTCCTTCCGGGTTTGGACACCGACACGGCTCATTCTGTCCAATGTCTGAGCGACCTCAGCACATGTGCTTTTGTTTACAGATGTTAGTTTGCTTGGGGAAAAACTGCAGTGTGAAAGCGAACCGCACCAAAATAAAATAAAAAATAAAAAAATTTGGTCCGGACCAAAGCAAGTGGACTATCGGACTTTCCTGGTGTGAAAACGACGTACCTGGGGGAAGTACAAGGGGGGCCGAGAAGGAAAACAGGGGGAGTGAGGGTCCAGAGGGAACAGCGGAGGAGGGTAGGGGTCAGAAGTCCAACTGAGGGGAACCGGTCCCTCGCTCTATCGCAGTTCACTGTTCGCGGCCTCGCTGTTTCGCAGATTTAAAAAAAAAGAAAATTTCAATTTTTTTATAGTGTAACTTTTTAAAATAGTGTAACATTGTGTTCTGCGTCCTGATTGGCTAAGGGACCTTTGCCGACTGATAGATGGGGGACGCGGGGGGGACCGGGACTAGACTGGGACTAGACAAGGACCAGAACGGGACTAGACCGGTACTAGACCAGGACTAGACCAGGACTAAACGTGGACTAAACCAGATCTAGACCAGAACTAAACCAGGTCTAGACCAGGTCTATACCAGGTCTAAACCTGGACTGGACCTGGACTAAACCAGGACTGGACCAGGTCTAGACCTGGACTAAACCGGGACTAGACCAGGTCTAAACCAGGATTAAACCACCACGTGTCGCTCTTTGCTGGTTTCATGCGGCTGGTTTGTGGCTCGGGCTGAGAGGACGCGGTCCGGGCGCCGTGGTTCGATCTCGTGCTCGCAGCCCCGGTGTACGCACGGCCTCGCGCCGGTCGTGCGGCTCTGTCACAGATTTGACCACAATGAGGGGTACAGTGAACCCTCGTTTATCGCGGGGGTTAGGTTCCAGAAATAGCCCGCAATCAGTGAAATCCGCGAAGTAGGACAATTTTATATTTTACAATTATTCTACATGTTTTAAGGCTGAAAACGCTTCACCAGACACATTATACACCTTTCTGAGACTGGTATTAACATTTTCTCACATTTTTCTCTTGTTTAAACACTCAAACTTTTGTAGATTTTCATTAAAATATATTAATAGTGACGCGGGGCTCCCCCACGCGGACACGTGCGCGCGGACACGTGCGCGCGGACACGTGCGCGCGGACACGTGCGCGCGGACACGTGCGCGCGGACACGTGCGCGCGGACACGTGCGCGCGGACACGTGCGCGCGGACACGTGTGTTTGTTTTGGTACCACATATCCATGCCATGTGCAAAAGTCGAGTGGAAAGCGACCTGGATATCATTTTGGGCAAGACTCAAGCCAATGCTAACAGTGCCAAACCGCTAACAGACGCCTCTGAGCACCAGTCCTCACCACAAGACCAGGTAAGACCAACCTGCGCTCACAAGAGTTGGTTGCATTTCACCCCGGCTCCAAAATCAGACCGCTATCAATGCGTCGCCAATACTCCACAGATCTCTAGGACGGGGTCGGGTTCGTCCTCTCGGCGTGACGGGGAAGAGCCACTGTCTCCTCTGTGCGCGCGAGTTTCCTCCCCCCGCTGCGGGCTCCCTCGAATGCGGCTCTCCCCGCTGCGGCTCCCCCGGCCCGTCCATGTTGATTCTTGGCTCTTCCATGGTCCGGCTCGCACTCTCTTCCATGGCTCGTGCAAGTAAACAAAGGCCACACCTCCTGTCACCCAGGCGCTCTCGTGAAGGAAATCAGAGACTCTGTCCCTACCATCCCTGGTCTAGACCTGGTTTAGTCCTGGTTTAGACCTGGTTTAGACCTGCTTTAGACCTGGTTTAGTCCTGGTCTAGTCTCTTAGCTAATCAGGGCGCAGGACAGAATGTTACACTGTAAAAAAAAAAGTTACACTATAAAAAAAATTGGGGGGAAAAAAAAAAAAAAAATTGGAAAAAAAAATCCGCGAAACAGCGAGGCCGCGAACAGTGAACCGCGATACAGCGAGGGTTCACTGTACACGTGTCGCACACTTCTCCAAGGAGTTGGTGCGTGTAGCGTCCCGGGACGTGGCAGTGAGCGCGGTGCTTCCTGCGGATCCAGTGACTCATGTCTCCGCTCCCCTTGCGCGTCCGGTGGGGCTTTTTGTACTTTTTATAGTGACAGTGTTAAGTGGGGTTAATACAGTGTATGGATGTATCAGAAGAAGTAAAAGTCCACTGAGACTGTGGACCACTGTGGAACCTACCTGGGCCACTGAGGATTTACTCAGATATAAAACCACCTCCTGATTTAAAACAAAGAACTGACTTTGAAACTGACATTCAAAAGCACATTTAGTGTTTTTAATTATCATTGTCTCTTAGTTCGTTTTCACACCTGCCTTGTTTGGTTCATTTAAAACGAACCAGAGTTCGTTTGCTCCTTTGATTCGGACCTTTTGGGTTGGTGTGAATAAAAACCAAAAATCTCGATCCGGAGCAAACAAGCGAACCGAGACCACCTAAAAAGCTCGGTCTTGGCACGGTTCCATTCGAACTCTGGTGCGGTTTGTTTGAGGTGAAAATGCAGACCGGACTCGATCTAACACAAGTTGGCTTTTTGTACTTAACGAGCTCCCGTTGTATATCGAGCATTATGGGAAACCGAGGCTGACGAAACAAAACTTAACGAGGCTTACTTACGTTTTGCGTGAAGAGCAAGAGTCAGAACTTGATGCGCACATGAGTTCTGTCCTCCATAGTCGTCTTGTCCTGTGTCTTCGTCCTTTGGAAATTGATTGTAAAATAGTGTAAACCTCACGATGCTGCTCAAACATTTGTGAGAACTGTAAAAACTGAGCAAACCATATCGCTAAGGCTAGATTGAAAACAGCACGTAACACCAGGATTCTCCTCCTTCCGTGTTTGGACACGGCGTTTGGACACGGCTCATTTCTGTCCAATGGCTGAGCGACCTCAGCACACGTGGTTTTGTTTACAGATTTTGGTCCACTTAGAAAAAAAGTGCAGTGTGAAAGCGAACCGCACTAAAATTTAAAAAAAAATAAAAAATTTGGTCCGGACCAAAGCAAGTGAACTATCGGACTTTCCTGGTGTGAATACGACCTTAGTACGGAAATGGAGTTTGACATTTTAGTCTAATGATAACACCACCTGCTGGACACATCTGGAAGTGCAGTAGTTAAAGTCTTACGTTTATGTTTCAGGCCTCGTCTTCTGTCCCGTTCACCATCGACCCTCACAGTGGGGTCCTCCGAGTCCGACCGGGAGAAACCCTGGACTACGAGACCACGCCCACGCACTTCATCACCGTCATCGCCAAGGTAACCAAACCACACATATTGAACTGCTTAGCAACAACAAACAACAGCTGCTCTGGTTTTCGTCTGAGAATCGGTTTGTTCTTGGTTAAGTCCTTTTCTAATCCTGGTACATGCCTTGTTCTTGGTTTTGTTGAGTCCTGGTTTAGTCATTCTTTAATTCTGGTATTTTTTAGTGTTGGGTTAGATCTGTTTGCAATCTGGTTAAATCCTGGTTTATTCCTGGTTTAGACCTAGTTCATACCTGGTTTAGTTATGTCTTAGACCTGATTTAGTCCTGGTTTAGTTCTAGTTTAACCACATTTAGTCCTGGTTTATATCCCAATTAGATTGTTGTTTAGTCATTCTTTAATTTTGGTATTTTTTAGTCCTGGTTTAGACCTGTTTGCAATCTGGTTAAATCCTGGTCTAGTCCTGGTTTATACCTGGTTCCTTTATGGTTTAGACCCGATTTAGTCCTGGTTTAGTTCTAGTTTAACCACATTTAGTGCTGGTTTATAGCCCAGATTAGATTATTGTTTAGTCCTGGTACAATCGTTGCGTGTTTAGTCCTGGTTTAGTCCTGGTTAAGTCCGGGTTTAGACATGTTTTAGACCCGGTTTAGTCCTGGTTTATAGATGACCTGATTAAATGTCCAGTCCTGGTTTAGTTCTGGTTTAGTCCTGGTTTAGACATGGTTTATAGCTGGTTTAGTTATGGTTTAGACCCGATTGAGTCCTGGTTTAAACCTGGTTAAGTCCAGGTTTAGACAAGGTCTAGACCCATTTAAGTCCGGGTTTATAGATGACCTGATTAAATGTCCAGTCCTGGTTTAGTCCTGGTTTAGACATAGTTTATACCTGGTTTAGTTCTGGTTTAGTCCTGGTTTAGAAATAGTTTATACCTGGTTTAGTTATGGTTTAGACCCAATTGAGTCCTGGTTTAAACCTGGTTAAGTCCGGGCTTAGACCTGTTTAAGTCTGGGTTTATAGATGACCTGATTAAAAGTGTTCAGTCCTGGTTCAGTTCTGGTTTAGTCCTGGTTTAGACATAGTTTATACTGGTTTAGTTATGTTTTAGATCTGATTTAGTCCTGGTTTAGTTTGGGTTTAGACCTGGTTTAGTCCTGGTTTATAGATGACGTGATTAAAAGTCCAGTCCTGGTTTAGTCCCGATTTAGTCCTAGTAGAGTCCATTGCTTGTCTCTTTAGACATTAGATCTTATTAAGTCCTGGTTTGGTTTTTAAACGGATCTTTCTTATACCAAACTAACATTAACTCTGTCGTTAACACTTGTGCAGCTGTGTAGCCGACGGCCATTTTGAACATGTCACTTCCTATTGTCACACTTGTCACGTTTCCACGGCAACGCTGCGTTAATTTCGTGAAGGTGTAAAGTTGTGATGCACAGAGCGGACGGGACCGAGTTTCACCTCACAACATCGCACTAGGAAACAAAACAGAAAGTACAAATTTGACAGAGAATAAAGACAAAAGAGTCATCCATCCATCAAACTTCTTGTTTCTATGGAGACGTCATTGCTCTGCCTGGAATGTTCCACAGTATGACTTTTAACAGCTGTACTTTACATTTACTCAATTACAAGTGGTTTTAGAGCTCAAAAATACCTAGAACATTCTGACAGATCTGACCTGTAACTTGGTCCGGTTTGGTCTCCATGAAGATAGAAAGGTTTAATTCCATACTGTGGAATTAAAGCAATAACATCTCCGCCGGAAAAGTTACACAGTGCAGCTTTAAATAGAGTTCACAAAGAAAGTTTCATGAGGATTATTTTTATAGAAACACAAACTCACACAATCTGTCAGCCTCGACGTTTCTCTGCACTCATCGCTTCGCTCGAGCGTTTTAGCAGTTAAATTTTGTGTTAACACCAGTACTCGAGTTGAGAAGGGATGGGGGGGGCAAAAAATAGTCAAAATCATCCCTCTTCTAAAACGGTGATCCCTTCTTCCATCCCTTGTGGCATTTTATCAATCAGGCATGAAAATCCCTCACCTTTTGGCAAAATTCACCGTTTTGAAGTCAAAATAGGTGACCTACGTAAATCGTGGCCAGTTCCAAGAGCCAATCACAGGCCGAACTGCGCTCCGGCTTCCAATCATGTTGCAGCATACCCACCCATCGCGTTCCCGCCAATCATGACGATTAGCGTTGTTGTGTTTGCGCCTGTTCGCCGATCAGCGGTGAGCGAGCCCCGTTAATATGTACGCTACGTTAATGCTACGTAAGAAGGAGCTCTCACCTCGGGACTCGGGATAATTATTCTTGGGTTCTTTTTAAAGACAATGCAGTAACGTGTATTTACCTTGTTGACATGTTTCGGCTGCTGCGTGTTCAGAACTGTCCCGGTGTTGGTGGTGACGTGTCCTTTATCAGCTGTAGGCGTGTTGTTTTCCGATCCAATGACCCGTGTTAAAGAACAAGAGAACACAAAATGAACTTTGGTTTAATACCTGGAGTTATTTGAGTATCTAGTCCTGGTCTAGCCGTGGTCTAGCTCTGGTCTAATCCTGATCTAGCCCTGATCTAGTCCTGGTCTAGTCCTGGTCTAGTCCTGGTCTAGTTCTGGTCTAGTCCTGGTCTAGCCCTGGTATAGTCCTGGTCTAGCCGTGGTCTAGCCCTGGTCTAGTCCTGGTCTAGTCCTGGTCTAGTTCTGGTCTAGTCCTGGTCTAGCCCTGGTATAGTCCTGGTCTAGCCGTGGTCTTGCCCTGGTCTAGTCCTGGTCTAGCCCTGGTATAGTCCTGGTCTAGCCGTGGTCTAGCCCTGGTCTAGTCCTGGTCTAGTCCTGGTTTAGTTCTGGTCTAGTCCTGGTCTAGCCCTGGTCTGGTCCTAGTCTAGCCGTGGTCTAGTCCTGGTCTAGTCCTGGTCTAGTTCTGGTCTAGTCCTGGTCTAGTCCTGGTCTAGCCCTGGTCTAGTCCTGGTCTAGTCCTGGTCTAGTCCTGGTCTAGCTCTGGTCTAGCCGTGGTCTAGCCCTGGTCTAGCCGTGGTCTAGTCCTGGTCTAGTCCTGGTCTAGCCCTGGTCTAGTCCTGGTCTAGTCCTGGTCTAGCCCTGGTCTGGTCCTGGTCTAGCCCTGGTCTAGTCCTGGTCTAGTCCTGGTCTAGCCCTGGTCTAGTCCTGGTCTAGTCCTGGTCTAGCCCTGGTCTAGCCCTGGTCTAATCCTGATCTAGCCCTGATCTAGTCCTGGTCTAGCCGTGGTCTAGCCCTGGTCTAGTCCTGGTTTAGTCCTGGTCTAGCCCTGGTCTGGTCCTAGTCTAGTCGTGGTCTAGCCCTGGTCTAGCCCTGGTCTAGCCCTGGTCTAGCCCTGGTCTAGTCCTGGTCTAGCCCTGGTCTAGCCCTGGTCTAGCCCTGGTCTAGCCCTGGTCTAGTCCTGGTCTAGTCCTGGTCTAGCCCTGGTCTAGTCCTGGTCTAGCCCTGGTCTAGTCCTGGTCTAGTCCTGGTCTAGTCCTGGTCTAGCCCTGGTCTAGCCCTGGTCTAGCCCTGGTCTAGCCCTGGTCTAGCCCTGGTCTAGTCCTGGTCTAGCCCTGGTCTAGTCCTGGTCTAATTCTAATTCTCCTGAATAATTGGTTTGTTTACATCCCCAAAGCTCAAAACGCTCTGTTCCAACTTGTGATGTCATGAAGTGGTAGTTTTTAAGTTCACAGCTCCTTTTACCTTTAGTCCAGTAGAGATTTGAAATTCCAGGGCTGAAACACTCTGGTAGAACAGAGTGTTTTCGTTTTGAGAGAAGAACTCAGCTTAAATCTGCAGAGTTTGTGTTAAAAATGTGAATGAAACAAAACAACTCCAGGTCTGTTTGTGACGAGGAAACAACAATAGAACAACGTAGATCATAAAATAATGAAATACAGAACCTTTAATCGCCCGGTGTGTTGTTTTTGTTCAGGACGGAGGAGGGAAGTACAAAGGGAGGCACCAGGTCCTGTCGTCCAGCGCCACGGTCACAGTGAACCTGCAGGACTCTCAGGACACGCCCCCTGTGTTCGTGGGCACGCCTTATTTTGGATACGTGTACGAAGTCTCTGTCCCGGTGAGACTTTGTACACAAATACTTTAAACGTGTAAATAATGTGTATTTTTTATAGTATTTTGTCTGAAATAGAAATACTCATGTCTGATACAATAATACAAAGGTTTTCCATCAGAGAGAAACTTCAATGGTGGAAGAAGTACTCAATTTTATTTGAAAGTACATACAGTATATCGTAGCAAAAAAATATTCAAGTAAAATTAAAAGTGTCACATGAAAAAATCTACTTAAGTAAACGTATTAAAGTACATGTTTAAAATTGTACTTCCACGCAGGTTTTGAGATCGTATAAAGCTTCAAATGTCGTGATTTTGATACAGATTTGTGCTAAATTTTGTTCAAAAGAAAAAAATGTGTTTATATATTTTTTTGTTTTATTTTTTTTTTTGTTTCTTGCACTTTTTATTTGTATATTTTTGCATTCTCAAACTACAAATATGTTAAAAACAGGAGGTAGCAGGTCTCACACAATAATATAAAGTACCTGCTCTCAAAAAAGTTAAAAGTATCCACTGTAAAATGTATAAAAAAGTATAAATTTTTGGTATCTTTACTTAAATACAGTACTTTACTACTTTTAATTCATTATGTTCCATCCATCCATTTTCTTCTTCTTATCCGGGGCCGGGTCATGGGGGCAGCAGTCTAAACAGGGACTCCCAGACTTCTCTCACCCCGGACACTTCCTCCAGCTCCTCCGGGGGGACCCCAAGGCGTTCCCAGGCCAGCCGAGAGACATAGTCCCTCCAGCGTGTCCTGGGTCTTTCCCGGGGCCTCCTCCCAGTGGGACAAGCTCGGAACACCTCCCGAGGGAGGTGTTCCAGGAGGCATCCGGAACAGACGCCCGAGCCACCTCAGCTGCTCCTCTCAACGTGGAGAAGCAGCGGCTCTACTCCGAGCTCCTCCCGTGCGACTGAGCTCCTCACCCTATCTCTAAGGGAGCGCTCAGCCACTCTGCGGAGGAAACTCATTTCGGCCGCTTGTATCCGTGATCTCGTCCTTTTGGTCATTACCCAGAGCTCATGACCATAGGGGAGGGGAGGAACGTAGATTGACGGTAAACCGAGAGCTTTGCTTTTCGGCTCAGCTCCCTCTTCACCACAACGGTCCGGTACAGCGACCGCATCACTGCTGACGCTTCACCGATCCACCTGTCAATCTCACGCTCCATCCTCCCCTCACCATTATGTTCCACCCATGTTTAAATTGCATGTTAATGTCTGTGTGCGTGAAAATGAATTTCCCCTTGGGGACAATAAAAGTCTAAAATCTAAATGCAAAATAGGCTAAATTTAGCTATATTTAGCCCTTTCTAAATAGCACACAAAAGCAATAATATATTGTAATATAGCTCCTTTAACTTATGTATTAATCATACAGATTATGAAAAATATTTTTATTAACAGATTTTATCAATTAAATCTTTTGTTTTTCTTTCAGGGCTCGGAAGTGTTCACAGTCTCTGCCAGAGATGGAGACCAGGGCAACCCCAACCCGATGCACTACCAGATCATCAACGGTGAGGAGAAACGCCTGAAAGAGTCCAAACATGGTCATTTCTGTGGTAAAGCTGCACCGTGGAACTTTTCAGGCTGGGGCTCCTCCACAGATCTCACCTGTAAATTAGCCCACCGGCGTCTCCTGCTTGTCTCTATGGAGATTCATGGAGTTTAGTGTCATACTTTTGAACACTGCAGCAAAGTACCAGCATCTCCATGGAGACAAGTAACCGGCAGGCCCTCTACCAGAAAAGTTACACAGTACACCTTTAAAGTACAGGATTTTTAACAAGGTGCGTCCCAGTTCTGACTCGCGTTGGTTTCAGGCAGTGACGGGGTTTTCGACATCAACAGCACCAGCGGATGCATCAGTCTGAACACTTTCCCCACGGCTCTGAAGAACGAGCTCTACGAGATCATTGTCAAGGTACAAAAAACAAAACATTTTTAAAACCTAGCAAAAAATTGTGATGCTGATATAGGCTGTGAGTATTTCGGGAAGTCATCATTTCAGGTGGTGATTCGCTGTGGGAGATTCACTGTTTTTGAAAGAAATCTCCAAACTTCTGGTCTACAAATGTTGGACCTTCTCATTATTTGTTTGGGATCAGCTCCACACACTTGTCATATTAATCTTAACGTTTAAAGTCCTTTTTACAACACTCACGTCTTTGGGGTTGAATAATGGCCCCACTTTCTGAAGCAAAAAAATAATTTCACTTTTATTTATTTACGCTGGCGGAGAAGACACTGAAATTACAAAGATGTGAACCATAAACCAGGTGAACACATCTGCAGTCTGACAGTTCCACAGCAAACTCCACCTCAGAGTTCTGACCTACTGTCTCCAGCTCAGTTTAAATTATGGGGATTCTATGTCATGTGCAGGTCTGGACTGGTAATCGGGCATACCGGGCATTTTCCCGGTGAGCCGACAGTCCTCGGGCCGATGCTGTTGTTTTTTTTTTAGCTTAGTTTAGTTTTTTCATAGTTTGCTTTATTGTCAAAAACGGCTAGGGGAGGGGCCTCCTCCACAGATTGGATGGAACAGTTCAATCTGTGTTTTCTGTGTTTTCTCCTTCTGATGTTGCCCCCCGGCCGGTGGATCGGGGCTCTTTTATCCGCCCGGCTCCAATTAGTTATGGGTCAGAAAACTTCCCCCAGGCCAATCCAGATGTCCTGCCATCAAAATTCCAATAGTAATCGCTCCGTGTCCTCCAGTAACAGCGGTGCCAGGTGCACGACCCTCGTGTATCAGGCAGCACGTTCCCTTGGGACTCTCCGTGAAAAAAATACACCAATTGCGTAGGGACCAGCTCCAATTCATGATTTAGGATTTGAAAATCTGTTCCAACAGGAGAAAAATGACGAGACGAGAGAAATAAAACATCAGACAGAGCAAGGTTTAGGGAGGAAGAAGAAAGTGTGTCTGCTCCTCACGACAGCTAGAAGGAAAAAAAATAATAATGAAAGAAATAAAAATATTAGAGACCAGCCCACACTTTAGAGGAGGCGGCCCATTGGTCCATCTTCAATATCGACAGTGCACTAAACCAATCAGGATATAGAAGCTTACGAGAGTGGTCCCACCCCTTTCTCTGCACTGATCCCCGCCAGTTTCAGTGTTGAGCGTGGAAACATTGAGAAGCGTCAGAAAGGGGGTGAGGAGAAGTTACGGGCTAAAAGATTTAAAAAAATCTCACTATAGACGCTGCAAAATGTTCTAAAATAACAGACATATTCTCTGGAGCTGCTGGAGCCTCCACGTCCTCTGCAGCCCAGGCTGAAGATGGACAGGGAAACTGAGGGAACCCAAGGGACAGAGTGACCAGGAAAGTGTCGTACAGGTACACCAGGTCAGCAGGTAGTAATGTTAGGATAATACCGGGACTTTTTAAGCTTCGTTTCCACAGGAATTTGGCCTAGGGCGCCAACCAATGTGCTCCTGACCTTGTGTGCAAGATGCATTTTAAATAAACCACTGAATGTGTAGTTACACTCGAGTTTCCTGGTGGTTTAGGGGATTTTTCCTTTATATGTTTCCCCTTGGCCAAGACGTAACAATAGTAAAATACTTTGCTTCGGGGAACACTAACATAAATTAGTCTGTTGTGCTCCGCTAATTATGAGGGGCCGGTGTAAGCCAAAAAATGCCAGGGCCGTTTTTTTTTGTCCCAGTCCAGCCCTGGTCACGTGAATGCAACCTACTGGAAGAATCTACACTATTACTCCGTTTTTGTCAGTATCCGGCCTCATAATGCCCCTCTCCCTCCTCCTTTTAGGCCTCGGAGCTCGGTGTGGGGGGTCAGCTCCTGGAGTCTGACCTCACCACGGTCACAGTGAGGGTGGTGGATCTGAACAACCATCCTCCGACCTTCTACGGAGAGAACGGACCCCAGAGCAGGTTCGAACTGACCATGACCGAGCATCCACCTGCAGGAGAGATACTGAGAGGGTTCAAGATCACCGTCAACGACTCCGACCAGGTGAGGACGGGAGGAGGAGGAAGTGTTTATATCCAGGGGTGTGAACATGTTTACAGTTTGGGGTGCCAGGTTTGACAAAATTGTGGAATTGCTTTTCTCTGAAATTCTATTCTGTTCTATTTTACAAGCAAAACACCTGCGTGAAGTTGGCCCCCATCAAACGCACACCTACACAAAAACTATGTCAATCGTTTGTGCTTTGTTTGTGCTGCAAAAAGTTTTGTTTGTGCTGCTTTAGTTTTTGAGGGGGAAGGGGGGGGCTGACCCCAATTTGACCTACAAACGAAACTTTTTGCAGCACAAAACAGCACAAACGACGCACAAACGATTGACACAATTTTGGGCAATTTTAGAGCATTTTTAAGCTTCCTGGGGGGCTGGGTGACCCCAATTTGACCTATAAAACAATCGTTAATATCTCAAAAACTAAAGCAGCAGAAACATAACTTTTTGCAGCACAAATGAAGCACAAACAATTGACATAGTTTTTGTGTAGGTGTGCGTTTGATGGGGTGCCAGCTTCACGCAGGTAAACAAAACTGTACAAAAACAAACACTCATACAGTCATACCTCACCTTACGAAATTAATTTGTTCCAGAAGTGGTTTCGTAACATAATTTTTTCGTAAGTAGAGTCGCAATGTAAAAGGCCTGATTCATTCCAAGGCCCCCAATACCCCCCTAAACCCTGTTGGAGAGTGTATTTACAAGTGTTTTTACGTTTTGGGGGATTCGGGCGGCTGCAAAGCCGAGCGTGCATTATTTGAATTTTTGAAATTTCGCGTTTCGTAACTTGAATTTTCTTTTGTATTCAGAGACAAAAATTTTACGTAAAGGTGTTTCGTAACTTGGATTATTCGTTATTTGGGTCTTTCGTAAAGTGAGATATGACTAGGCCTATATAAAAACTAGTGCTGTCAAATGATATTTTTTAAATCAGATTAATCACACTTTACAATTTTAATCACGAAGCTCTAACCAGACCTGGCCCTGCTTATCTTCTGAAATCATCTACATCGATATACAGTGGTCACTCGTTTATCGCGGGGGTTAGGTTCCAGACATAACCCGTAATGAGTGAAATCCGCGAAGTAGGACAACTTTATATTTTACAATTATTATACATGTTTTAAGGCTGTAAACGCCTTAAAACACTGGAATTAACGTTTTTTCACATTTCTCTCTCGTTTAAACACTCAACACTTTCGTAGAGTTTCAACAAAATGTATTAATAGTGAAGCGTGGGGGTTCCGCCGGAAGACCCGCCGGACGCGCGAGTGGAGCGGAGACATGAGTCACTGGATCTGCCGGAAGCACCACGCTCATCTAACGGCACTGCCACATCCCGGGACGCGACGCGCACCAACCCCTTGGAGAAGTGCGCGACACGTACACCCCTCATCGTGGTCAAATCTGTGACAGAGCAGCACGACCGGCGCGAGGCCGTGCGTACACCGGGGCTGCGAGCACGAGATCGAACCACGGCGCCCGGACCATGCCTCCCCCTCAGGACCGCGTCCTCTCAGCCCGAGCCACAAACCGAACATGCACAAACGAATGCAAGAGCCGCACGAAACCAGTAAAGAGCCGCAAGGGGTGATTTAATCCTGGTTTAGACCTGGTCTAGTCCTGGTTTAGTCCAGGTCTAGACCTGGTCCAGTCCTGGTTTAGTCCAGGACCAGTCCAGGTTTAGACCTGGTTTAGTCCACGTTTAGTCCTAGTCTAGTCCCGGTCCCTCCTGCATCCCCCATCTATCAATCGCCAAACAGGGTTTAGAGAGGTATCTCTTAGCCAATCAGGACGCAAAACACAATGTTACACTATAAAAAAAAAAAGTTACACTATAAAAAAAAAAAAATCCGCGAAACAGCGAGGCCGCGAACAGTGAACCGCGATAGAGCGAGGGACCACTGTACAGGCAGATATGATGAAGTATGATTCTTACTCTTCTGTCTTCTCCTGGTTTCTGCAGGGAGCCAACGCAAAGTTCAAGCTGCGTTTGGTGGGACCCAGTCACATCCTGAGGGTGGTTCCTCAGACGGTTCTGAACGAGGCCCAGGTCACCATCATCGTGGAGGACGCCGCGGGGATCGACTACGAGAAAGGACCTACGCTATCGTTTAAGGTCAGGGAACTTTTACTGGACTTAAGTGAAGAGGAAAAGGTCAGGTGGAGAGGGTCAGAGGAGAAGGTTAGAGGAGCAGAGGATGAAGAGGTGAGGGTCAGAGGATGAAGAGGAGAGGGTCAGAGGATGAAGAGGAGAGGGACAGAGGATGAAGAGGAGAAGGTCAGAGGATGAAGAGGTGAGGGTCAGAGGATGAAGAGGAGAGGGTCAGAGGATGAAGAGGAGAGGGTCAGAGGATGAAGAGGATGAAGAGGAGAGGGTCAGAGGATGAAGAGGAGAGGGTCAGAGGATGAAGAGGAGAGGGTCAGAGGATGAAGAGGAGAAGGTCAGAGGATGAAGAGGAGAGGGTCAGAGGATGCAGAGGAGAAGGTCAGAGGATGAAGAGATGAGGGTCAGAGGATGAAGAGGAGAGGGTCAGAGGATGAAGAGGAGAGGGTCAGAGGATGAAAAGGAGAGGGTCAGAGGATGAAGAGGTGAGGGTCAGAGGATGAAGAGGATAGAGGGTCAGAGGATGAAGAGGAGAAGGTCAGAGGATGAAGAGGTGAGGGTCAGAGGATGAAGAGGATAGAGGGTCAGAGGATGAAGAGGAGAGGGTCGGAGGATGAAGAGGATAGAGGGTCAGAGGATGAAGAGGATAGAGGGTCAGAGGATGAAGAGGATAGAGGGTCAGAGGAAGAAGAGGAGAGGGGGACAGAGGATGAAGAGGAGAAGGTCAGAGGATGAAGAGGAGAGGGGGGGAGGATGAAGAGGATAGAGGGTCAGAGGATGAAGAGGATAGAGGGTCAGAGGATGAAGAGGATAGAGGGTCAGAGGATGAAGAGGAGAAGGTCAGAGGATGAAGAGGAGAGGGTCAGAGGATGAAGAGGAGAAGGTCAGAGGATGAAGAGGAGAGGGTCAGAGGATGAAGAGGAGAAGGTCAGAGGATGAAGAGGAGAGGGTCAGAGGATGAAGAGGAGAGGGTCAGAGGATGAAAAGGAGAGGGTCAGAGGATGAAGAGGAGAAGGTCAGAGGATGAAGAGGTGAGGGTCAGAGGATGAAGAGGAGAAGGTCAGAGGATGAAGAGGAGAAGGTCAGAGGATGAAGAGGTGAGGGTCAGAGGATGAAGAGGAGAGGGTCAGAGGATGAAGAGGAGAGGGGCAGAGGATGAAGAGGAGAGGGTCAGAGGATGAAGAGGAGAGGGTCAGAGGATGAAGAGGAGAAGGTCAGAGGATGAAGAGGAGAGGGTCAGAGGATGAAGAGGACAGGGTCAGAGGATGAAGAGGAGAGGGTCAGAGGATGAAGAGGTGAGGGTCAGAGGATGAAGAGGAGAAGGTCAGATGGAGCAGAGGATGAAGGTCAGATGGTCAGAGGATGAAGAGGAGAAGGTCAGAGGATGAAGAGGATGAAGAGGAGAGGGTCAGAGGATGAAGAGGAGAGGGTCAGAGGATGAAGAGGAGAGGGTCAGAGGATGAAGAGGAGAAGGTCAGATGGATGCAGAGGATGAAGAGGAGAGGGTCAGAGGATGAAGAGGAGAGGGTCAGAGGATGAAGAGGAGAGGGTCAGAGGATGAAGAGAAGGTCAGAGGATGAAGAGGAGAGGGTCAGAGGATGAAGAGGAGAAGGTCAGAGGATGAAGAGGAGAAGGTCAGAGGATGAAGAGGAGAGGGTCAGAGGATGAAGAGGAGAGGGTCAGAGGATGAAGAGGATGAAGAGGAGAGGGTCAGAGGATGAAGAGGAGAGGGTCAGAGGATGAAGAGGAGAAGGTCAGAGGATGAAGAGGAGAGGGTCAGAGGATGAAGAGGAGAAGGTCAGAGGATGAAGAGGAGAAGGTCAGAGGATGAAGAGGATGAAGAGGAAAAGGTCAGAGGATGAAGAGGAGAGGGTCAGAGGATGAAGAGGATGAAGAGGAGAAGGTCAGAGGATGAAGAGGAGAGGGTCAGAGGATGAAGAGGAGAGGGTCAGAGGATGAGGAGGAGAGGGTCAGAGGATGAAGAGGAGAAGGTCAGAGGATGAAGAGGAGAGGGTCAGAGGATGAAGAGGAGCGGGTCAGATGGAGCAGAGGATGAAGAGGAGAAGGTCAGAGAATGAAGAGGAGAAGGTCAGAGGATGAAGAGGAAAAGGTCAGAGGATGAAGAGGTGAGGGTCAGAGGATGAAGAGGAAAAGGTCAGAGAATGAAGAGGAGAGGGTCAGAGGATGAAGAGGAGAGGGTCAGAGGATGAAGAGGAGAGGGTCAGATGGAGCAGAGGATGAAGAGGAGAAGGGCAGAGAATGAAGAGGAGAGGGTCAGAGGATGAAGAGGAGAAGGTCAGAGGATGAAGAGGAGAGGGTCAGAGGATGAAGAGGTGAGGGTCAGAGGATGAAGAGGAAAAGGTCAGAGAATGAAGAG